>FJOG01000025.1:631599-779775 GCA_900073065.1 Phialocephala subalpina
GAAAGATCCAAAGACTATCAGACCTTCAATCGGGAACTATAGGTTGACACCAGACTTGATTCCGAGACCCTTGACGAAATCAGAAGCTATGAAGCATGCATTCTATCGGTATGCCTCTACGCAAACTATCAGCTTTTCTCTGTCGGCAGTTGCACCAACGAAAATCGTAATAGGGAGAGCGCACCAAGTCGAAATTACCGTCATACCCACAGCCGGAGACGTCTGGGAAACCAGTCCTTAGTTTCGGCTGAAACACTACACCCTTTCCCTCAAAGCTTCGATATTTGTTCGCATTCCTAGCACGATCACGGAGAATTTAGGTAGGCAGTCAACCCACATCAACCTCAGCTCTGGATTTCTCGATGTCGCGGTGGTTCTCAACAAGGCGGTGAAGCTGAACGGAATGTTCCCTGCCAAGTCAATAGCGCCTCCCCCACTATCGTTTACCTCATTCTCGGCGAGAAGGACTTATGAGCTAGAGCTTAAGATGACGGTCTTATGTCTAGATGAGGAATCGAGGTTCAAGATCAAGTGGCCGGAAGTGACAATTTACCCGTCGAAGATGGAGCCTGGAATTGAGGAGGCAATGAGAGCTATTGAGAATGGGACTATGCTCGTGGGTTTGATTAGGGTGATTTGCCATTATATTTAGGAGGCACGGAGAATGGAGCCCCTACAAAGGAGCTTCTAGCGTATTAGAAGTGAGGGTGGTGTTTCTGGGGTATGGTATTGTGTTTGTCTTCCAAATATACCCCTATTACTGGCATTTGAGGCCACCTTTTTACTTAAGTCTGATTTGTTCTCTTATGTTCTGTACATTGAATCGTCTTCTTGCAGCGAGGAAGAATGGGAAAATAGGGAGCGTTCTAATCTTCATTCCACGTAATCTGCAACCTTTCTGATACTCTTTGTTTTCAGATTGATGGTGAAGTTGCACATCTTAGTAAGAAGCCCTATTATACTCCTATTATTGAAGATCCATTGACTGCAGGCATGCAAAATCACGAGGCTGCAGCAAGCGTGGGGAACATCGAGACATATTGATTGGTCTCGCTTATGTTCACTCGCTACCCCTTTCATACCTTGCTCAGGTCGTCAGTCAGTCATTCAGCGGCCTTGGAAGTAGGAGTGGAAAGAATTTAGAGTCTGAGATATCTTGAGAGTTGTTCTGACGGAATGTGATATCTAGTGTACCAAACAATGTACGCGGCGAGTAGCGGGATCCATCCCTAAAACAGAATGATAATCAGCAATGATGGGAAGAACACTTCCACAGCAATTTTCAGAAAACACCACCCACAGCATGGTATGAACTTCACTTTGAGAACCCGATATGGCATCTTAAATGAACAAGAAGGTATGTACACAACGACCAGAGATGAAAACACAAAGTGCGCTAATGTGTTTAGAGCCACGTGACAAAAGGCCACTCGCTGAATTCTGAGCCCAGAGACTCGCTTTTGATGCATATGTCTTGGTGAATAAAGGAAGTCGACGAGCCAGGCCCTTCGTTCAACTTCGCTGAATCTAGTACTCCATTCGCTTCATTCTTCCAAATTTTTAGAATCTGAATTCAACGTCTACAGACTTCTACCATTTCAGAGAAATCACGGCAACGCTCCGACCAGCAGTGCCAATTTCACGCTCTGAATGTCCTAATATTCGCTGAACATTCCAAACAGGGTTCAAGCACGATCAGGGTTCGCGTTCATTGTGCGTTTTCTTGATCTGTTCGTTGATCCATCAACCAATATCACCTTTGCCGATTCGTAGTCGCGCAAAAGATCTGAGCGAGATGTCCGAGCACAGTTGGGACATTCAAAACGCTAGTCTAGTTGCTGTGGAGTCAGCCCGACTTCAGCTCGAGAAGCATATGCTACTCGCAAACCGGGAATTCCCCTCATCGGAGCGTGCGAGAGCATACCGCACCTACATTAACTGGTATAGAATCCAGCCGGATTTCTTCCTGAATGATGGTGGCGAGAGATGTATCTGGGGGCCAGGTAAGAGATCTTCCATAATCTGCCAAAGATCGCGACACATTGAATATTCATTCTCATAACTTGGAAGCTCCACGAGCGTTTCACGACTGGCATTGTCAATTGTGAAAGTACCTCGGATTGCTGGAGTTTCAAGATGACTGAGTTTGGATGTTCTAGGAATATTCCTACCCCTGGCGTCAGCCAACCGACTTTCTATCCCCTACTGACTCGTCCTAGATATCGATTACTATTGGAGCTCGAAGTCTAGAGGTGAAGCTTTTAAGGAAGTTATCGAGAAAAACGAGTACCAAGAGAGAAAATATCTCTTGACCTCTGAGAGCCAGACCCTCAGCACCATTGATCAACCAAAATTACGGGACAAAACGATACTGGTTGTACATCCAAGCGAAAGCGGTTGGAACCTACCAGTTAGTCATTCGAGACATATTTTGAAGCTTCCCCAAGGTACGTTCAAATTCAACCATTGGGTGAACTCTACGTAAATTGTCCCGAAATTCTGGAAACTTTCAAAGGAACTTGGAAAGAGACCTCGAAAAATATGATGCAGGGGTGAGCGAATCTAAGTCAAACTATCTTGACCACAAATCAAGTCCAAACCTATCAAGAAGGCCTCCAATTTAAGCTGAACTTTAAATCTCTCACCCAAATCTCATGGAAGTGCCATGTTCTCATTTTGACTTCAAGTCTATCAATGTCCCCAGCTTTCCAGTACTTTGTTGTGCCGTATTCTTAGCCCGACTGCGACTCAACCTACATTCTTGATGAAATCATGCTAATCAGCTGGTTGAACAGAAATTCTGCTGTTAATTCTTGGACACGTTCTCGCTTCTCCCAAATCAAGACTCCTTCCTCTCGTAGCCGCTTGCAATCTAGAGCGATGGTTCAGGCAACCGCATTTCGAAGAAAGAGGAAGCCGTCGGGAAAGGGTCGAGTCTGAAGACTCTGCCCCTGAGGTTGTTGATGACCCCTGTGGACTTCCAACCCTAGCTTGGATTCGGCACAAAGATGAAAATGGTCAATACACAGAGATGAGATATATCAACCGCAAACTCATTGACGCCTCCTGCCTTCGAGCGTGTCAATCCTTCTTTGATATTGGGCAACGCATCCTCTACAACATGAACAGCTTCGAATTCGGTATGACGAACACAGACTGGAACTCTTGCCCTCCGTCACGGATTGGTGATGAGGTCGGTTACCATCGACCTTGCCCTGCTAAGCCTGAATTCAACAATGAGTGGCTGGATGCCGTTGATGAGGGCATTTTAGCTATCGAAGCCCAAATCCAGCTGCTTGTATTGCCCGGTTGGCTCTACTACGACAAGTTCCTCCGCTTCCTGTACACGATAGGCACGAAAAATGCAGCTTTAATAAAGTCCCTGACTTTCCGGGGCGTTATAAACATTCACCAATGCGAGTACGAACGTTGTGGACTTCGATGCGCGGACGACCTGCTGGACAGTCTTCAGCTTTATTTCCCATTCATCAAGAAGTTTTGCCCGGAATTGAAGAAGTTGACGATATATGCTGAACAAGATCGGACAATTCGGAATGTATCGGTCTCCGCACTGTTCCCTCTTGCGCCGCGTCAGCTCAATAAAACAGAGCTTAATCTCCGGGATGAGTTGCTGTCCCATTTTTTAGAGAAGCACATCGAATACTTCTCAACACTCGAAGAGCTGGAGGTGGTTGATATTTCTAAGGGCGAGAATAAGAGGACGACTTTAGAGGTTGCTTGTGGTACCGTCTCATGGGTCAAAGAGAAAGCTGACCAGAGGGCTCGAGCAGCATCTCCAATCTCTCAGCCCTGCCAGGACAATCAAGAGGGGTAGATTGGGCCGAGATACTGCAACCTACATTATTTCAAAGATCTGGCGCAAGGATCATGACCAACGATAGGGATTCCTCAAAGCAGTGGGCGGAGAATATCCTGGCGAGGTTGGTGCATTGGTAAGTGATTGCCCGTAGATCAGAAGGCACCAAGAGGAACCAGAGCGAAGATAGATTGAGAACCTCGAAATCTTTTGGGTGGCCCCGCGGGGGGGGGGAAGGTCACGTATTGAGACTGAAGCAACTCCGTCGTCCTTTGGTCATGCTTCCAAAGGTTTCTCACTTGGTGCTTTTCATAACAATTTAGGCAAATAAATGTATTCCTCGTAGTCATAACTCAGTCATTTTTAAAAAAGGGTTAGGCTTTTTATAGAGCAAATATCTCCTAGCGCCGCCCCCTATTCGATCAGTCGAAAAGCAAACTAGATATTGCAAATAAATCCTCGAGCACCGTTAGTCATGAAATTGAAGTAATTAAGCTCCAACCACAAAATCCCAAGTTCGCCTGGCTCATTCCATCAATAGTGATTGATCAAGAGGTGCTTGCCTCTATTCAATGTGACTCGGACGGGGTTTGCTTTCGGTCTCAGGGGGCCATGTGACCTTTTACTAGAACATTAGCCACTTGACGGATTTGGCTCATGAAAATATGATTATGAAGAAGAGCAGAGATATATGGGGCAATGCAATCCATCTGAAACAATCTAGTTGAGTCTGTCTTTCGTCAGAAGGATAAGTCGTTGAATGCAATGCTAGCAATAATCAATAGAATATCTCTGTGACGCCGCAAGTTTGTGGCAGCTTCTAATATTCCAAGCTAAGTGCTCCAATAGAAGCTCGCTTTTTGAGGAGCTACTTTTGCAGCATATATAAGGTGTAAATAGGTAGACCTGAAGCTAGGCGGGTCCGCAGGAGGCTCGCCCTATATCTTGCGACCTCCAACCCTTTTGAGATACAGAATTTCCACAACAGTAACAAAGCTTTCACCATTTCGCGCAACGTCTACAGCAGGAAGACATTGACGCGGAACTCATCCGGACATATCACTGATACATTATTCCATCAAAGCCCATCGTCTTCTAAGGTGGATTGCGATGGCTCTCCAACTGCCGTTGCGGCAGCGAGGTGTGAGCACTGCGCAGGATGCCGCGATTGAAAAATACCCAGGCATCAATCCCGACCAAGCACTAAACAAGTTTGTTAAGGAGAACCAAACCGAAGATATCTTCTTCCTGAACGACGAAGGGCATCGATTCATATGGGGTCCAGGTGAGCACCACCCGCATTCTGATAGCCCACTTTGGCTAATTCCCATGTCTAGACATCGACTACTACCACAAGACCAATTCCGATTTTGACACCTTCTACGAAATTCACCGTGGCTGCCGAGAAAAATACTGGTTCCGACGCGTGAAGCGAACACTTGCTGTGGTCGATGAGCCCAAATCTGAAGAGCTCAGCGCATTGGTAGCTCACCCAAGTAAGCAGGGTTGGAACTTGCCGATTGAGCATGTCCGACACTTCTTGAAGATTCCACTAGGTAAGGACCGACAATCTGGTATACAAACTACTTCACTGATTGTCCTCGCGTTACATAGATATCCGCCTATCAATCCTCGATCACGTACTCACTGTACCCACAGGCAATGCGCTTGGCCCTGACCTGGTCGCGTGCAACTGGAAGCGCTTCTACAGCGAACCTTGCATGACCGTCGTTGGAGACAATAACGAATACTATGCCACTGGCACGCCAACGGTCATTTGAGCCCAGCAAAAGGACAAAGATGGAGACTACATTCAACTTCGTCGTGTCTAGCCAAGAAACCTAAGCTGCACAACCGCACTAAGCATATCGACGTTCGATATCACTTTCTGAGAGAGAGGGTAATGGAAGTCAAGGATATTTTCACCGAGAGAGTCGCAGGAACGGAAAACGTGGCTGATGTCTTGACGAAGCCTTTGGCCCTGAAGAAGCCCAAGTACTCTACAGGCAAGACAGGAGTGGACCCGAGTGGTCAACGTGAAGGATTTGCACAACTCTATTGCAAGGGAGGACTTGAATTTGAATATTGATGATGGTGGTAAGGACTTGGACTTGGACTCGGGACACGGGGACTAAGGAAGATTCGAGTTAAGGGGAGTATTGTTCCGCAACCACGTGGAACTCACGTGTCAACTCTGGAATCTTCCTTGTCTGAGAACTGCAGTAACCCGCAGCTTCTATAGTTCTTTCAGACTGCTTGTACTTCAGCTCAGAGGCTCCTACCTTATGTGGGATCTCTTCTCTCCTTATGGTTAATGAAGCACTTTGCCTGAGAACATATGGTTATGAGCCTGGTACAAAGGAGCCGATGCATCGTGCCTCCGGGTCTGCAGACAGCTGTACAACGAGGGGATTGGATTGCTCTACGGGGATAACAGATTTATTTTCCAGATGGTCAATAAGCATTACCATGAAAGTTCCCCCTCATTCTTCCGCGGCGTAGGAGAATGCCGGCCAAATCCACGAAAGCCGTCTGCCGCCAACTGGAACTGTGCCATTGCTTGGGCGATCCCAAAGACCGAGAAGAAACACCGCCTTCTGAGACTGCTAGGCTGGGTATTCTATGACTACTTTCTACGATTTCTCTGGACCATCCGACCAAGCAAGGCAGCTATTCTTAGGTCCTTGGACTTCGGAGGAATCGTGAAAATTCATCATTGCATACACAGGGTGCGCCGACGACGTCGTCAAAAGCTTGCGGCTCGATATTCCGTTCGTCATCAAATTCTACCCAAGCCTCAAGCATTTGAGAATTCAAGCCATTGAGGGATTCGCGGGTTCCCAGACCTCCACATCCCTTGCGACCAGGCGAGCCAACCAATCGAGACGAAGCTCTTCTACCCCTCCTTGAAACCGATCTCCGCAATATCCTCTCGCTCGAGAAGCTTCATGTGGTCGACGAGAATAGGCAGACACTTGACGTTGCGAAGCCAACCATCGTTTGGATTAAGGGCCGAGGTATCGAACGAGCCCGCGTCGAAGCAGAGGAAAAACAAAGATTGAGGATGCAAGAGCTCGTGATGATGAAGGAAGTTCAATGCAACTTCTGCGCCGGAAACCATATCTGGGCCGAATGCTTGAACTTGTGTTCGTTCTGTGGTATTTATGGCCACTTCTGTCGCACTTGCCCCAAGCTGCACTCGCATTCAAATTCCATATTTGCCACCACTTCTCGCAGGAACGTCAGAAAGAATCGAGCTACTCGTGCTTGATAGATGCGGAGACTTCAGCAAGGGCTAAGGTCGGCTTCTGTGTTTGTTTTCCTATTTCTTTCCTTTCTTTCATGAGAAGGCAGCACTCAATACCACGGGGGAAAGTCAATGCTACGGGGGGCATATTTTGGGTTCTTTGGCCAGGATTTACTACACTCTATTTCTGCATCGCCTCGGAGGTGGCTTTTGGGCGGGCTTCAGCTTTGAAGTAGTTTCTTAGTCTCCCTTGGTTGGACAGAGACGAGTCTATGCATACCGGCTTTTGAGATAATACCCCACCAATTAAAAGCAATAAAACCGTCTCGATTCGAACTTCAGTGATGTGAATACCATCAAACAAATCTCAGAAAGCAATATCATGCCAAGGCTAAAAAAATTGTAGGATGCTATGTTATGATTGTCTTCGATACACAGCAGAGGTTCAGACTGAAATTGTCTTCAGAAACGCCGGGCTCTCGCTGCCTTCTACCACGGTTGCCAGTGGTATCAGAGCAGCGTCTTCGCCAAGTTCTGCCTGGAGTTGCCGAAGATATGACTGTGCCACCTTCATCCACGTCGCTGTCTCCGATCGACTGGCTCTTATGCCCCTCCATACCCAAATAGACCTCCCAGTGTCGAAAAGGAAAACATCATTGGTATCGAAGTCGGCACTTTGAACAGGCTGTCCACCCTTGACAAGTCTGAAGGTCAATTGCCCAGTAGCATCACTGAGGCAGAAGAGCCGCTGCGACCGTTGTCCAGTCGGTTGGGATTCAGAAGACGCGACGGGCCTTGCAGCTTGGAATTCTGTCTGTTCGACGCCTTTGCCTCCGAGTAGATCAACCACCACCCTAGACCTCGCCTCGATCTGCGAAATCACCTCGACATCGATGTGTTTCGCAAGTGTCAAATCATTGACGACTTGGGCTCCTTTGGCTTTCTCCATAGGACTGCATTTCTTCCCTTGCCAGACCCAGATCTTGTCTCCTTTGTCCAAAACAAACACATCGTCGTCATCAAGACTCTGCCATGTTGGCTCGACCTCGTGAACAACGGTTGATCCGGTTCCGGGATGTTTGAAGATCCGCAGAAGCATGGACTTCTCTTCGGGTTGGCCTTCGGTTTCGACGTGTCGGAAGCCGGACTGCACACCGCCAGAGAGGATCTTGAGGCGTGGGAACAGCTGCATAAACTCATCGGAAGGTTGCTGCTGGATTTCTCGATGCTGCGTTGCTACGCCTCGTAAGAACTCGTCCAATTCCACAGTCTTGTATGCCGCCGTGCCCGCCTCATCCTGCGACGTCTTGCTTCCTAGCCAGAAGAATATTTCGTGTTGTAGCCTCTCTTGTCCATCCTTCTTGCCGACCTTGTATGAATATAGGACGATGTAGCTATCTCCGTCGTAAAATTGACCATATTTCTCCTTCGACCAGGGAATCACCTCGAAATCCTCGATTCTCCAGATGTAGAGGCCAGCGTGTTGTCCAACATTGCCATCGTTCCAGGCAGGCTCCGTCTCTGCAGATTTGTATTTGACCTTGTGGTCAATCTCTGTTCCAATCAACTCAACGTTGCTGTCCTTGATGTTGTATTCTTTGAGGTGTGCCAATCCTTCGTGTGGAGGCATCGTGTTGACGTGATGATTCTAGGTGATTTGAGGTTCGTGGAAGAGATGCAGTTGAGTCCAGGCAGGTTTGGCAGAGTCCATGGCGGACGACTTCGAGGAGGAGCGGCTATGCTTGGCAGCTTGGTGATCTGCAGGTACGGCGGTGCTTGAAACGAGAGATGTTTTGATGTGGCGATGGGACGTGGAGGTGATTGGAAACTTACTTGCGTTGCGTACCATTAGGCATGGAAATGGTATATTTCATCACGCTTTAACAACTCACTCTTCACTTCGGTGTCCTCAGTCAGAGCGAAGTTTATCTTTTATTTTGAGATTATCAGCGTTAGATTCCTCCCATTTCAATACAGCCTAATATCCAAAGAGCCTTCCCTTGGCCACAATGTCATGACTTTACACGCTCCACGTCCGCAGTGTCTATGTGGCACGAGCTTCCAACCAACACTCGCCATCGCTGTACCGAAAGACAGCCTCCGTGAAGCTATCATTACTTTATTGAATCATGGCTCATAAGCTGTACAAGTAAATCGCTCTCCTATATTCCTGACTTGATCTGTAAATGAAGTAAGCCAGCCCAGGGACGCGTCAAGCTGTGACAAGAGGGTGGAAATGTCGATATAGATGCAAGATGAAGTAGAAAGTGAGCCAGAACGTGATACTATAGTCTACCTAAAATGAGCAATTACTGAACTTAGAACAGAAGATTGAGAACGTAGAGAGGTCAAGAAAACATCCCGACGCGTCGTTCGACTTCATTTCTACTGCGTCGGCTCGTAAGTGTGTTGCGAGGAAGGGTCACCCACCCTCACAACTACGAACACTACCAACACCAGCATCTCGCTCGCACCAAGCCATCTTCATCTCCAGTCTCGCTGACTTCTTGATTCAAATTCAGGTAGAAGTAGTCTAAGATGCAGAACAACACGACTCTCCCACTCCTTCTCTTGCCGTTGTACGCACCTTATATTCTCCTTCTCCCCCTAGAAAAAAAATCAAAGGAAGGGAAAGGAAAAAGGGAGAAGGAGAATATAAGGTGCGTACAACGGCAAGAGAAGGAGTGGGAGAGTTGTGTCGTTCTAGGAAGGCATGATGTAGTCGCAAGGAAGGTGTTGCGCGGGGTCAAGTACGAGTTGTACCACAGAAGGAAGAAACATCCAGCGCTGCGAGTTTTCCTACCTCTGGTTTTCTGCCAATGCACTGTCTTCAGCAATCCAAGCCGTACTGTTGCGTTAATTCTCCATGCTTCTCGTCTTGTCCAAGCTTTCGGCACCAGCATTGTCCCTCGCAGCTTCTTGATGAATTTGACTCTCTCCTTCGCGATCTCGTCAGTGTCGCTATACTCCACGCTATTCCAACCCAGCTTAATTTTGCCAAGAGCAATTTTAAAACGATCTCCCTTCCCTTCGAGAACAATGAGATCCTTCAGAGTTATGATTCCTCTTACGGCTTCGAGAAGTAATATCAAAGCTTGCTCATGCCTCTCCTTCAATATGACTTCCATTGATTTTCCGTTTTTGGGTAGCTCTGTGGCTTTGACATCTTTATCGACGACGACGATGAGTTTTTCGATACCCGTGCAGAACTTGCGGATAAAGGGAACATAGAGCACGAGGCTCCTGACCACATCTTCGGCACATTTCTTGCATTCCGTAGCTCTGCATTTATAGAGCTTGACCAGTCCATCGAATTTCAAGGTTTTAATTAAGGGAGCGTTTCAAGGACAATCAAGTCATCCAGCATGAGCATTAGCCTTTCCACGCTCCTTGATAAAATTAATTGTCTCTTTCGCGATACCAATGCGGCAAAGAAGGATGCAATCAGTATTTGATAGAGAACCTACAATTTTACATACCAGTCATCCGCAAGTTCTGCACCAGATTGGAGAACTCAAAATCGTTGCGTGGAGACACTATGGCGACACCTTTACCAATGCTCCGAATGCACTTCCGTCTCCAAACGAATGGACTCGCCTTTACGAAGATGTTATGAATAGGCTACTGAACAAACATATCAGAGATATTGCCAGTCTCAAAGAGCTGGTTGTGCTCGACTCTGAGAATACCGAAGACAGTATCGAGCTGGCAAAAGAAGCAATCGAGTTTATTGAGAAGCATACTGATGATAGGTCTCGTGCCGAGTGGGTCGCCAAAAAGAAGAGAAAAGAAGATGAACGGGGCCCAAGCTGATCAAGAGCGGGTTAGGGCTGAGCAGCTTCAAGAAATTGCAAAGCTGGTTTGTACTAACATTGTTCACTACCATTTCTGCAAGGAGGAGGGAGACGTCTGGGCTTATTGCTACAATCTCTGCCAGTACTATGGGGATTTTGGACATTTCCGAGAGACGTCCCAGCTCTTAAGGGATGAGTGGATAGTGGGGTGAGACTTTGGGTGGAGATTTTGGGTTTCACAGCAAGACTTTGGTATGCTGCTGGCATTTCAATCTCTTGTCAATTCCCGTAATCTCTAGGCCGAATATCTTGGGCACTGAGGCTTTTGTTACTACAATTTTTGGGGATTGGAGAATTGGGAGGTGGGATAGAAGGGTAGTAACTATCGAAGAAAATAAATGGCATGCCTTTTTGAGAATAAATATTAACTTTGAGCTTAGCCGTGACGAAAGAACTCAAGCGCATCATGTAGCATCACCCGTATATCTCAAATGTCCCACCGTGTTGGAGAAATGGTGTTATGGTGAGGTGCTTGGCTTGCCTCGCTTATCCTCGCTACCCCTATTACCCCTCATTTTCAACCTTGACCTTTGTGTGGGAGTAGACATTAATAAACTAAGTCAAATTCACCTCGAGCTTAAAGATAGCCGTAGCGTCTAGACTCGGTACTCTTTGTGTCGGAAGTGGAGACTAGATTGGCCCCCTCTGGCTGGGAAAATCGAATCGCGGACACCGATCAATTTCACGTGAACAATTCTTTTCGGAGAAGCGACCGCGTTCTTAGCTCCCACGGACCTTCTCACGATCTCTCAACCTCAACTTCCAAATATTTTCCCGACACCATTTACGCCCCTCGAGAGAACCCACATCATCATGGCGCTTCTATCACGGCAACCAAAAGGCACCACGTTCGTGCGAGGACTTTGCGCTCGCACTCAGGTGAGATTTCCGGGGTTTGAAGGGAGCTCAGCTTTGATCATGTTTATTAGGAAGGAGTGCATCCAGGACGTCTTCTTTTTGGACGAAGATGGTGATCGCTGCATCTTGGGTACAGGTAAGAGCCCCTTCGTGAAGAGTTTTCATTCTCCCCACCGGGACTCTCTTGGACACACCTTTCATGGCCAGCAAAGCGAGTTGTCACATCAGTGGTTCAAAAGCCCCGACAGGATTGGGATATTCAAACTTCTTGTCCTGAAATTTATCAAAAAGACTTGCCGATAATATCTCAGACATTGACTATGTCGAGCATGTCAGCGAAGCAGATTGGAACATCCCCATTGAGAATGACAGACACTTCTTCAAATTTCCACAAGGTTAGCAGCAACGGATCTTCTTGCCATCTCTATATTGCCCTTCATCTTCTGGAACAATGGCAATTTAGCTAACACACTTGAGATAGAGGTCCAGGACCGTATCCTCCAATATACTGTATCTTGCAATATTTTCCGCATAATGCGAAAAACGAAATACCTTACGGGTCGAGATGATTGCCACTCGCAATCTATTAACGCACACACTGGTTCTGACGGCCGATACTATGAAATTCGAAGAGTCTATAGAAAGGAGATTGACACAACTTGTTTACGAGTGTGCAAGAAGTTCTATGTCGATGGCTTACAGCTTCTCTATTGGAGGAACGCTTTTATGTTCGGAATGCGTGATATTAGGTTCGATCGGGCTCGACTTCACAAACCTCCACACGAGCTATGCATTTTAAGTCCAGCTTGGCGGAACAATTTTCCCCAATTCCCTTTATATCGAGACTCCTGGGACATTCCACGTACTCTCCTCTTCGAGATGCTTGAAGAGAAAACTAACACCGAGATCTTGGGTATAGGCAAGGTATCCAGGTGAATTGGTCATGACTGATTCACATCGCTTCCAACCAATCCAGACGGTGAAGAAGGTACGCTCAGTATTTCCGTTGCTTGCTCGGACATTCTGCTGTGAGTAGAATTTACCGAACTACCCGGGCTATGTCTATCATAACAGCTTCCTACGATTCATCTACACCATTGACACCAAGAGCGCATCACTTATCAAAACTTTGAGGTTTGATGGTATTGTGAAACTCTACGACAACGATAATTCGAACCTTTGCAGTGGCTGTGCATATGGCTTGATTCAGGGCCTCCGCCTCTACGTCTCGTTCATCAGAGTGTTTTGCACAGGTCTAGAGAAGTTTATCATCGTTGCTGTGAAGGATGGTAGAGCGGATCCTAATCGACACGTCTCGAGTGGCCCTTCAACGTGAGTGCACGTTATGTCCCCAATTACAATGTCCCTAATATCCTGGGACATTTCTTTTGCCAGCGATACACCCATGCACCAATTTTCTACTCATCATCTGCCCTTGCAATAGCTAACGATCTGATTTTAGGTACGAAGGAGCATTAAAGACACTTCTAGATAAAGAGATCAAAAGCATTCCAAGCCTGAAGGAATTGGTTGTGCTTGACTGGCCTCCTGCTGATGGTGATGAATTGAGCAATAAGGTCGGCAGAATTCGTCTTCGAGGACACAATGATGGAACTTGACGGTGCCTTTGAATTTCATGGACTTGATCAGAAAGGAGTTTCGTAGACTAATCGCGTAGATGAATCGTAGGAAATGGTCGTAGTAGATCCGGCCATTTAGAGTACTGGGTGGCAGTTGCTGTTCAATATCCAAGGGAGTCGCGGTGATTGCGAGATCGGTAGCGTAAGGTTTGCTTGGCAAAGGTCGCCATATGCCAGTCTCTCTATAGTACGAAGGCAGGGTATTGTGTCTGTGTTCATTGGGCATGTTGAAGTGGAAGGAGTTTTTTTGCATAAAGCAGGTGCAAACCGTCGGCGATGAACTTCCCGGATGTTCTAAGGTATGAAGCATCGATCTCCTTGCGGATCACTTGTCGGAACTCGAAATATTTTCCAGCTTTATCAGAACGCGTACAAACTCCCAGGGACCTTGAGTGAAAGTCGTTGGGGCCTATGAAGTAGTTCGGTTCTCGAAGGTGAGTCTTCCAGTTAGACTCGATGAGTCTAGGCCTAACGAAAGGGTGTGAGGTTGCCCAGAGGGCGAACTCGAGGATCAGGTCTCGGATCTCTGTAAAAGCGCGCAACATTAACTTTGACGTGATATAAGACAGGCAGCTAGAACTGACCTTGAGGGAACTTCAAAAAGTGTCTCGGATGATCTTCAGGTAGATTCCAACCACAAACTTCCTCACTGGGCTGTCTAACTGCCTGGCCGAGGTGCTTCAACTTGGGACGGTCGACCGATTCCAAAGAAGCTGTTTGCTTTCTGACAAGGAAACGTCGCTCACAGCAGTCGCAATGTTCTTCTTCATAATCTAAAAGAAGGAATGGTCGATGGACATAGTAGAATTCTAAAGCGGAAGAACTCAGCATGTGACTTTGCGCAAAGCTATTGCTAGGACTGACGAACCATCGCGATAGATACAACGTCTTCCTTCCTCATCCAGGAAGAAGACATTCTTGATGCACTCCTTACGGATGAATTGGACTATTGCTGTTTCTTTATTCAAGTCTGGGTATTCTTTTAGCGCACTTGCTAAGATGTCATATATCGACTTGCTATTGCGCGGTTGTCGTAATTGGAAAGTCATCTTGAGTACTCAAGGCATTGGGTGCTTGAAAATAAATCAAGGACAATGGTGTCATTCCTAGTGTTATATTCAAGACTTGACGAAGTGGTAGTGAGAAAGGATGATGTTAAAAGTTGGAAATTTTGGGTTGACTTACATGCTTGTAGTAACGTCACGAAATCACCAGCTTCCACCCTAGACTTTAACGACTTTAATTTGGTATGTTTTATCTTTTCTAATGTGGCTAGATTTGAATTGGTTATATTTTATTATTAAGAAGCAGGGCATTCTTTTAAGTTATTGCCTTTAATTTAGTATTATTTTTTGTAGCTGGAGGCTATTATAAGCACGAGGAGGAGAAAGTACAGGTACGTCGTAGAGAATGAACCTAGTAATCTGAAGCAGAAGTTCACATCAAGAAAAGTCCCGGCCTTGCAAACTGCTTCAGAAGCTTGCATGTCTTCTTAAATTTACGGTTTATAGGCCGCGGAAGCGTCAAGTCGCAGGGAAATCATTTTTCTATTACGCGAACTATGCTCAACTCTATCTCTATGAGTTGAGAATCTGATCCCAACATGCTGTCTCATCATCAGATTCTCTAGCAGGAACATTTTGCTAGACTCTTCTTTTGGTCATGAACCGTGCTCCCAAGCTGAACCTCCGTATCTACTCGTCAGCGTCCCTAGCAGGAGGACCCTCAGGACAGGCTTTCCAAAAGTGACCGAAAGCGCCGCAGAAATCACACAGATTCCAGCACTCAGCCCAAATATGTCCTTCCCCGCAGAAGCCACAGTGAACATTCTGCTCTCTTACTTGAATCGTCAATCTCGCAATCTCGACCTCTTCAGCTTTTGCCTTAGCATAAGCCTCTCTCTGCTCTCGCTTCCTGGTAGCTGCTCGATCAGTAACCCACTTAACAGTCTCATCAGCAAAAGCCAACCCCATATCGGCAGAATCATAAGAGTCGTCAATAATCGACAGCTCCTTCAGGTTATCAATAGTCTTCAACTCCTCTAGCAATGGACTAAATACCTCCTCTGTGATCATCGGTCCATCAGTGATCGCGCGGATGAATCCATTAGCAACCCCTCTCTCGTAGGTATAGTCTTTGATGGCTTCAACAGAAAGTCTCTCCAAACCAGTGCAAAAACGACGAATAAAGGGAATGTAAACCTCAAGCGCCGCGACCAAGTCCTCGTCACAACCTTCCTTGCCACATAGTTCGTGAACGCAGTTGTGATGTATCCGTGCGGTTCCACTGAATCTTACGGACTTGATCAAGGCAGCGTTTTTCTTGCCAATCGTATGGAGAAAGCGAATAAAGTGGTCATAGTACATCCATCCAGGAAGTTCAGTCCGAGAAATTTTCTTGTCAATATGGTTGAAAGCTGTGTCAAAGTCTTCCTCAGAGAGTCGGGGCTTGAAGACAGGCTCGGGACGATGGACGATCTCGCTGCCAGGAAGCATTGTTGGTGGAGACTCGTGTCGATATGCATTGACCATTGGGAAGAAGAACTCGTTCTTGCTGTAAAGTATTGGTAAGCCCATGTCGTAGAATTGCTTTGAGGTGCGGAGGAAGGTAGAATCAATGTCGGGGCGAGGAACGTAGTGCATTTTTGTGTAGGGACCAATCGTATCATGGCGTTGGCAGATAGCGAGGTAGGGGCGCTCTTGTGGGTGGTCTCGACATATTCCCTCTCGGGGGTCACACCGAGGGCTATGGTTGATGTGTCGATGGTAGGTGACATTTCTGATTTCGGTTTTCCAATTGGAGTGAATTGTTTGAGGCTCTACCATATCGGGTCCCGATACCGTGATGGCGAAATGGAAGATGAGTTGTTGGATCTCTGAAACATAGTCAGAATTAACGCAATAGTAAGAAATTGTTGTGATACAAACCTTTAGGAAACTTGAGAAAGTGTCTTGGATGTTCTTTTGGGAGATTCCAGCCCTTGAAGCTGGGATGGCGGATGGTCAATGTATACGATGGCGGTCTTGGTCTATCGATGACTTTAAGAGTGGGCTCGTTTTCCCAGGGAACGTATGCTCTGCCATCGGATCCCCAAATGTAGAGTGGCTTTCCAGCACTGAAGTGGGAGTTTGTAATATCTGGATGCAGGTGTTAGTGGGAAGAGGCGTGACTTGCGCGATGACCGAGAGGACATTCGAAAGTTTAAGTACTAACCTGGACCCCAGACAAAACGTTTGCCACCTTCAACCCAGAAGACGCCTTCAACCTTGTGTTTATGCGCATACTTCTGGATTGCAATCTCTGCCTGATCCTCGGGAAACTCTTTTGTGGCTGTCTCTTGCCAAGTCTCAGGTTCTTCCATGTCCGGTCCGTCCCAATACGTGTTTGTCAATGGCGGATCAGCATCCCAGGCCCAGTCAGTATTGGAAGACATGCTGAACAAAATTTTTGTATATGAGCTGGTCGATCGCAAGAAAATCAACACGCAAAGTGCTCCCAGCTATGGTCGAGAGGAAATTCGGTGTTGCGCACTTCTAAATTGTGCTGTGCACGAAAGCGCGCAGTGCTGAAGACTATTCTTAAGAAGTAATAAAGTAGAAGAACACCTTATGGTTGTATTCTCCCAGATCGAAAGGGGCGGGAAGGTGTCGAGAGAAATTAGGGTTAGAAATTGGAAGTGTTGGGTTGATGGAGGAGGTTATATGCTATAGAAAATCTCCAGGTGCCGCGCTAGTTCCTCTTCGACCGACTTGGAATGCAAGCTCTTCCCTAATATGGCTAGGCTTGAATTCTTTTCATCTCAACATGGACGAGGCTGGGGAAAAGCTACATAAAAAAGCTCAGAGAAATCCGGGACATTGAAGAGGCTGTTCTTTGGCTATACTAGGAGCTCACTTAAGACAAGACTTCATTTGCATCTGTGGAGAGCTTCGTACATCATTTTAAGTTCACATGTCGAGATACAGGAAGCTGAATTAGACGAAGAGGTCGACTTGGTATGCAAAGACTAAGTACTGTAAAGTAAAAGAGGTTAGAAGCCCAGTCTCTACTACCAAATTTTCTCCAGCACCTAATCTACTCCATCGTCCATTATACCACACTGTCCAATCTAGGTCTCTTTCTCAGGTTCACCAGCAAGAACCATCTTCTTACGACCCTTCCTAGAGCTCTCACCACTTTTCTCAGCCTTCTTGCATCCCTTCCTAGCATGCCTATGATCACCGCAGAATGAACAGAGGTTCTAACACTCTGCCTAAACATGTCCTTCACTACAGAAAGCACAATGGATGTTTTTCGCACGAACTATAGCCGCAAGTGCTGCATTCTCCTTTGCATAAGCCCTCAGCCAAAGGATATACCTCACGCTGTTCCCGCTTTCTCTTAAAGGCTCTCTCCGCAATCCACTTGACAGTATTCTCAACGAAGTCCATGCTCCTACCATCATCAAGTTCATGCTCCTGATCGCCCTGACCGTCCTGCCCGCCACTATTGTCTTAGGACCAAATATCAACGAAACCTGTATCACCCAGAATGACCAGCTCCTTCAAAGACTCAATGTCCTTGATCTCCTCGAGCAATGGAGTGAAGGCCTCCTTTCGCGAAGTTGGCATGCCAGAACCGATGTTCGTAGGGTCTTGAATGTATAGACAATCCTCAAGCGCATAGATAGTCAGATTCTCCAGCTTGGAGCAGAAACGCTTGAAGGGTACGTAAAATTAATAAGTAAGAGCTTCAACCAGACCTTCATTACATCCTTGCTTGCCACACTTTTGGTGGTCGGTATCGCAGTGTAGGTGGATGTTGACGGTGCCTTTGAAGTGGAGGTTTGTAATCAAGGCCGCGTTAATGGGACCGATTGTGTGTAGGAATCGGAGGAAGTGATCCCAACAAACCCAGCCTGGAAGATCGGTGAAGTGGACTAGTTGCTAGATTGCATCAAAAGCCAGAATAAATTCATCCTCGCTGCTCAATGTAGGATTATAGCAAGGAGAAAGATCGTGGATGGTCTCGTTATCTTCCAGAAGAATGGGCGAGGAGTTGTGGTAGCGGCCGTTAATCATCTTGAAGTAGAATATGTTGCGGCCGTACGGGAACTCGCTACACATCTTATAGGTGGATTTGCAGCTTCCGAGGAAAGTGCTGTCGATGTCCGGGCGACTGACATACCTCATCTCGGTGTACTCACCCTGCCTATCTCGGTGCTTGGCGTAGGAAAGGAAATGAGGTGTCGATGCTTCAGTTGGTCCATGTTGAGGAAAGAGGGGGGTGTTGTTATCGAGTAGGAAGATCCAAAGCGCAAAGTGCTTGAGGCCATTGTCAAAGAGGCAATAAAATGCCGCAAGCGCAGTTCCAAATTGCGCTGTGCAAGAGAGCGGACAGCGCGCAGGCTGTTTTCAAGAAGGAATGGAGATCAAGAAGTAATAAGTGCAGGAGGTAATGGAGTATAAGAACATCTCAAGGTTGTGCTGTCCCAAAAGGCGCAAACCAAAAGTGTTGAAAATGGAATGGAGTTGAAAGAAGTGCTGCGGTTTAGGAATGTATATTTAAGCCCTCTAGGTTGACTCGAATCACCCGCTTTGATGAAGCTAGTCCCATTTCAGGACCAATTGACCTCGGCGCTAGATAGAGACTTTGAACGGGAGTCATCAATATTTACTGTTGAAAGTTCGGATGAAAGTATCACGGCATTCGTAGATATATGTGCAGTATGCAACTTAAACTTCGTTCTTTCATGGTCAAATACGTTTTAATAGAGGGTTTTAATAGGATAAGATAAGTTGACCTTTGCAAACATGCGCATTTGCTGTTTAACTGCCCGCAAGGCCAAGTGTACATCATTCATAATCACGTGTATGTACCACACCCGCAAGACCACCTGGGCGTAGCTACACGCCATTGGGCTTCTCAACTTCTTCCACAAGGGAACATGAGACCAAATGATGCCTATCAAGCTATGATGGACCTGCTCATCATACTTCATTCAACAGCACGTAGGTAATAATCGCAAAACATAAATACTTTCATCCGAACACTTCGACAACCTTCAGGGACTTGACAGCAAAAGCAGAATAATCAGATGACAGCGCGACCACCCTGAGCCAGCTAGAAGCTGCCGTCTAATGGCATGACCTCGCGGCGGGGAATGCCACCGATGCGGTGGCCACGCCCATGGTTCGTTGGTGGTTGACTCCGACGGATGGAGACCGCGAAGTCAAGTCTGGAGTGGATGGAGAAAGCTTTCCACGGAGAACTTTGCTTTAAATAATGCTCAACCGCGAATCACAATGTCCCATTGAGTATTGACAAATATCTACGCAAATATTCTCTCTCAATGCCTGATTCTAATTCGGGACTTTGAATCCAGAGGTCTACTCTAGGTGTCCCAGCTCACCTGGGACATTGGTGCCTGAAAAGGACCCTACCAATCAGGACTCTGAGTTGGCTGATGTCGCCAACATCAACCAACTCAATGTCCCTTCTCAGCTCCTCGGCTTTGAAATGGAGAGATTATCACTTGGACACTGACTTCGAAGCGATCACACTGTGAAAAGTAGCTCAGGATATGGTGACTCTGCAACTGCAAGGCTGAAATCAGAAAAGAAGTTGTAGAGAATGTAGAATCGTGGACTACCAAGGCTGTAGGAATATCATGATTGGCAGTGAAACAATGTCAAATCTAAGCGTCCATGAATCCGTGGGGTTGATGCGCCTTGCAAATGGTATTCATTCCTTCCACTTTTTGTGCAAGCAAGTGTATACGCTCTTTCTTCTTCCCTTCCCTCGTATGGACATCCACCCACCCGCCGCATCGTATCATGCCGGGCACCCAGCCCCGTGTGGTGCAGTCCCACAATTCAACCACTCAGGTATCAGTATCTATAATACAATGCGAGTGAAGACCAGGCATATGCTTCCGCAACACCGTGCAAGCCACCTTGAGAAGCGGTTGCGTTGTTGCAAAAACCTTTCTAATGCGGTCCGATGTTCGCCCAATTACCCCTTGATTTTAGGGAATTACCATTAATGCCGTACCACTGTAACGCCAACGTTCGCTGAAAAGTATGCGTAACGTTCAAATCCTTTATGTTGCTGACCATAAAAGAAAGGGGTCGTGTCGTTCATGTTCGAAAGGAAAGGAAATTCAGATCTATTCGTCTGGATCGTCAGGATTTGTGGCCCGAAGTATTGGACCATGAGGATGACCGGCCACTCGTCGTGAGTAGTCATGCTCGTCTCTAATGGTGTTGACACTCTCTCGGCTCTTATTCTCTCCTCTTTGGTAGACCGGAGCGAATGGATCTAGTCGTGGGTCGACTGGCATTAACCGACTCCTTCTGGATCCTGGTACATCACCAGCCTCCCATGACTCAACGACCTGTCGACCGTCGGTGCCTAGAACGAATCGGGAATTTTCGCTCATTGTTCGTGATGGAACTGGCCCTCCTAAAGATCCAATTCCTGCACTGCTTCCACGCCTATCCATGTCGTCGTACTCTTCAGCCTTCTCTTGATTCCTCTTGCGTATGCAGAAGTATATGATCGAGCTGATGATGGCTACAAGTGCCACAAGACCGATAGTAAGGCCCACAGCCGTTCCGGTGCTAAGCCCTCCACCTCTCTTATTGTTCTTTGTGGTTCCTAACGAGCTCCCTGAGGTTGGAGGTACCGTCGGCGTGACAGTGACAGTTCGGATCTGGCCAGTCACGGTTTCTAGTGAGGTGACTGGTGTCGGTGTCCAAGTAGAAGAAGATCCACTAGTTGGGCTCGAGGTTGTGCGGATGGTGGACGAGGTAGAAGACTGCAGACCGTCAGTATCAACTTCACTTATAGATGTCGAGATGTAAGAATTTGTTTAATTTGATCTCAAAAAGTGTGAAAGGAGCATACGGATGAGGAACTCGTAGTACTCTCTGAGGATGACGTAGGAGTCAAGACAACAGTCACAGAATCAGGAGCGGCAGTAACAGTCACCTGTCATTGCAAGTCATTACAGCTGCAGGAGAACGCGGCGAACATTCCAGGACATAATATATAAGGAAATGAAGGAAAATGAGGGGGTCGGTCTAAAATCTAGGAAGACTAACCTGTGCGGCGCTTGAAGTTGTCGACGATGCTGCTGCTGCGCTGCTCGCTCCCTTCGTGCCTGATGGCGCTAGATTTAACGCAATGTATCCGTAAAGGTTGGTTCCACCGCAGTAGTCGGCAGGGTAGCCTGGGCATTGTGTATCGCACCCAGTTGTTGAAGATTCAGGTGCGTAATTTGAACACCAACATCCGTCGTCTTGAAGAACGGCAAAAGCGTAGCTGTCTAGGCAAAAGTCGTGGCAGAGGCCATTGGATTGGTATATGCTGGAGTCTGTACAATCATTTGGTCAGTATTTGGCTTTTGATGCGAATTGCGGAGGTAGCTTACTTTTGCCAGTGCTGGCGGTATTGAGAGACGAGCAGTATTCGACTGCTAGGGCCGACACCTGAGAGAGGAGGGCGTTGAAGCAGAGTGCACCGAGGGCAAGCTGATAGCTCCAGCGTGGGGAGAACATCTTGACGGAGATATGAGGTTGTTGTGTTTGGAGTGGAGGTCGTATGAGAGGTTTTCTTCGTGCCGTGGTGGGTGGTTGGCGTTGGTCACGACAAATCGACGAGGAATGCAAACAGCGCGAAATATCAATGAAGATATCCCATTGAATCAGCAGCGAGTGAATGTCAGTTGACAATCACGGCCATGTCACTGTCGCGTTTGTGTTGATTCGAAGGTGGAGAGGAAGCAGATTGTCGTTTGCAATAATGGTGACCTGATGAGTGTTGCCAAAGGGAGATGGCGTGAAGTATGGCTTCCGACGGTGCAGGATAGCGTTGAGCAGTTGAGGACCACGGCCCGGTATTTTCGCGGTATTAGACCGTGAATCGGCAGAGCAGAAAAAGGTCGAATAAATTCGACTCGTCCTGGAGCCAGAAGAAGGAGTGGAAAGGAAAGACTCGCAGGAGAAGTAACGAGAGAATCAAGGCAGGAGCCCTGAAGTCAGTATTAAGGAAGGAAGAAGTCGAAGAATACCGAGATCAAAGTCAAAGCAGCGAGAATGGAGAACCATGGTTCGCGTCCACTGGCCAATGCTTCTCGGCGTCACTCCCTGATATGCATATGCATATCTTGATGCACAAATTTATGGAATTGGAATCCCATGAATCCCTGCTCTTCTTTCAACCAGGGTTGGGTCAAGAGTCCAAGAGCTTACCGAAAGCTTGCACCAGCTGAGGCGAGTCAAAGTGTTTTCATTCCGTCTCTATGTGATTGGCGACTGCAATTCTTATTTCCAATTCCTTCCCTTTTGGCACATCCATTTTCATTTCATCCGAGAATCGTTTTGCTGCACGGTTGTTGTCGACATGTTGTCGTCATCGTCACACGATGGTCAGTCGGAAGGTGGATTAGCGTTCTTCCACAAAATACGAGGACGTACATGCAGCACGCATGCAGCGATGGAGTTCAACTCATCAACACATGCCTCGAGAAGCATCGCAGCATCTACTGTATGAAGCTTTTGCTGCACCAAACAGATTTGTCTCAATCGAATAATTCCCCCGCAAAAGCAAAAAGATTGTCCTTGAAAGTATCCCGGCTCTCCTAAGCGCAGCGACGGCACGGCCAATAAATTAATTCCTAGTCCAGAAGATCTCCTCGTCATGGCCCACAGCGTGGAAATTGCGATTTGCGAACAGCCTCAAGATCTACGCCCGACTTAGCATGGCGTTGAAAAGTGCCGCTGGGCGTGAAACGGTCGAAACGATTCGTGGTGTTGATCGAAATCTCATAAAGAGAGCTCTCCCGTCCCTCTGCCCGAATTTCTTCTATCATCGGCGATACAAGATGAGCCTCTTGGAGCCTGCATGTGTCATCTCGAGATACTTCGGGTATTTTCAACTTGGCCGGTTGTGGCGACGTGCACGGCTCTAATAAATCAAGGCACTTACTTATCTTTGAAGGCAGAACCGGATTTACTATGGTATGTTCTGACCGTGACATGAACCCGGTCCATGCAATGCATGTGCTTGCAGCTTCAGGCGGCGACGAGGCGGGGTGTTCGTGATCTTGAACATAGAACGACATGATAAAGTCCGTACGCGCCGTTGAATCAGGAGGTTGTTCCGAATAACCGAGTGAAGCATTCCAGAAGGAAGCCCTTCAAAGATTGGGACAGACAGTATCATCGGTCCAGCCGCGTTCTCAATCCTATTGTTCTGATGGATGTCCTCGAGATCTCGAGATTTCCCATGTTCGCTCGAGCCATGTGGTGCCCACGTTCATGGCCCCATGCGGGTCTTCCTCCTATCTATCTCCCTGTCGGGTTCAAAAGATGCATATGTAGCAAGCATCGTGAACTCTCCCTTATCTTTTTGATCTTCTCACGAGCTTGACCTTTGTTTTGCGAGTTTCTTCAGAAGCCCTGGAAATTTGGAAAAGGCTCAACAAATTATTTTTAGTTCAACTGCTCGTATTGTTATTCTTGTTCCTGCAGTAGGGCTTCACGTGAAGGTCCCCTCAATGTTCACTGGCCAATGCAACGCTGTACGGTCTTCTGTGCCCCCCTCTGTGGTAGTCACGAGGGTATCTGAATGTGGGGTATTTCAGAAAAGTGGCATTCTGGTTATCTGAATCGTTGGAACTGGCCTTGGCGTTGTACCTTAAACTCCTAGCTTCCCCTCAGCCTGGTGCCTTGCCTAAATACAGCCTCGTCTCAGTCTTACAGCTTCGCGTCAACATCATGACATTTACAATTTCATCGATTGGAGAAGCATGGCACATTATTCACTCTCTAAACACTTGACGCGCACCTACTCTTGCATATAATGACTTTCCTTAAGTCTAGATTTCGGCTTTTCCTCATTGTTGGCATCGCAGCGCTGTTTGCGATCTTCTTAACCTCGACGAGAAGATTCCCCGCCAGCAGCCTTGCGACCCTCTCGACATCCTTCGCTGCGAAAAACACATCAAACTCGAACGTCCCGCAATATCACGGCTACCACTCCGCTTTCTCATTCGACGTCAACTTCAACCACGCCCCAAGATGGATGACAGATCTTCCAGACGACTCGAGCCTGACTAGTCTTTCGATTCCAGGCACCCATGATACCATGACATCGGTCCTCTCCGGCCACACCTTTCAATGCCAAAACCAACACCTCACCACACAACTCGAAGCTGGAATCCGATACTTTGATATCCGCGCACGCCTTCACGACGATGAGCTGCAGATTTATCACCAGGATTCCTACACGCACCACTCTTACGCAGATGTGTTGACGGCAATGTTCGAATTCCTCGACTCGAATCCGGGAGAGACAATGATAATGCGATTGAAAGAAGAAAGCACACCCATCAATTCTACAATCGATTTCCTCACTGCATTCAACTACTACCGACTCAATTCTTCGATCACAGCTTCTGGCTGCTCGAAGCATTTCTGGGTTCCGCCAACACCAGGTCCAACCTCCATCCCCACACTCGGCGAACTGAGAAACAAGATCCTCATCCTCCAGAATTTTGGCGCCGAGCCTGCGGAATATGGAATAAAGTGGGAATCTCCATTGCTAGAAATTGAAGATCTATGGGAGATCCCGGATTTGAAGGCTTTGGACGAGAAGTGGGAGTTTATACAGGATAGCCTTGAAGCTGCGGGTAATAGGACTGAGCATTCTGACGGTGTACTATACCTGAGCCATCTGAGTGCTAGTGTTGGCATTTTGCCAATCGAGGCTGCTGCTGGGAATAAGAATGGGACTGTGGTCGGCATGAATGATAGGACGGGAGAGTGGTTGATGGGAGGGAATGGAGGGAATACTGGGGTGGTGATTATCGACTTTCCGGGGCAGCAGCTCGTTCAAGAGATTCTGAAAAGGAATAAGGGTTAAGACATATCTCGCGACGCATAGGATGTTATCTACGAGGACCAAACCGGCCCAGAGCGCATTGGCGAGTGCTGATACTGTCCGCGATGTTGAGCGCTTCTGAGCGGAGCCCTAGAGGGTAGAGATTGCTATGAGATCTCAAAGATTCTTTTTACGGCTCAGCGGCCGTTGCCACGGATCGCAAAATCCAAGTCGAGCGGATTGGCAGATTGTCCGTCTGACAGAGGAGCAAGCACCATCGCGAATGTTTAACCGAGTCCTCGACATTGATAGAAGGAACAGTTTCAGATGAGGAAAGGACAATGAGCAGAAGTACAATTTTCGAAATGGGTTTCAATATTGCGACATGGACAATATTTTGACGAGGAAGGAACATTGAGTCCAGGGCCAATGTCCAGTATGATCTTGGACATTGGGATCGGGAGATTGTCTGGCGAACGGGGCATTGCGGCCAGCCTCAATGCCCAGGAATAGTTGGGACAATCAGAGCAGGTCAATGTACGACGCAGCCTCGGACATTTGACTTGGGCTCATTGCACGACAGAAGTTAGAACAATCAGAATGGATTAATACCCAGCTGGGCTTCCGATATTGTACAGTCCAAATTGGTCCATACTCATCACAACAATGATCTTATCGGCACCCATCTCATCCTCACCTTCACGTCCTTTCCGCCTACTATCCCTACCGCTCACTACAATTTCGCCTTCGCACCATCTTCCAAACCCAGCCCCAACTCACTCGTACACAAAATCAAAGTGTCCCTCAAACTCGGCACCCTGTATTTCTGATTCACAGCCTGATAGTCCTCACTAGCAAGCATATCCGCAAAATGCCAAATACTGGGATAGTGCGCCAGAGCAACCTCATCCCATCCTGTTTTCTCATCTCCTTCCTCTATAACACTCCCCACAATCTTCGCATTCCCTCCCCTCCTCGATCCAATCGACTTCGCGAACTCGGATCCGTAGTGAAGATAGGAATCTTTCATACCGGGCTTGAAAGCTAGGAGGTTGAGCATGCTGACTGCTCCTTGGCCTTCGGCTGTTGTTGAGAAATCTTTCTCGATCCAGGAGCGCAGTTCGGGAGACATTTCTAGCCCCTGAGCGCTGTCCGATATTCTCGGCTTGTCGAGACTTCCTGTGAGTGTGGGGACGTCGCCTTTCTCGGGCTTCAACAACCTCTTATTTTTCACCTCAAAATCGTTTAGAAGCCTCGATGGCACACCAGCTTGAATGCTCCATTGATGAGCTATCAAATCTTTGAATGCCGAAGGCAGAGGTGTGGTTGACGGTGTTGATAAAATGAGGAGGATGTCCCAGTGGATGTTCTTGGCGAGGAGAGGAACGGTGGAGAGCGTGGTGGGGAGGATTATCCAGCGGATTACTCGGGATGTGACTATGGGTTTGAGATCTGAAGCTTGGAGAGTCTTAACAAATGTAGGGATTGAGGTCGAAGGGCTCAGGGAGAGGAGGTTTATGGTACAGATTGGCATCTTCGAGGTTAGAGTGGTGAGATGAGGGGTAAAGAGGATGAGTAGAAATGCGGATTTGTGAACGATGTCTTGATGAACTTTTTCAGAGACGATTTTCTATTGAAGTACGAACAAGAGCAACGAATTCTTGAAGTCAAAAGATTGATACAGTTGTGAAAGTCAGGCTGCATCCCACTGGGACGGAAGACGGGTCGATGCTGAAGCTACCCCGGTTACCCCACAATGTTGATATGTCATCACTAGCCGAGGCTTTTCATCGACAAGATGAATGGGAATTGACAAAATAATTTACAAAGTTCAGCAGGAGCAGCGCCCACAGCTACGAATGCTTCAACAGAAGCCTTCAAGTGAAGACTGTCTCAGATCCAAATCATTTTCGCGAAAATGTCTTCACATCATTTTATTTCTGTCTTGGTGGCGGCTGTCACTATAGCAACCTACCGCGAACGCCTCATCAACAACCCGAGCGTTTTGACCCTTGAAGACATTCCCCTCTTTCTCCGTGATTCGTTGGCTCACCCTGCACAGATCTTGGAAGTGGACCTCTAAGTGGCGCGTGTTTACCAGGTGCCAAAGATCCAGAGGTCTCGTTTATGGCCACGACGTCCCTTGCTCCTCTCTCTGTGAAGATCTCGAGGACACTGAGCATTGTCAATAACGAACAGGATTGAGTCTTGAGAGAGACTTGAGAGTGTTTGTGCTCTTCGGGTCCAGGATTGAATACTGACAGGACAGCACGAGGAGGATGTGAGCACGTACAAAGCGGCCGATCTCCTTCCTATATATCATCGTCTTAATATCAGAATTCGACAACTCATCATGAAGAGCCACGTCAGTGCTCTCTGCACTTTGCCCCTCCTGCTCGTCGGAGTATTTTGCCAATCACTGCCATACCACCCCACGACGATACTCTCCTCGAATAGCGACGACATTGCATATGCATTCCTGCCAGTATCCAGTTCGACCTCATCGCAGTTTGTGTCACTCAACATATCGTCGACTCTGCACCTCTCGAACTTTACACTCGAAACGATAACGCCAGGTCTACTATTTTTCACCAGTGGAGATGCATACATACCATCCATATCCTCAGAAGGAGCGATATCCGTATACACTGGATCCTGCAATACGAGTACCAGCCCAGCACTATGGAGATTCACACCCTCGAACACAAGCAGCGTTGGAAATGGCACATGGGCACAGGAAGTCACAAATACCGCTGGCGATGTGACAATAGCAGATCTGCCAGGAGCAGACTATCTCGCAGGGGGATTCAGCTTTTCTACAATAGTCAACGCCAATGCATCCCTCACCAAGATATACCTTTTTGGCGGCATGTGCCCGACAACCTACGCTACATCGTCGACATGGCAATCTGCAGCATCGTACTCGAATGATATGCTACGGCTTGCACCGAGCAGCTCCTCTGCGACAACGACCACATACACACTCGATGTAACTTCAAGCAGAGGACCGCCAATTGCTGAGGCAGGATTCACAATCACTGGACTAACACCGACCTACTCGAATGCGTCTGGGATATTGACACAAGAGCGGAGCTATGTGCTGGTAGGAGGACATACACAAACTGCGTTCATAAACATGAGCCAAGTTGCAGTCTGGAGTCTGCCAGAGGAGGCATGGAGTTTTGTGACTGTAGATTCTCCATCTACGTCCAACGCGAACACAGAGCTAGCTATCAAAAGCACAGTCACTTCTGTTGACAGCAGATCTGGACATACTGCAGTTTTGAGCGAAGATGGCGGGAGCATTATTGTGTATGGAGGCTGGGTTGGGGATCTCACTCAAGCTGCGGACCCGCAACTCGCGGTCTTGAAGCTTGGTACAGGATATGGAGGGACTGGAGATTGGCAGTGGTCGATACCTTCGAAACAACCTTCAGGAAATGGTATATACGGACATGGAGCTGTCATGCTACCAGGGAATGTCATGATGGTGCTCGGAGGATATAACATTTCTTCGTCCGCAAATTCGAAACGAGCAACGACATCAGGCCAAGCAATGTTCTTCAATGCTACTAGCATGGAGTGGATCTCGGATTACACTAATCCTTCGTACGTCGCTGCACAGGCAAGCGAGTCCGCGAGTGCCGCAGCCGCAGCGTCAAAGAAATCGAACTCGACCAAAATCGGACTCGGAGTTGGTCTTGGAGTCGGATTTGTTGTAGTAATCATTACCATACTGCTCTGCTTCTTCTGCTTCCGCCGTTCAAGGAAGCGACGAGAGGCCAGAGAGGAAGGCCTTGGTCATGTCGACGCCGGATCAAGAAGCTTCTACCATACCCCAAATGGGGAAATGGTCCAGAGAGGAGGGTTTCCCCGGTCGAACGGACGATGGAACAGCAATGGAGCAGTAGTAGACAGTCGCCCTGTATATGACTCCAATAGCGCTGTAGCTGGCTACGAGAGCTTGCATAATCTGGGAGATATTGGTGCTGTGCCTCCACCTCCACGACAGATAACCCGGAAGCCAGTACATACCCGGAACAACGCACGAGGTGCTTACGGAGCCGCTCCAACGTCTCATGAATACAACTCGAACGGCCTCGGACCATCAATCGTCTTCGGGAGGGGCAACAATCTCGGTACAGCTGGTGCTATCCATCCAATATATGAAGCGGATGAAGATGGCAATTCAATAATTGGGGACGACATCGGTGTAGCAATTGGAGAGCCATCATTCGCTCCAAGCAGCTCAAGACAAAATCGCTACTCAGATCCGTTCCGAGATCCTCCTCCAAGCATCATTACCTCGAATATTCGACGGGAAAACAGTCTGACATCAGAAGCTGAAAGTCCTGCGGAGTCGCGGCAACGAGAGATTCAGGAATGGGTCTCAGACTGGGCAGCGGCAGATGTTCTTCTCAACTCTCAGATCCGCCACTCACAAGCTGGTCGTGTTTCACCCACTCGACGAGCACAGCTCATTGCAGTTAGCCAGGTGACTGCACAGTCTGTATCCGGTGAGGAAGATAGCGGACGTACGGAGAGCAACCTCAGTGAGCGCACAGATCGAAGCGTAGCTATCTCAGCCATGAGCATCTCACGATCAGGATCAAGCTCGCAGGGACGATCGAGAGCAAATTCCCTACGTGGCCTTGTATCAGGCTTGAATCCTTTCGGATCGAGTACGCATGTTGCATCCACCACTGGGCCGAGTACAACTTTAAGCCCAGTCTTTGATGGACCGGGACCTCATGGGCCGAGTTATCGACCACCAGGAAGTGCTGGAAGCCAATCATCCAAGAGCTTCAACACAGCACGTACAAGCTTTCCCGCTCTGCAGGCAGAGGGAGAAAGCCTCTTGCCTAGGCCAGAGGACGATATTTCAGCCGGTGAATACTCGCCAACTCGATCCTTTACACAAGCAGATGATCCCGGAAGTCCATCAAAGTCAAAACCAATGGGACTTCGAGGAGGTCGAGCAAGCTGGCTCGGTAGTCTACGACGAGTATTCGCCAGTGACTCTCCGACAGGAGCCTCAAGCCCAGAACACAGCTACAGCAGCCGAGAAAACAGCCCTGTCCGCTACGACTACGCAACCTCCAGCGGCGGCCGAGAACCCCGACGAACGGTCTCCGCAGGTGCCACTCTCTGGCGTCGCAAACAAGGAAAATCAGACTGGGAAGACAGCGCCAACAATTCCGTCGAAGCCTCTCGCTCCAACACATTCACAGGCGAACTATCCAGTCCTGGCATGAGAGGAGGAGCTTTTGACCAAGACGATTACGATGAATGGGACATTGAGCGCGCGGTTGAGAATCGGGTTGTTCAAGTTATGTTTACGGTTCCAAAGGAGAAGTTGAGGGTGGTGAATCATGACTTTAGTGATTCGAAGAGTGAGGCGAGTACGACGCCGAGTGGGAGCTTGAAGAGTAAGAAGGGAAGTGGGAAAGGGAGTTTGAAGGATTTGGTTATGCCGCCGCCACCGTTGATGCCGGCGGCGGTCGTTGAGCCGCTTTTGGAGGATAAGGAGGAGGAGAGGAATGCTGAGCGTGAGGAGGCGGATAATGTGGATCAGAAATTGAAAGGGAAAGAAGTTGAGATGGGTCCAAGTCAAGCTCTCACTCCTTCCCGGAAAGAGCCAGATCGTGAATCGAGTCGGACGCCGAGTCCAATGAGGAAAGGGAAAGGAAGAGTAGGGGAAATCATTGACCTACTGGAGCAAAGAAACAGTCCCAGCCCCGAGCACTGATGCTGTCGTTCCGATATTTGTCATTTGGTGTCTGCGTTGCTTTTGGTCTTGGGGGAAGCGAGCATGCGTCAGGTTCGGCATGTGATAGGAGGAGATGGCTATGGCGTTTGTTTGCTTGCTTTGGATATATGGATATGTGGATATATAGTGTATGGTTTCGATGCGATATTAAGCGTTGGCGAGTGAATCTAGCTGGCTCTATCAGGAGTGGCTAGCCAGAGGGCTGAAAAGCATTGTGGATTTTATGAGGTGGGAGGTAGAAAACGTAGATAGATGTCGTTCGCTTCTTGTATGTAGTTGCGCGGATATGTTTATGAAGGTATTGAGATCTTAACAAGCCCTGTTCTAACAGTGTAGTTGCGATTGGGTGAGCCTACTAAGTGGTAGGAAACTTTGATGTTATGACCAGGAACATCGGCGGATGTGGTGGTGTTTGCGTCTAGTTTTCAGGCAGAGATGATTGATTTCTATTCATACTTCGTGAATCCTAAAGCAAGGAACCACAATCTGGTAAGCAGAAGGCTTTGCTCATTCAAAACCAAGTATGCCAATCCTAATCCTGCCGAATGTAGATGACACTTGAACTCATCGAAGGCCAGACACTTTCCAGGTCAGATTCGAAAAGACCTAGACAGATATTTCTTTAGTTGCTGATTGCAAAGGGTGGAAGTAAATATAGGAACCTTTCGTCTTTATGTCGGATGATAATTCATGGATCAGTGGTCAACTGCGGTGAATCGATATGGCGCTAGCGTCGTGGAAGCGAGGTCGAGAGAACGACCGAAGGACCTCCTCTCACGCAAACAGTACTTTCCAATAATTCCATCAACTACCCTTTCTTGGTATCCACGAACCTTGAACGTGCGAGCACTACCCGGACTTTACAATATCTTCATACTTGCGCAAGTATCTGCCGGTCTTTCAGAAACGTACCATGAGTCTCAATCCTGGGTATTTGGCAATGGCACGTGCGCCGTGAAAGGAGAAGCAAGGTTGGAAGCAAAAGTCGGTATTGTTGTGAGAATTTTCTGCCTTTGAGAATAACGATTGTTTCGTGGGACAATTACACCTTTTCTTTCCTCCGACCCAAGACGTGTTTTCCTAATGTGACGTGGTCTTCACGCAGTGCTGCCCAGGTTACCTCCCGATGTGCAGAGTAACGACACCAAAGAGCAGTTAATTGTCCGACAATGTCTCGGACGTCGGAAAGCAAGATAGAGCCGAATCTCGAGTAATCCTCGGCGAGAGCCTTGCAATATTACCGTGATTATATTTGACTGCTCGGCTATTATGTTCGCTTGGTGTTCCTGGCATTCTAGGCACTTTAGTGTGTGTCACTTTTTGGCAACACTGCGAGGTCACCTCCTACTGTGATCACATAAAATACTAGACCCCAAGATATCAAACCTGTCTTCATCTACTTCAATACGATTCTACAAGACTTGTTTCATGAGCAACTTAACCTTTGATCTGTGTGGAGGTGTATAAGAAGCATCAGATGTTGCAGCAACAATAACCTCAATGGTCTCTGTTCTTCGGGGCTCTACGCCCGTAATTTCAGCGCTTTCAAAGCCTTGAAACGCTATTCTTCCAGGCGTTCAATCACTAAACTTTCAGTGCATTCAACCAGGGATGTTTCGTGCTAGCTCTAGACGTCTCAAAGGCCTATCATAGGGTCGCTTGTGGCGTCCTTCAGGGGCTTATGCACCGAGGATACAGTACCGGGCCAACAGTTGGGGCTTGGCACCTGCACTCATCATCTCGTTACGACATCCATCGCAGTGAAAACACATCGCAACTCCCCAATCTTCCTTCAGTGTACTGCATCAGGTTTCAAAATGAAGGCACGTTTCTCAAAGCTATTAAAGCATCACAAGAAGGGGAGCAGCACCCCGGAGCTGCCCAAAATGTCTATTGCAGAAACCGAACCCAAGCTTCGCGATAGCAGCTTCCATCCCGACCCCTCACTATGCGCATCCTGCCAAAGTCTCCGTGTTGACTGGGTCGTATCAACAGACCTTCCGACGGATCTCAAGAATCCTAATCCCCTAAATCTTCAGATGCACAAGCTAGGCAGGATTGAAGAGACACGACAGAACTGTCAGTGCTGCGAGGCCATCTTCAACGTTGTTCGGCATGGGATTCGATGGGCGACTGCAGGCGGGTATCCGTTCACGCCTCTTGACCTGGTGACTGTCGACAAGGTCATCCAGAGTTCAAGGATCTTGTACGGATCTTTCGCCGATGATTGGAAGAAGCGGGTTTTACTGTGTGAGTATGATTCCGGTATTGGAACACGTTGTGGAATCTTGGAAGTATTCTCGAAGGAACCCGGGACTTCCACATCAGTGAAAGAGCGGTCGTTGCCGCAATGCGAACCGTCATTTACGGGACCTCAATCAGTTCATTCTGATGAGGATACTCTGAATATCGATATGACAGCTGCAAAGCTTCAGAAATGGCTGGAAACCTGTCAGCAGAGCCATGAGCAGTGCCGTATGTTGAAACGACAATCGATGCTACCTGACCGTGTCGTGGATATTGGCACCCTAGAGGAGCCTTACATACGGCTGGTCGAAACCCATCAAGAAAGTATTTCATATGTGGCCTTGAGCTATTGTTGGGGTTCGGAACAGACATATGTCACCACGGCAGTCACGATGCCAAGATTCTTGGAGGGTATCGATGCGAGAATGCTTCCTTCAACCATGAAAGATGCGATCAATCTCACTCGTGCTATTGGGCTCAGATATATCTGGATAGACGCTCTGTGCATCGTACAAAACAGCAGAGAAGATTGGGAAAAGCAAAGTTCCAAGATGGATCAAGTGTACAGCAACGCGTACGTCACAATCTGTGCATCCCGCGCCTCTGGCGCCAGCCAAGGCTTCCTGAGCGAGCTTACGCCTGCGGTCGCTCGCTGGGGTTCTTGGGAACGAGATGGTTCTCAAGAAGAAAGCATATTCTTGCGCTGGTGGAGAGAAGGACGAGACATGGAAAACATTCTCGCCGATCAACCACTAAGCCGCCGTGGCTGGGCTGTTCAGGAACGTCTCCTCTCGCTTCGGAAAGTGCTCTTCACTTCTCAGCAAATGATCTGGCAATGTCCTTCTCTGCATTGTTTTGAAGATGGTGTGGAGGTTAGCCCAGAAGGTGGACGAGGTTTCCCCACCTCGGTGCTTCAGAACGAAGACCTTGGCCACGATGCGTGGAGCAGCGTGGTGCTCGATTATACTCAGTGTACTCTAACCAAGTTCTCGGATCGACTACCTGCGTTATCCGGTATTGCGAGAACTTTTGCGGGTAGTCTGAAGGACGAGTATATTGCTGGACATTGGCGCGAGACTTTGCCGCATTCCTTAACATGGCGGACGCTTCCCAAGGGTCAGGATTGCCGTCCCGATGGAATGGTTTATTCCGCACCTTCTTGGAGTTGGGCTTCAGTGGATGCTGGTGTGCAGATACTGTACAGATCTTTTTGGGATGATATTCACGTCAAATTAGTAGATCTCCACCTCTCACCATCCTCGTCAGCCAATCCATATGGTCAGGTAACAGATGGCTGGATCGAGCTTGAAGCACCGGTTCTTCCAATTCGTGTTGAAAGGAAATTCTTGAAGGGATACTTAGCTCTGTTCAAGATAAACGAGTCGGAGTTTCAGCTGTATAGTGACGAGTGGTCGGCGAACTCGAATGTTATGTGGTTGGATCGGAGTGAGGATGTTCTAGATGCACTGGCCATTTTCTTTACGAGAGATGACTTCACTAGGCCTTCGTACGAGGGACTTTTGATTTCGCCTTCTAAGGAACGGGAAGGGATGTTTGTGAGAAGAGGTGGATTCACGGATTGTGCTATTTTCCCGAACATTTCAAAGCCTGGGGTTAGTTTCGGCCGGCAGCATTGCAAGATGTTGAGTGAAGTGGATCAGGTCAGAGTTCAGCGGGTCAAGATAGTGTGAAAAGCTTTCTGCTGCTGACAAAACATGTTCAGACTCGCAAGAAGTGAAGCAGATGAGCAGTGAAGTGATTAGACGCGAGCAAAAGCGCCTCTCGGCTTCAGTCAATGGTCACGTGAGGGGACAAATGATAATGAAATTGGAAAGTGCTTTCGAACCGGAGTCGATACCGAATTTTGGGGTCGCCCGTCACCGGTATTGATAATAACTCGCAACCATTTCAAAGAAGAAAATGCAACATGAGGTACAACGACGCTCAAATCGAAAACAAAGTCAGCGGCTGGGTTCCCCTATCCCCACTAACCGAGACTCGCTTAGCTCCCTTTAGCTGGGTTGTTGGGCTTAAGATGGAAATGTGTTGCCAAAAACGTACTCCTATTCCTACTTAGCCGAGACTCGTAAAGTACAACGCCCAAGAAGGTAGCAGGTAGTACTGCCATATTAATGGAGAGAACGTGGATCAATCAGAATGCCTTGAAGGGGGAGATGACGCTGGATTTTGTATCACAGTAAAACACTAAAATGGAACAAAGTCCTAGCTAAGACAGGTTGTTAATGTCGTGACAGGTCTACTCAGTCTCATCTCCTGCATCTCTTACTCCAACTGCCCTCGGGATTGCTTCATCTCGCTCCGTCTTCTTCCCCAGCACCATGCTCGGCCCCTCCATCTTAAGTCTTGAGCTTCTTCCCAATCCCCAACCCCCCGCAGCTTAACCTCGAGCACAATGTCCTGAGCCCAAGCCAGCTCTTCCCACCTATGGTCAATAACCTTCAGCTCTCTCAAAATGTCAACAGTCGACAATACTCTCTCGAGCACCGGTCTCAGCACCTTCTCCATAGTTTTGAACTTCGAATCCGTAGCTTGCTGTATCGGTCCAAATTTTCTGTCCTCGAGAGAGAAACAGTTGTTGATGAAATATTCTGAGAGTGTTGTTGGTAGGAAGGAGATACTTTCAAGCGTCGGCCTGGCTTGAGGAAGGCTCGCTCCTACACAAGTGAGAAGTAACCTTTGAACCTCAGCTTCATTTTGTAAATCTTGTTCATTAAGGTCATTCAACTCCGGACAACCCCTATCCCATGCTATTTAAGCCCAACCCCAAACCTATCTACAGTACACAAAAGCTTCTGGACGCTCACATGCTGTTTCTATTCTTCGTTCTCTATCAAACATTCAGCGCAAATGAATCAAATCGATCATTTCAACAAACTCCCCACATCATGCAACATAATACTCTCCACCCTCTGCGGTGGCCTCCTCTCCGCCCCCGTAGCATTCCTCTGAACCCCCCACCCAGCACCCCATCCCGGCAGTGTCCCTTGTACTGCCCCTGAAAGATACAAATCATCATTCTCATCTGTCCTTATTCCCTGTCCTTGACTTGAAACTGAAACTGTATATCCCTGACTTCCACTTTCTTCACTGACTCCTCTCATATGATGACTATTCTCCGATTTCTCTTTTTTGCTTTTCTTTCCCTTCTTAGGAAGGAGATCCGGGGATGTCATTATTCCCATTCTTTCCCTTTTCCCGCGTAGACCCGGGGATTTGGGACCGAGGTTAGGTGATTTGTAGGAGAAGCCAGCGGGTTTCCCACCGCGGAAGGGGCTGTGTCTTGCCATCCAGCCTTGAACTCCGGAAGAAAGAATCACGGATCCGTTTCTGGCATCGAGGGCTGTGGAGCCTTCGCCAGCTAGTTCTTCGAGTGTTCTTCCTCTCGTTTCGGGGACGAGGAAAGAGACTAGTGTTCCGCAAAGCATGAAGAGGGCGAAGATTTGCATCAGGTGCGGAAGCCAGGGTGAGCAGGCGCTTCCTGTGCAGGGATGTTTAGCTCCTTTCGTGAGGAGTGGTTGTGCGATGACTTGTGCAACAATTGCGCCGACTTTTCCAGCCGCAGCAGAAAGACCGTGACCGGTAGAGCGGTAACGGGTTGGGAAACATTCTCCTGGTATTAAGAATGTGGTTGTGTTTGGACCCCAGTTGAAGAATATCTGTGCGACGATGTAGAGGCCCAGGAGAGCGCTTTCGGATAAGGAGTTATAGAGAAAGCCGATGATGATGAAGACAATTGTGAGGAAGAAGAAGCCTAAGATTTGGAGGGGTTTGCGGCCCCAGGTGTCGACTGTGGCTACGCAGAGCCAGTAGCCAGGAATTGAGCCTGCACAGACGAGGATCAAGTTCCCAATTGCGGTGTGGAGAAGGGAATCGTAGATTGTGTCGCCAGTGGAGTAACCGATGGCGCTTAGGACTATGCTATTATTTAATCCGAGGCCGTAGAAAGCAAGGTCGAGGAAGAACCATGAGGATGTAGTTCCAAAGATTACTTTGAAGTTCCGCCACTGGGAGAAGTAGGAGGCGACGTCGCGCCAAGAGGCTCTTGGCGCAGTGAGATGGCGACCAAGTCTTTGCTTCGTTTTCTGTTGCGTGATGGGATCCACCTCTCCTTCTTTCTTGTTGTTCATGTATGCTGTGATATCGGCTTGAGCTTTCTCGATGTCGTGAGCAATATCGAAGGTATATCGAGGTGTCTCGGGGATTGTGATGCGGTAATATAAAGCGAAGCAAGCAGGTACTGCGCCGAATCCGATGATGATACGCCATGATTTGTCGCCTGCAATTTGACATGCTTCATGGCAGCTCGACCATCCTGCGGTGGTGTCGATGAAGGAAGCTCGGTAGCCGATGGTTGTGATCAGTGCTACGATAGCGGCAGCTAATTGTCCGGCACCCTGCATCGAGAAGACTGCTGCCATCATTGCACCACGCCACCTTGTAGGAGCAAATCTATGTTATGTCAGTGAAGGTGACCTTGAGGATGTAGGCTTGGCATCAAAACGCAGGGGGGAAAGGGGGTTCTTCGCTAAGCGAAAATTGATATCCAGATCTTCAGAGGAAACAACATACTCAGACGTGATGACCGCAGATAATGGGTAGTCTCCTCCGATACCTATGCCCATCATTACTCTCCAGAAGATCAACAATCCAGTCATAGACATGGCCTGGCTTGGCGCGGAAAGGGCTTGAGCCAGTGTGGCCGCAACGATGATGGCCAGTTCCACACCGTACATTTTCCGTCTTCCCACAACATCTGCCAACCATCCAAATCCCAACTGACCTATTACTGCACCTCCGGAAGTGGCGGCCTTGATTGCTGTGTTGACATTCGTAGGCATTACTCCAGGGTTACTACCTCCCGCTGAACCTTGCCAGTATACCATTCCCAGCGTAGAAGTGACCAGATTTATTGCGAATATGTCGTACGAATCGGTGAAGAATCCAATGCCTGCCACTACGACGGCTCGTACATGATACCTATGATGAGATGATATTAGACTGTGTACTGAAATCGGATGAAAGCAGGGATATCCTGGCAATTGTGGGGTAAATTGGGACTGATGATTCAAAACAAGGTGTTTGACGGATTGAATGAACATGTTCCAAAAACACTCACCATCCAAACGGGACCTTGTCAATCTGTAATATGATCAGTCAACCGAGATCGAAGACAAATGCATACACCCGCCTAGACTCACCTCGGAAAGCGCCAGCCTCCTCCGTAAATTGGGATCTTGAATATGTGAATAGTCATTGTGAAAGTTGTGAAAGGCGGCGTTGCCTCCGTATGTTCTCGTTGCATAGGACGACGGAATCGCAGGTTCAGGAAGATAATCCATAATATCTTTGGCCGAGGCACGATAGCCTCACGAAGAGGCGCACAGTAGAGACCACCAAGCCGGAGGATGTGTCTGGAAAGCACAGAAACGTTGCGAGAGGCAACGCGATGGCGGTATGAGATTTATGAAGGAATACGGAGGATCGTGAGTGACGTCGTGCAAGGACGAGGTCGTAAGGCGGTATCGAGATTCACGTTGGACGAGAATTGACGAAACTGCCGAAGGCTGACCATCAGACTTTATGCAGATGCCCGCAATCCAAAAGAATCGCCTCAGCCCTAGGCATCCATTGCGGCCCGAAAAATGTTGGATGCACGTCGTGTGGACAGATAGAGGGGTAGAGAGTCGTGAATGAAGGTATTCGGAAGTCGCACGGATGCTCTGGGAGCAGTGAACGTCGGTCAAGGTGGTCAGGTTGGACGTTGAAGTAAGAACTTCGCTCGCTCTCGTCTCATGGCTTAAACCTGCTGTGAGTACAACCCCCCCACTCGCATCCCGCAGGACCCCTGATTGTGGCGCCTGGCCTGTGCTGTGTGGATCTCGAGGTGGAAGTTGTGCCTGATCCCAATCGTTTTACTGGATCACAAGCTGTGCATAAAGGGCCTGATGGACCTCTCCCTGCTGGGGAGGACGCGATCAGAAACGGAATACCGAGGCGCAGAACTTCAAACTTCACGTCTCCCCAAAACCCAGCAGCAGCAATTGTGTGACAGCCGCTTCTAGTTCCGCATCTTCACCAAGGCTCGGGCGTTTGTTGCTTTTTGGCGGGGTCTGGTGCGATTTCTCGGACCGAGCCTGTCGTTGCCCACGATGCTGCCACGGGCCATTCGAAGTCTGGTCTCTGTTCCAATTCCACGCCACGCTTCTTTTTTCGATGAGTGCCCGCTCAGACAAACGTGCTGCCGCCACAAACACCAGACGGGCCCTTCAATTATTGACTGGAAGTTGTTCTGTCTTCTTCCGTGGTCTCATCGTCGTCGAACACGCTCTGCTCCAGTATTTTAGTCACTGATAGACCCCAGCAACCACGATGCGCGTGTCGAGAGCCGAACATGACGACACGTGGGGGAGTTTGACCATCTCAGTGGCTGCCTATCCCCTGTTCATGTGGCGCCCATCCTGGCGGAAATGGCTTGATGGCGTATGCACAACAGTCTGGAAACGCCTTATCGATACGGCTCCCAAATTAGAGGCTGGGCCTCATGCGAAAGAGAACTGGAGATCATCATCATGAAGCTTGTACCAAGTGTATAAATTTTCTAGGATTGGGGGGGACCAATCGACCAAAATAGAACGTGGAAAAGGAGGGAGGGATACCATAGCACCAGATCAGCTCTGTTTGTTTTTGATAGCCCATTTCCGGACTAGAATCGCATGAGTTCCCCTGGTCCTCGCTGTCTCATTTGAAGCCGTATACCCGGGTCTGGAGGGGCATGTGAGGTGACATATTTCCAGTACTGAAGGCTTTCTTCGAAGAGGACTCGAGAACCAGAAGATCGTTGCACCATGTTTCGTCACCAAAGCGCTGACATGCTTCACAAGTAATCATTTCTGCAGCAGTCCGTATTTGCACAACCTCAAATGCAAAGCTGACCGAAAATATATTGGACTTTCACACAACCTCGTTTCAGAGCCCCGGCTTTCACCCACACTCGAGCGGAAGAATGATAGGAAGTGTCTTAGGCTGTTGTACCTGCATCGGTGAACACATCGAATGTTCTTTGCAGCCTTCGATGGAGCGGAGGCCTCGTGTCTTGAGGGGGACAATGGAACACAAATTTCCTGGACTGACTGAATCTCTCGTGGTGTCCCATGCTCGATTCATTGGAGAAAACGCGTCCAATCCAAGAGCTCCATGTCGGGAAGGAAGAGCTTTGCACTTGCAGTTATACGGCTATCACATTCTTCCAGCACCATTGATCCATTGATCCCTCTTTGGAATAGAACTTCAAGAAATGAATACGCCCCCCGCCAGACCTCAAACAAATAGCTGCTTGCTAGGCATCATAGGCTTCCTCTCCGCAGTAGCCACCGCTTGGCAGGCTTGCTGTTGAATGAAGCATCAACAGTGACATTGGCTGCCCAAAAAGGGTGTGTCTTTTTTCGGGGGTACATCAACAAATAAACAGTAAGAAACAAGCCTCATTGCGGTGTAGACAATTTTGTATAACACAAGCGAAGCTGCAATTGAGAATTTGGACAGTATTGCTGCTGCAGGTTTCAGAGAGAAAGGCTCAGATAGGTTTTACTGATTTGTTGGTCCATTCAGCTCAGTGTGGAGAAGTGACTTTGAATATGAAAGTTTTGGGGTCGATTTCGATACGGCACTTTCGACGCGAGTACTTTACCTGTTATTCGTAGTTCCACTCTATTCCAGACATTCGCCATCAAAAGCACAAATATGCAGCACTTGGCTTTGCAATTGAAGACATGAGGACCCCACGTCTTGGCACGTTCATCCTCCGTAAATGATATTCGCCAAGACGCAAGCCTGTAAACCTTAGGCTCCACTCCAGTATCCTTCGAGTCTCGACAAACAACATTGTCTCACCTCCAACGCCTCTTCCCATCAACCCACCATGGTGACCGTCACTCGCTTCCTCCTATTCACCACGACCCTCCTCTCTCCTGCATCCGCCTACCGACGACACGGCAAGCCAACGACTCAAGGCATCAAATGGCTCGAGCCCGAACGAAGCGTGCTCGTACGCCTCGAAACCCCAGATCTCCCGCTCTGGAATCCCCAGACGCGCGTGGGAGAAGATGTCCCGACCGCGTTGATACTCAACTTCACCTTCACACGCGATAACCGCGTTCTCCTTCTCAATGATCAACCTATCCTACCCATCAAAAATGGCAACGTGCCTCCCTCCCTCTCCGCGCCGCAGACCCTTTCCGGATTCGAACAACGCACGCCCGATTTCTACGATCTGAGTTGGTTTGAGTTGGATTATTACCGCGGTGTCCCGTTGTCAGAAGATCCTAACAGCCGGTACAATATCTGGAGTCCTACATTGAACATCGATATCCTTGGTGCCGGAATAGAGGGCTATAATACACTTTTACAAAACGATACGCAGAGATATGTCAGAGTGGCAGTGGACGAAATACCTCCATATCAGAAATATCCTTACGAGAAAACGATTTCCAAAAGGAGATATAAGATCAAGGATGTTACGCTCGAAGACCGGTTTCCGTATCAACAATTCGCGGCCCCAGATGCGTTGAAGGAGTGTAGGATTTGGTCTTGGCTTTGTGACGACATACCGGATTTTCCATACTATCATTACGTGTATAGGCAGAGTTTTGACGAGTATGGGAAGATTGGAAGCTTGAGGCATGAATTACATCAAAGATGGGGCACGCTTTGCGAGAGATTGGGGATGTGGCGTGTTGTCCTGCTGCTGGTTGTGGTTGGGAATATGGTGCTTACGCCTGTGTTTTATGGGGTGTACAAATGTTTGAGAAGATTGAGGAGTTTGCATACGAGGAGAGAGGTGCGGTATGAGTTGTTGACCGCCGAGGAGACGGAAGACCTGCTTCGAGAGTATAACCAAGATCGAGAGGATGAGTTCACGATGGATCGACTCATGACAGGTCTGTTCACCAGAGATCGTCCGACGGTTAGGACCGAGGTTGCGAATGACGCTCTGAAAGGAAAGCCATTGCCTCCTCTTCCCACTGAGTCTACGGAGTCTTCCAGTCGAGGCTCATGAGGCTGGCCGAGGTATACAATTCTAACGAGTGTGCATTTCTGTACTATAATATACTCAGTACAAAAGACTCCTCATCTACAGTGTACCCCCCTGATCATATGTTAGTTTGGCACTCTTGTTGCTTCCAACCAGATCTCTGGTACGAACTTTTCCACCCTTCTCATTGGCCCTCAAATCCTGAGGCATCTACAAAGCTAGACAAATGATCCAGGAGGGGTTGGTTATACTGTATCATTTGTTACATCCTACATAGTTCTTTTTCGCAATAATGTTTTGCCATTCGAAGTCCGATCGAGTGGAAGGTCTCTCAGGAAGCTCCAATATCACCTACCTTCAATTCCAAGTCCAAGCCAACTACCACGCAGAGCATTCATCAGAAGTTAAGGCTGATGCGGCTCAACGGCTAGATAGCCTACCATCCGGGTACTTCAGGGGTGACCCGCCTAATCGGTAATCCAGAGCTCTCGAAGAGTGGGGGATATCTGCGGGGCAGACCGAAGTCTTATCGCCGTACCACCAACCTCACTTGTATCTTGTCCTTCCTCTTCACTTACCATCTCTCAGAATACATAAATATACACGATTCCTTCCTCTCATTATCGGTCAATTCCAAGCTTTGCATTGAGCAAATTCGCCAATCCTCACAATGGCCGACCCAAATACCCAAGTCTCACCAATCATCTCCCTCCCACTCCTAAACAGTACCCCTCCTCACCTCGCCCCAAAATTCGAACAAACATACGTGGAATACTACAACAAGTTTTCCGCCGGACGACTCGCTACTCATCAAGTCCCCATCGAGTCCTACAGAGCAAACCCAGCAAAATACACCACTTCCTACGGGCGGGCCCTATACCCATCCACTGGCCTAAGAATCACCACCCAAACATGTCCCGTCTCATCTCCTCCCGGCTCAATCAAGATCCAAATCTTCGAGCCTGAAAATAAAGCCGAGGAGGGGAAGAGGCCGGTGTACGTAAATTTCCACGGCGGAGGATGGGTATTCGGAGGCCTACCCACAGATTTCGATTTCTGTAAAAGGATCGCGAATGAGACGGGAGCGGTGGCTTTTGATGTTGATTATAGGCTGGCGCCTGAGGAGGGTTTCCCGACTCAGGTGGTGGATTGTTGGGAGGCTTTGAATTGGGTTCGTCCCTCCCTTTTACTTCTCTTCAAGTTCACTGTTCTTGCATTCTTTTATCTTTTCGATCTATTCTGCTTCTGTGTTTTCTTAAGTCTTAATTTGAGGATGCTGATGAAGGACTAGATACACAAAGAGAAAGCCGAAGAGTTCAATCTAGATTTAAACAAGGTCGCAATAGGAGGTTGCTCAGCAGGAGGCCATCTCTCAGCCGTCCTAGCACACTTATGCAGAGACTCCAAACTTCCATTGAAATTTCAGCTGCTCTCGGTCCCGGTCTGCGATTTATCAATGTTTGCTGAAGATGGATCATTGAAGCTAGATCAGCCATATGCATCTTATAACGAGTTTGCGGAATGCCCGCCACTGCCGGCTGAGAGGATGAGTTATTTCTTTAAACACTTCCTTCAGGACTTGCGTTTCCCGGATAAAGCTGGGAAATTTGGGGAAGGAGGAGAAGAAGAGTGGAAAGTAAGTCCGATTAAAGCGAAGAGTTGGAAAGGATTGGCGGATGCTTTGGTTATTACGGCTGAGTGTGATGTTTTGAGGGATGAGGGAGAAGCGTATGCCAAGAAGCTGGAGGAGGGAGGGAATAGGGTGGAGGTGAAGAGGGTTAAGGGGGCGCCACATATTTTTATGCAGTTGGATGGGATTTTGGAGGGAGGGAGAGAATATAATCGTGTTGTTGTTGGGGCGTTGAGGGAGGCTTTTAAATAGATTGGTGTACTCGGAACTGGCAGAAGAGGGCTGGATGGGATAGAAAGGTAGATGCGCTTTGTTGAGCACATCCCAGACCATCATTCATTAGTGCCTTCCAACAAGGGTTCAGGCTTTCAAACAGCAGCAGTACTCTCGTATACCCTCGATCACCCATACAACCCTCGCAAATCCCAACTCCTCAACGCCATTCTCGGACATCAGAACCGAACAAACCCAGCATCAGCTACCATTAAAAGAAATCAATGTCGGCGCAGCAGGAGCCGCCGTAGCAACAGAAGCCATAGCCCCCGCATATTTATACTTCGCAACCGCCGGAATGATGATAATCGCACCCAACCAAATCAAGAACAGAATCGCGAAGAAGGATCCAAGGACGGTTCCTACGATATCGTTGCGTGTCCACGTTTGTTGTCGTGTTCGAATTAGTGCTTCGATGTCTGGTTCTTGTCTTTCTTCTTTCGTCTAAGAATTGTTAGTGGAATTGCTTGAGATATACGAGGGGATGTGAGGGGGTGAGAGGGTAGGGTAGGGACGTACGTTGTCTCGAGAATCCAATCGAGCTTCTAATCTCTCAACTCCATCTATCAAGCGCAAGAGAATATCGTCACGCGTTGAATTCGCATCTCGTGTATTTGTGGACTCTACTCCCCAGAGACTGATGCCATCTACCTCCGACAATTGTTGCTCAACTCTGGTACTTGAACCTGAACCTGGACGTTCGCTTCGTGGCATTATTGTTGCTGCGTTCTCGTCATTTCGGTGGGGAAGGGATAGGGATTGGTTATCGAGTGGGATTGTGCGGAATGAGGGTGGTGCGGTGGATGGTAGGCCGGTGAAGTAATGGGATGCTGGGATTGAGGGGAAGTTTTCTTCCTCGAGGGGAACCTGGTTGAGGGATTAGATCAGGGTTGAGGTTTTCTGACTGAGCATTGAGTTCCTCTATGAATGATTCATGACATAAGAAGTTTTGATGAAATGAATTGAGTCAACGGGGTTTAGGAAAGGAGGATATACTCTTTCATAGCGGGGTCCTACAGGCATCGTGCTGTTGATCCTGGGTCTGCTAGGGCGAAGAGTAAAGAGATTCGGTAGAGATTGTAAATTGAAACTATTCTTCCAAGTAACGTAAGTAGATTCGAGCTCTTCCCAGGCAGATCGCATCTGCAACTTGCGAGCTGCTATGTTCTGAAGAGGTGATGTTGAAGCTCGGCGCGTCCCTTGTTTGAGACCAGAGGTTCAGCACTTGCTGCGCCTCACGGAGTTAGCAGGGCTGAATCCCACTTTGGAGTCTCCCATTGGAGCGTGGGTGTTATCTTGGATGGCACCATGCGACTTCATGAGCTCGAGAAGGAAAGGGGACAGCAGGCAGCAGCCAAAACATATCTTGCTCATTTCCACGTGACTTCTCTCAATCGGATAAAACTTTGCATTGTGAATAGATTCGATAACTTCTATTTGTTTGAATTGTTTAAATCACTCATTTAGACCCAGAACACTCCCTCACTTCCAGCAAAAAATTGTTCTGAGAAAGATTTTGGAGCATCTTGTCACGTGCGCATTCACATCCTTCTCCTTTTCCTGCGAGGTCGAGCACCGTCGTTTCACCACAATTTGCAGCTTTGAGAACCGTCACAACATCGTGGGCTCACGACACGACTTGCCGTGAAACCTGGTATAATAGAATGCAGTGCAGAGCATGAGCAGTCTCATGCATAACCTTAGCTTCTGTTTATGGGCGATCGATAGTTTTGGCTGCATTGTTCTCATTTCGGCGTCAACATTGGAGTGTTTGACCGAGCCCACCACCGACTCTCAGATCTTTCTATTCCCCCTCGGCCAACAATCACTTCGCACCCTCTATCAAATCCTTCAACCATTTCTTACTGCCCTCTAGTTCTGGTACAGTAGTCCACCAACCATTCAGACGGTCGGGATACACATCTTTCTTCACCAGAATACCATTCTCTCCCAGAGTCCTCTCATCAAGCAACACTTCATCACGTCCCGGATCCCACCCACATATCTGAAAGTATGCCTTCTGGGTCAAGCAGTCATGGAAAGGATACAACAGCGGTGACAGTCTCACATGTGAGGGAGGTGCTTGATCTTTTCCTGGTCTTGGTCAGAGTCGTGCTTTCAAGGAGGGGCAACGAACGGACCTGCGAAGTAGTCGATGCTCTTCGAGTCAAGCCGGGTGCATCATTGATCTCATCCACGCTCAGGACCCGGTCTTTGTACTTCGTGGGTCAGACATCAGGGTGGCAGAAATTGGCCGCCATGAAAAGCAACCCTGTGAGGGGTGGATTCATTTCCTCCAGTACAGTTTCATGCGATAGTACTACGGTGGAGTTCGTTCCTGCTAACGCTCCACCGAGAATGAAGTCTTTGCTCAGATCAGCTTTGGGATTTGTTATACCCTCTTGCGTTGTTGCCTATCTTGCGTCAGTTTGGGGGCGGCAGGGACACTACTTTGAAGGTTACCCAACGCAAGGTATCCTGACAATCTTCAAGCACACAAGGAAAAGAATTCTTGCGAGCAAGGCGGTATTCGATATTCACGACACTGGCTTGGAGAGAGCTTGGGAGTTCTCCGCAAGCACCGTCGTCTAGAAAGGTCAGTCTTCAATCTTCCTTCGAAGCTCGAACATTCAAAGTAACCGTTCTCCAACCCCCGAGAACCAAGCCACCACCATGTATGTACACGACGAGAGGAATGTCGGATGCATCACCTAGGATATACGGTCAAATGATGGATAGACCGACTCTCTTGAAGAGTGATTGGGCCTCTTTCACGCCTTAGTTATGTTGCCATTTGAATGTTGGGATTGATTAGCGAACGAGTGCTGACATGATCGACAGATGTCCGAGAAGCAGATTTCAGGCATCCTTGCGAGTCTGACCAAGCAATTCAGCTACAAATGCGCTCACCACAACAAACCGCGACACCGAAGACGTGGCTGTTTGGGTACGGAGGGATACCAGGTTGATAGACGTGAAGCAAGTTCCTGGGAGGGTACGTGGGTGAGTGACGATGGGACCAAGACCAAGAATATATTGTCCACTTTGATCAAGCTTCATTAACAAAGTAGATCATATTGGTCTATCGAAGCATCGACTATTCTATCACCGCCTATGAAGAATTAGAGTTGTCTGCTCAGGAGAACACCGAACCTGCAATTCGTTAGCTCAGTGCTGGAAAGAGGACCCGTCCACTCACCGATCGTTCCTACCGCGTAGGCATCCACAATACCTTGTACTGTCGAATAAGTTCCCGCAACAGTCAAGAATAAACCAAGCAAGATGATGAGCACGTGGAAGCCCCACGCCAGCTTTTGCTTTAAGGTGCCAGTCCTCCAAACTTTGAAGTCGTGCAGCCAGAAAAAGCTAGGAAGGATGAGACTCAGAGGTGCAAAGCATATTAAGCCTGTGAGAGCAAGGAGGTAGTTGAAGATCGGGATGGCCTCGGCGAGAATGAAGGAGATTATCGAGAGCCCAAACGTGCAGCCCAGCCACGTGGTCCAGAAGATGATGGAATTCGATTGCAGATGAGGAGAGTTTCTTAGGATTCAAACGAAGATATGCTTAGCAACAACGTAGAGGTAGATGACGGCGCTCGCAATCAGACCCACCATGCCGGTACCGTACGAGATCATCTTGATGGTCTGTCCGGCGCTCTGATAGTGTTTTGTCAGCTTTGCTTCATCATCTACGCACATTGGCAACTCACCCCCAACGATGGACTCGCAACCCATTGTCTAGACCACCTGTACACGACCAGACTGAAACTCAAATACAAGCCATTGACGATCGCCATACACAAGAACAGCGCTTTGCGATAATCCTTCGGATTTTCATCTCGGCGATAACAGGAAGGCCGACGAACCAGACGAAGAGATGAATATGGTTGCCGATGTAGACATCCTAGCAATGAAGGTGGCGTGGGCAATCATGTAGTATCCAAGCTCATAATCGCCTGTCTGAGGAGCTGCCGCTGGTCGATCGAGGGTAGTCACGTCGATACTCGACGGCACTGTCAGCAATTGCACCTCGACCGATGGTAGCTTTACATACACGACGATCATGACCGCTGTGAATATAGAAATAAATCCAGCCCACATCAGCCAGCCCATGGTGTGGAACTTCCGCACACTGCCACAGAGGGCGATTGCAAATGAGGAGATCACGGACCACCACACAGTGCAAGTCGCATGATGGGAGAGGGCATTGATGCCTGTGGACATTGCCGAGAATGCCTGCACCGGTACACAGGACGTAGCTTGGGAAAAGTGTCAGCAAAATCATACTGGAATGGCGAAGCACTTACGCTATCACGAACAATCCACCGCATAACTCCCTGAGCCTTGTACCTCCGAGATAGAAAGCCATGTCCGCAGTCGTATGACATCCAGGGTGACGATTCCGGAAGTCACCTTGGATGACTGCTGTGTAGATGTTGAGAGCACCCCATCCAGTAACGGAAAGAGCTCCACCGACGGCACCTGTCTTGATGTCAATTCGAAGACTTTGAGATTGTATGATGGCTCTTCTTACCTAATGAGTAGAATGCGGTTGGAATACCAAGGACCCCCAGTGCAAATTGAACTTCAAAGGCATCAGTAAAAGTTCGTGAATTCCAATTATCCCGAGTACACTCCTTTCAGGAAGATGAGAGCAGCTCTCGGCCACCCCACAGTACGAAAATCGACAGCATCCTTCGTCTTTTTGAAGACCTCGAAGTCGTTATCTCCAGCAGCTTCAGAAGATAACACTCCCTCGATGTACCCCACCTCAAGGCTTGAGGCGAAGAGGTGACCACGACCTTCTTCTCGTCAAGAAAGCTGTGATTGATGGACATCTTGCCTCTTGTATGTTCTGACGACGCAAATGATCAGAGAAATATCAAGAACAGAGCAATTTCAACCCAATGCCCACCTACCAAACTGCTAGGACAAGCCGCTTTATAGTCCAGATCTCGTTCCCAGGTACAGACATGTCGTTACCGTTTGCGCTGATCTCCACCCTTGGTATCTGAATGTCTGGCTAGACACTCAGAAGAATGAGAGCAGGCTGGACTTGCAGTCAGGGGTGGGGCAAAGATAAGCGAACCCCCTTTACGCCGCGCGCAAGGCTGAAAGTTGGGCTGCCAATATGGTTGATGATAAGTCATTCCCACCTGAATAAGGGAATCTGTGCTCATACGCTCTCTTGGTAAAAATGGGGATACAAGAATGTCTTAAAGAGAAAGCAGATCGTGCTACCCATCGACTCTGCTTGCAGAGAAGACCGAGTGTTCTACTTTTCTAGGTACATCTAACGAATAGGCGAGTGTTCTTCTTCTTCTTCTGTCTCGATATCCACAGTGCTCTGCCGAATACTTTTATCAGATCTTGCTGCTTCGGCAGACTTGGACCGCTGCGTCGGTACGGGCTTGCGACGCGTAGATTTTCGTCAGGGGTTGCTTCCGATGATCTTGGCGACGCAGCCCCCTGAATTTCTTGCGGAGTATATCCACTTCCTTATCAACCAATATCAATCAACGTATTTCAACGCTGTTGGAAGAATGGCGTTCAGCAAGCTTCGGAACTCTGAGATACTCTGCCGTTACAGTACATGGCGGGGTAATTCTTATTAGGAAAGTTCCCTATGGTTCTCGCTGAGATTCTACTTTACGTGGAAGCGATCCGTACCTGTATAATGCGAGAATTGTTCAATATATCCTCAAGTGTGTGATTAAATTCGATTCGTGTCCTTGGACATCGTTCTATGTGACCCTAGGTCTACTCGTTCAAGCTACCCTGTCAGAATGGCTTCTCTCCAGAAACCTCTGTCGCTTGAGGCTCTTCTCGAATTTGGAAAGAGTACCTCTATTCTGTCACCAGGTACCTTCGGTCTAGTTGTGGTTCTTGCACTTTGGACGCTCTGTGTATGCACCTCAATGGAGATGCTTTCCCAGAGCTGACACAAATAGAAACAAACAACTCAAGCACAAGTACCAAAAATCGTTAAGATCCCTGAGGCTCCAGATGCTCTCCCATTCGTGGGCAATATCATGCGATTAGGAGGCCGACTGAACGAAAACGATTGCACAATCTATTCCCGCTGGTCAAGAAGCTCAAGAATGACCTCTTCCAAATGCGACTTGGCAGCGAGCGAGCTGTAGTCGCGAACACATTCGCCACAATCAAGGGCTTATGGGTTGGACATTCAAACGATTTGATCGACAAGCCACAGCAGCATGCCTTCGCAGAACTTCTCGAATACGACCTGCCTGGCACCAACATGACCGAACCCATCCGTCGATGTCGAAAAGCTGCAACAAGAGTTTTGAGCAAGCCTCTCTGGCCAACGTACTATCATCTTCTCGAACCGTCGTCTGTTCGACTTACGAAGGAACTCTTGCAGAAGGGAAGAAGCCATCTGGATATCTATCCCTACCTCCGTCAAATCGTTTTCGATCTCGCGCTGTCACTCACCCATGGCTATGTCTCGACAGGCTTGGACGACGAGTTCACAGATGCTCTCGTCGCAAGCATAAACCAAATCTCGTACTTTCGAGCTTCGACACAACGATTCCGAGACTACGTACCCATGCTACGATTCTTAGTCACCAGCTTCGCTAGCAGAAACCTCGTCGCCTCCGCAGAAAAGGAACGTCAAAAAAGACTCGATGTTGTCTATGCCGCGTTGAAGAAAAGGACTGCAGCTGGTGAGCAAGTAGATTGCATTGTGAACGGACTTGTAAAAGATAATCTTTCCGAAGGCGAGATCCATGGAACCTGCAAAGCTTTATTGCAAGCGGCTCCTGACTCGACTGCTTCGTCTGTGTATCTTGTCATTGGTTGGTTCTCAACTCCCGAAGGACAAGAGTTCCAAGATGTCCTCTACGCTGAGATTTTGAATACATATGACGGAGATAGAGATAAGGCGTGGGACATGGCGTTTCGAGAAGAAAGTGTTGAGTTGCTGGTCTCGCTGTTCAAAGAGACGCTGAGACTCTGGACGACGACTCCGTTTGCTGTGCAGAGGATGACAGTCAAGGACGTCGCCTATGCCGGAACGATTATTCCACAGGGAACAACGATGATCATGAATGCTCAGCAAGCGAATCATGATGAGGTTTGGTATGGAAATGATGCGAAGACGTTCAAGCCTGCGCGGTTTGTGGGAAATACGACGAGCTTGCCGCATTTGACTTTTGGTGTCGGGGCAAGGATATGTCCTGCTGCTGCGTTGAGTAATAGGATAATTTAGTGAGTTGCTCCTTTTCCTTCGATCTCATCAGATGAGGAGGATGTGCTGACGTTTGGATCATAGTGCGCTTGTCATGCGTCTAGTCCTAGCATTCAAGATCCAAGAAGAAGGGAAGGGGGCGAGGAAGGCAAATACGGACATGCTGGACTTCTCTGACGAGCTTGGTCGCGATACCGAGGAAATTTGATTGCTATTTTGTGACGAGAGATGAGAAGTGGGTTGAGTGTAAATTTGAAGATGCAACATGTGAGGATATTCTTCTGAGCAATGTATCTCACATCAACTTGAGGCATGCCGAACCTAGTGCAATGCATGAAAAAGATGTTTTGAAGCGATGGATGAATTAGTAGTACGACAATTCTATGGAACAGTGATCTATCGCTGTGGCGCCGAATTTTTGGCGATGACAGCCTGAGATTCAGCCATCACTGCCCTGCACACTCACTGGGGCTCATTAAATCACAGCTTCAAAGGGTTGGGCCAAACTGGAGGAAGATCTCGCTCAAAGAACTCTCTTTCCTAGGCGCACAAAACATAAAAACCCACGAGAATTTGACATGAGAAACGATCCTTGGAAATGAAGCGAAAGATGACTCGCAGAAGCCTGAGCGAGTGTTTGATTCCAAGTGGGACATCGAAGAAAGGCAGCTCCGACGCTCGATCTTGACAGGACGTGCCCGATACCAATGCGGTCAAGGGAGAGTCTGTTGAGGGAAATGAAGCATCGACACTTTCATAAACTTCTCGAAGCTCGCCATGATGTTCCTTCCCCAAAAGTAAAGCATTTGTATCATTTTCGTGAAGTGTTTGAATCGGATCGCAATAGAAGGCAGTGTACGACTTCCGTCTTGGGTTGACGTCGCATTCCAATTCGAGATAAGAGGCGAAAGCAAAAGACAGTTTGGTGCTTGTTCGGCAGGTGAGAGTTGCGAAGAGGAAGTGTGTTGCTTCCCGCCTATCTTGAGTAAATGTCAAGTTCGGAAGGGAAGGAGTGATTGAGGGGCTCGATCAAAGACGCTTCACCGACGAAGAGTGCGGCTACATCCTGCCCTTGGGTGTGGAATTAGCAATATCTCAATTTTGATCTCTCTTTCATGCACTCAAATCTTGCTATTTCACGCTGCGGGAATCTCAAAAGACTCGATGCATTGAACTCGTCCTTTTCATCAAAAAACACTGGAAGGTTTCTAAAATTAATTTTCTGAAAAGGCGAGAGGTGCACTGATAAAAAGAACGGTGCGTGCTCTCGTCGAATTTGAAGCGAATAATCTGAAGGAGTCGGAGAACTGCGTTGCTTCCTTCTTGAAGTGGAGGTGACGTCGCGAAGTTTAGATGAGAAGTCGAGAGGGACAGGAAGCGAAGAGTCGAGGCGTTTGATTGGCCGCAGTTGAGTCAAGCGAGACTCCCCTTTTCGAATAGCGGTCCATTTCCTCCGCACGCGGAGTTGGAGATCGGACAACATATTCAGAAGCAGTCACTACTGTATCATCATAATATATCATCACGAGCAGAACTTTCAAGGTGATGATGATAGTGACCGAGCTTCTTGTTCTTCGTGGCTTCCACTGAGTACCTAGGTACCATCCTGAAGTTGACAATCATACTTCATATCTCCGCTTCATCGCCGAACAGTCATGACGTCGATGTGATCGAGACGTTCGAGGTTTCGTCGGGGATTCCGCTGTCTCTTGATCATTCTCCAACTCAAGACACGCATTTGTCTGCAAATAATCTCTTGACAGGGGTCCCAAAACTCGAGATAACTCACTTGTTAAAGTCAACTAGGACACCATAACTGCGAACATGTTCGAGATGGGTTGGAAGTTATAGGTCCTTGCGAGAAGAGTGATGAAGGTTGTTAGGTTCATGCGGGCCTCGCAGACGTCGCCTTTTTGTCTGAAGTGCGATTTGGTGAAATTTATCGCGCACGAGCGCCGAGGATGGGATGAAACCTGCGTCCAGATTAACTTCCTCCTCATCCAAAATATCAGATGAAAGACATCTTGTTTTTCACCTCGCTAGCTCAATTCTTCTTGCTACGTTGCCCGCGATCACTTTCATATCTAACCTGACTTCACCCCAAGCACAGCAAAGACATTATTGTACAACTTAAAAGACAACGCTTCGCATAAAATTGGTATCAAATCCCATCCCATCATCTCTATATATACAAGAACCGTCAATCATCATAACATACATCCTCCTTTTTCCTTTCAAATACAAAACCCTAACCTAAGTAACCGTAACATCAACCGTCTTCTTAATCCCTTGCAACGGCCACACATCCTCCATACTCTCACTATCCGCCTTAATAATCTCATCCTCGCTCTTATTACTCGTACTCTCTAGCCCCCGTCCTCCCAAACCCCTCGTCGTAACCCTAACATCGTATTTCCCTCCTTCCCCTCCAACCTCACCATCATGTATCTTGCCTCTGCTTTGCAAGCTATTCATCCCTATGCCGTCTTCATGGATATAGTATTTATGTCTCGTTCCTCCCATCTGACCACTTGAAGTAATCCCGCGAGTTCGGAGCGAGCGGGTAGTTTCGAGTATGGATTTGAATAAGGGGCGGAGGGAGGGGAGAGAAGCGGCTAGGATGCCGATGTAGAGTTCGATGCTGTTCCAGATGAAGTAGGAATCATTTCGAGTGGAATCGGGGTTTGAGAGGACCTGGGATTGGATGACGGTCTTGACGATTGATGCAGCGCAGGCACTTGAAGATGTTAATACTGGACTCTGAAGCAGGAGAATGCAGAGAAAGAGGGAAAGTTCTGATTGACGTACAAATAACCGAGCGAGAGAATTGCGATCAGAGAGATTTTTGTGCGGATGTTGACTTGGAGGTTCCAGACCATAGGGATGGGAAGTGAGGCGAACAAGATGTCGGTCACGATGTTGACAGCTGGAATGAAGTCAGGCCAGCTTTTTGTGAAAAGGGAGAAAGGGGTTTGGGGAGACTGACAGCTGTTGAAGAGGCCGATTGCGGTGAAAACTTTGTTACTGAAGCATTTTGCATTGGGCTCGCTGGCTGCGTCCCAAGATGCGCGGATTGGTACGCATGACCAGATGAGTGTCTATGTGTTGTTAGATATGGGTTCTGAGGTCTGGTGTGTAGTTGGGACATTGAAGGCTGGCATGTCTTTCTGATGTTGAAGCTGGACGGAATTGACGCTTACACCTGCGCTAGAACATGTGAAGGCAACCAGAAAAGCTATGGGTTATTGTAAGTTTATGTTCCACAAGAAGCTTTCATGGTTGGAAGGTTTGAGAAAGTCCAAACTCACCAATCATGCAGTACAAAAAAATCTTGTATCCCTTCCCTGGCACCAACCGCAACAAGAAAGTTGCAACAGACAACTTGATGAGAGATATTCCGACCGTTACTATCAGCGAGTGAAAGTATTGCCAGTGTAACATCTTCACCAGATCCGCTGGTTTGATAGATGCCAGATGCATGCCGATTCCATGGCTTGTCTCTCCAATGAAACAAATCAGAACTCCAACGCCGCATATCTGGGAAGATGTCAGCACTGCGTCCCGGAAACCAGAGTGTCTTTGCTGCCAAAATTCACTGAGGCTTCAGTAGAGCCAAGCAATAAGTCCATGGTGAGGATGTGCAAGTGCTATTGTTGAGCCGGTATAGCCCAATCCAAAGTTTTGAGTTTGCATGAATTACTCTTGGCAAGTCCTTGTCTGAACACTCATAACGATGAGAATTTGACTTGCCGTTGCTGCCGTTATCAAATAATCGTCCGTTCCCATTGTCTTCAACATAATCGCTCTCACATATATCCTCGCACACGCCACCAAGACTGTGAACCCGCAAAAGAAGCCATTGATAGCCAATATCGAAGGAGCATTCGTCGATGTATCTAACTCGGCGGTTGTCGAGGCTTGCTCTAATCCATTATCCAACCTAAAGACTGAAGGCATTTCGGCGTTGTTATCGAGGACTTATCAGCGGAGAGGTCGATCTTTCCTTTTGGTGATCCTCGTCAAGTGTTCCCAGTTAAGTGTTCCCAAGATGAGGGTCGTGTTGATCGTCCAAATGTTATGTTTAGATATGAGAGGGGACCGTGTGAGACACTGAGACTTGATTGACAGGTCTGCCACGCAGACTCGTCTTGAGACCCAAGTCCGGAAACGCCCCTTTCCCGTGTGGGGCTTCGATCCTATATACTACCGAGGGGAAGAAACGATGTACCATGGGACGAACATGTTCCTGTCGAAATCGGTTACAACTCTGGTATCGGTACGCGGACCAGCGCTGTAGCCTTGTGGAAATAGTGGCAATAGCAGGACCGATATAGGAAAGCTCGACATCAACTCCCTCAGAGTTTTATCTGCAAGGGCAGAAGGAGGATGAAGAAGGAGGACTAGTCACGACGCCACAAGCCTCTGAAGCTGCCGAACAGATGCATCATGAGAAGGACTACCTCGTTAGCAACGGAGACTATCCTCCTGCAAGGTTCAACTTGGACAGCCACAGCCGGCTACGCGACGAAACGGCTTGGATGACGAGATAACCAGAAGCGGGAGATTCCCATCACTCTGGTCCTATCGCATCTGTCTGTCCCGTCTTGGGCCATTCGAATTCGCAACCACTCATGCATGGAATGAAATTAGGAACTCGTGGACGTCGAAAACTGTCAAGTCAGGACCCCTGTTTGGCGAGCTCAGGGTTCCTGGTCGCCTAGGATAGGGCATTACCGATGGTGTCGAATCCCTGAGGAAGCCCCTGTAAGGAGGGCTCGCCAGGCTAACACAGCCGAATTCGAGGGCTTTTGCTAGTGATCCCGCGATCTCCTAGGGTGGCGTTCTGGCGACGGTTCTCCCACGAGACCTGTCTGCTGTTGGTATCCGCTTTAGTATTGACAGCTTATACTTTCCGCTAGAACCGTCTCCATTCGGACGAAACTCTCTTCTAGAAAACATAAGATATTTGACAGATTTGACGGCGGGAGTGCCGGAGATGGCCCATGGTACTGGAGACTGGGGGGATGTGTAGAAAAATGACTGTGCGAAATTGGGTCTCTGAACAAAATGCCCCACCACGGAATGAAAGAAGAGTATTCCGGTTTACGGAGGCAAGTTTAAAGCACGCTTGGCTCTGCAGAAGCTCGCCGGCGGTTCCACTTGTTCGCAGCAGTGACAGCTTTGACAGGCTGGGGATAACCTTACTGTTCCGGTTCTGGGGATTCGGAGACGGAGGTCTTTTTCGAAGAGTCCAACCTCCTTCCTGAGTCGTGAGCCATCCCAAGACTGCATGTATGATCCAGGTCCGTTTATCGAGTCGTTTGATGATACGGAGGTACGAACAATGCGATGAAGGGTACCGGTTGATCCTTCCCTCGCACATGGGAACCTGAACCTGAACCTGATTGACTTCACGCAAGGGCGCACACGTGGTCCGACCTTGGGTCGATCGATGTGAATGGATCGATGTGCATTCGTGCTTCAGTCCTTGTCGCAGGCTGACCCACGTGGTGAAGCGAGGTGTTTCTTCAACGGAGATGTGTTTCCTGACAACGTCTTGAAGATTTTTGGGAGGTACCTTGCAAGTACCTATGTACCTGCCACATGCGGTGTAGTGCTGCTCATAGCATTTGTCGAGGATTTATGGATCACCGGTATTATTACTGAAGTGAGAATAAGGTACAGACCTGGGCCGGATCGTTAGGGCTTACTGGTTAATGCACCAATCATTTGACGCCTCGGATGCTCTTTTTCCGCACCTCCGAACAAAATGAGAGGGATGAAAACTTGAGAAGCCTGTCAAGATTCAAACTCAAAAGTTTCAAAGACAGGATGACAGCACCAGTCGAAACGATAAGGTTTGGGAGGTGAGATTGACTTTGGCGAGAACCTCCCCCTCTTTTCTTAAGTTCACTTGAGTGAGGAAGACGAGCTCCGGTGAACGACCCCGTCACTCCAAAGACTTCAATATCATGCCGCGTGTCAGCGACCCAACCGCAGTCAGGCTGAACGGCTCAAAATGGCTCTTCCTTCAAATCCTTCGAGTACTTTTGACCCCCACAACTGCAAGTCAGCCACCGAATAACTTCATTCGTCCATGAGGCCACCGCTTGCCATTCCACAAAACAAAGACGGGACGACCAAGCGAGCTGAAGGGAAAAGTTTCACAAAAGTCCGAACTTCTTCAACTCTTTCAACTGCCGATCTTTGACGTTTCGAGTGGCTTTACGCCTAGATCCAACTTATCAAACTTCCGTTCAATAGTTAGCAGGACCCTTGAATTTAGATTGAAAATGCAGAAGGAAGCCACCGCCACGCCCGCTTGTAAGTTCGCACCTGGAATCTTCCCCTTTCAGGTCGACGGCTCTGCACGACCCCGCCATCCCGTCTCCTTCACCCTGTTGATTGGACGACCCGTACTTCCAAAGTATGGACCCGTATTTTTACTTTCGAAGTTTAGACTCGACTCCAGAGCAATGTGCCCATGCATGATGCACCCATGTCACTCAATCAGAACATTCTTTCGCTTCTTCGACCCTTCCAATCATGTTCCTTGCCCCTTCCTTCGAGTTTCCTCATCCTCTGGTGGCGTCGAGAACGTTAGAGCCCTTCCCATCCCGAACTATTGGCACGAAAGTGGATTGGACGTTCCACTCTTATCCTGACAGATTATTACGAGGCCATTCAAGTGGCAGTAATATCCGGGAACACAAGCAGTCTATCGACAACCTTGACCGGGGAGATCGAGGTTCAAATACTCAACGTCTTTCTGCTAGATGCAGCTTTCAGGAGCAGACGGAAAACTTCTCATCTTTTACGTTTCAGATTAACAAGGACGGCTTCGTTGCTGATTATTTACGGTCCAAGATGCGTTTCCAATCAACAGTGTGGGTGCCAGTCCTAGCGGCCTCTGCTGCAGTGGCTTTCACCCCCGCGTCAACCGTCCAAACGGACATTTTGGCTGCAAAGGGGTTGTTCAACCTCGCGGTATACGAGTTCGAACAGGCCGTGTCAGGACAAAAACAAGGAAGCTGCAGTCTTTCGAACGTTGCAGTAAGGAGAGAATGGTAAGTGATCTACTCCTTCCGTTGAACATTCGGAACTGACATGTCATCAGGTCAACTTTACTCCCTTCTGAAAGAAAAGCATACACAGATGCTGTTCTTTGCTTGCAAGCCAAGCCAGCATTGACGAATCAGACCATCGTTCCAGGTGCCAAGAGCAGGTAGGAAATCTCCCCAAACAGATACAAACACATGCTGACCTCAACCCAGATACGATGACTTCGTCTGGACACACATCAATCAAACCTTGATCATTCACGGAACAGTATGTCCTCCCTCTTCACTTGAATATCACTCACTAACACCATACAGACAAACTTCCTGTCATGGCACAGATACTTCACCTGGACCTACGAGCAAGCTCTGAGAAATGAGTGTGGCTACACAGGTTATCAACCATACTGGAACTGGGGCAAGACTGCCTTCGATCCCGTCAATTCGCCCGTCTTTGATGGCTCAGATTATTCTATGTCTGGCAATGGAGTCTACGAAGCACACAACTGCACTAACGCGCTTCCCACGGGCCTCAACTGCATTCCACCCGGAAACGGAGGAGGATGTGTCAAGACTGGGCCTTTCAAGAAGTAAGTCTTACGGAGGTGTCAGGGCTAAAGAAGTGCACCGCCTTCAATTGCCACCACTCAATTATTCTGCCGCATACAACTAAGCGAGGGCGGTGGGCACTTCTTTGGCCCTAGCACCTCCGTACTGTTCCAGGCTCTACCCTCATCCTCCTTTCACTCTCAAAGATTAAGAGCACTAACAACTACCCCAGCATGTCCGTAAACCTCGGTCCTGTCTCTCCTACCCTCGCCGAACCAGAAGTTATCGCCACTGGCGCAGGTTCAGCCTACAACCCACGCTGTCTCAAGCGTGACGTCTCCGTCTGGGTCTCATCCCAATGGAACACCGACGCTAACAGCACCGACCTCATCACCGGCTACACCGACATTGGATCTTTCCAAACCCGCATGCAAGGAGATTTTGCCTCGGGGTTTTACGGAGTCCACACTGGAGGACATTTCACAATCGGAGGTGACCCAGGTGGAGATATCTTCACCTCTCCAGGAGACCCAGCATTTTTCCTCCACCACGCACAAATCGACCGCACTTGGTGGATCTGGCAAAACCAAGACCTCAAGAACAGACAAAACGCCATCGCAGGAACAATCACACTCAACAACAGCCCGCCCAGCAGGAATGGAACTCTCACTGATACGATCTCGCTGGGAGTGAACGCTAAGGACATTGAGATCGGGGATGCGATGAGCACTCTCGCTGGTCCGTTTTGTTATATTTATGTTTGAGCGATGACATAAATTTGATTTCTTGGCGATGATGATTTTTGTATATAGAAAAGCAAGCGATTAGCATATACATAGGAACTTATAATTAAGATGAGATATGATAAAGCAACATGGATTGTTTGCGTTGTTATTGACTGGGATATACACGTGGGTATTCGCTACCAAATTGATGGTAGGTTTGGCCACGGTAAGCTTACAAACTTCAAGGCATGTATGCATTCGATGCAGGAGACATAGGCTGAGAAACAAATCGGAGGATGGTACCGAAGATTTGACATCCGAAAAGGAAGGAGGTACTTCCCACAATCTTGAAACTGAACACGCAACTCTGCTCCTGCCCATCAACTGCGACATGGCATTCTTCCTTCCGCATGTAACACAATCCCAAAAATTCCCACCACCTCCAAAATTTCGATTCCAGCTTCGTACCCAAACGCGAGTGCGGTAGCCATCCGAGCTGAAAATCCCCACTTCCCAAGACCCCCACCCGTCCACTCAGATCAACCGCCTGCATTTCAACGCCGACGCCAACGCAGCTGCCAAAACTCAAACGCCGCAAGTCTCCCACGCCGTCGCCAGCCTAAATAAAAATCAAGTCGCGGGTGCCGATCCTCGCGCTTGCATCTCGCCAAGCTTAAGTGGTCGACAAGTCCCACAAGCTCCACCGGATCGCTGGCGGATCAGATCATCAAAAGGTTCAAAAATGGGGCTGCTGTTAGTGTTTTGGGACCCACGAGGTGAGAGAAACTTGATGGTTGGGAATTGCGCCATTTCTGAGCCTTGGGTATGCCACGTTCTTGAAGTGTACGGAAGGAAAGAAGACATACATCACGGCTCATCCCTTCCTTTGCTGCATTTTATGGAACAGATTCAAATATCAAGTAAATAAGCCTCAGTGTAGCACAAACAAGAAATCAAATCGAGAGATCTCTTAAAACAGTCGGTTCGGATCTGCGGACATGGATCCATTCGTCAAGCATGAACCATGAACTATGACCCTCAACTTCGGTTCATGAGGATCACCATTTACCCACCCGGATAAATACGTAGTCTTCCAAGCTCGAAGATATACCGAAATCGCGCCAAGTAAGTATTCGTCAGGAACTTCTCGAAGATGGAAGGAACCACGAAGATGCATGCTGCAGCGCTGCATATGTTTGCAGGTACAAGTGCAGCATAGGTACCCAACGAGGTACGAAGATTTGCAAGAGCTGGGATGAGGGTCCTGACTTCTCGTATCTATCTGGAATGGAAAGAAATGATGACGAGTACTTGCTGTGAGCAAGAGGGAATGTTGAATGTACATGACTCGATGCAATTGGGCTCTTTCTATCGGCTCTCTTGACTTTGGCTGTGAACTCTAATCGAGGAAAGAAATGAAGAAATGCTACTCGGCAAGCAGAAAACAAAACCCTTTCGTCCAAGTTCACTTCTCACAGTCAAAAAAATTCAGACAATAGTTCTCATGCATTCTCTGTTCATGCTATTGTAGGTACAACGAAGAGAACCACCTATGTTGTAAAAAGGGAAGGTCCTGCAGTATCATCAGGAAAGTATCATATCTATCTCACAGGCCGCCTTGCCATCAAATGCCGCAATCCTCGTATTTTTGCAAACGCCACCCAGATGCATCACAATGCTGTAAAATGAAAAAGAGGTATCAGATCTCCAACCATCGTACAAAAACAGCCATGCTTGCTTTGCTTCCTCCACCCAATGCATCTAGATGCAAATATTGCCCCTTTCCATTTCCTTCCTCTATCTGCGAACTCTCTTAGAGTCGCGACCTCCTCGGGAATCCACACCTTCGTCGCTGTGTCTCTTGCGACCACCATCCTCTCTTGTTCCACGGCTGTCGCGTCTGTCGTCGCCTCTCACATCTCCTCTTGGATCTCTGCTTCGTCCACTTGGCCCCCTCTCGGAACCACCACGCTCGCCTGCCCATCCAGCAGTGTGAGCAGTATCTCGCTCACGCCCTTCACGTCCATCACGTCTTCCACCATCTCTGTCTCTATCTCTCTCGCGTTCACGCCCCTCGCGCTCACGGTCCCGTCCACTGTCTCTACCACTTGGCCCATCTCTGCCGCTGTCTCTTGCGGAAGACGAATCTTTCGGTGGTGAAGATCTTTGGTGTCTCTCTTTCTCTGGCTCACCACGATCTCCTCGAGGACGATCACTGCGATCACGGTATTCGCTCCTTCGCTCGTCTTCAGCACCGCGCTTGGTATCTCTCTCACGTCCAGGACTTCTTGAGCTTCGGCGACTGTGACGGCCAGAACGCTCTCTTCGTCCATTGCGATCTCTTTCTCTATCATCGACGGCAGCAGGAACGTTTGTGATTAGGTCAGCTCTATCCGGGTTGATGAGCTCTCTACCAGTATCCCGAGTGGGAGGTGGTCCAGGTGGAGGCGGTGGTGGAACCACAGGCGTAGAAGGGCCAGAAACTGGGGTATCAATTCCGATTCCAGAACCCATTCGTCCACGGTTCCGACTCACGCGGTCAGGTCCTTGCTGTTGGGCCTGTTGTAGCATGGTGTTGATGCCAGCAAGCTGGCGTCTGCCTCCTCGAGCTGCGCGCTCGGTAGCGGAAGCCGGTCCAGTGGGTGCTGCGAATCCGTTCTGTGGAATGGTAGGGCTTGATTGAGATCCCTTAGGTCCAGACGGCGGAGGAGCTGTTACTACTGGGGGAACATTTGGTCTTGCTCGATCGTTGCTCATCTGTCTTGGTTGGGGTTTGACCGGTGTTTCGTTGGCCAGTGCTCTCAATCTGTCTGGGTGGATAGGAGGGGTAGCGGCTGGACTCGCAGGTTGACTGTGTCCTGGCTGTTGTGGGACCGAACTTCCAATTGCCTTTAGACGATCTGGATGAATGCCAGTAGCGGGTGAAGCAACAGCTGGTGTGCTGGGAGCCGAAGCACCTGTAGTGATGGCTGGATCAAATTGACCAGATGCTGTACGTCTGGGGCGGTTTCCTGCAGGGCCAGTTGGAGGTTGCTTCTCTGGGGTTGGTGGTCGAGGAATATCGACGGGTCTGACATCACGGCGAGAGGCAGGAGTATTGACCGGACGATTCCCGTGCGAGTTTCGATCCCGGGGACCTGATGGTATATCAGAAACAGGTGTAGAATTCAAACGGCCGAAATTGGGATCTGGTTGCTGTCTTGAATTTACATTCAATCGTCCATGATCTAGACCCATGTTTCGGGGCAATGTTTGAGAGGGCTGGAATGATGATCTATCATTTGGCGGTGCTCGGTCTCTATCAGCTGCTCTGTCGCTGCGAGGACCAGCTGGCGGGGGTTGAGATTCATCGCCACGACCGCGTGAACTGGTGTGAGTGTCCACGGGACCATTGCGAGCTGTTCGATCGTCTCGTCGCGAATCGAAATGGTCCTTCTCGGAAGCATGTCTTCTTGGAGACTGAGGTCTTGAGCCTCTCTCTCGTGCATCGTCTCTACCACGTCGAGGTGACTCTGAACGACCAACATCCTTATCACTAGAGATCAAAGCAGCTCTGTCCGGGTTGATAAGCTCTTGTCTGTCAGGGTTGACGAGCGGCATTCTTTCGGTACCGGCAGGAGGTCCACGATCTGCGGATGGTCTTGGTGGAGGCATGTCGCGAGACAGACGTCCGTCATTAGATATACGAGTGCCATTTGTGGATCTATCGTGGTTATCCCTCGCAGAATCTGCTGTCCAACGGGGAGGTGGGTCAGGTCGAGTACGCTCACGTTCAGGAGCTCTGTCAGAAGATCGACCGAAATCTCTGGGTGCTGGTTCCGCTGCTCGTCGGTCACCGCTAGGGTATTCGCGAGGCCTATCCCCGGGCCTATCACTGGGTCTATCGCCAGGTCGAGTGATAGAACGGTCCATTCCTCGAGCATCAGGCAAACGTGAGTCTCTGCCGTCTCTCCTATCATTATGACGCGAGGGGTGTCTGTCCAGGAGATCACGGCTTGGGATTGGAGCGTCAGGCCTGCTTGGAAGACTCGGGTTTGATCGATCAAGAGGTGATCCTCTTGCTGAGTCGGGACGAGGTGGAATAGTGGCATGCGAGGGTGATGGCGAAGCTTTTGCAGCATTCTCGCGCTTGATCTGGTCTCTCCTGTCCAATATTTCAGATTTCTTCGGTTCGATGGTCGCACGGGGTACATCGGGCTTAGGATCAACGATCTTGCCTGGGGTGCTGGTGGGTGCTGCTGTGGTAGGGGTAGAAGCTTTAGCGTCATCGACCTCGCCGTCCTCAACTTCGATAGGGACTTTTGGTGTACCCACGCCGAGGGAGCTGATAAAGTCAATAGATGCAGACGTTATAGGATGTGGATTGACTTACCTTGCTCGTGATTGAGGTTTGAACTCCGGAGCAGTGGGCTTCAAAGAGGATTTGGATGCCTTTAGAGCTACAGACTTCGCTTGTGCACCATTCGTCTGCGGTGGAATCTATAGCTTGTTAGTCATCTTGCCTCTGATTCAGATGATTTGTTACATACCACACTGTGACCAAATGCCTGTACCATAACCCATTTGCTAGTCTTTTGCTTCAACATAACCAATACTGTGTTTGCCGTTAAGGCAAGATCTTCGCGTACACCCTTCTCCCGCTTTGCGATTTCTTCCAGCTGGCCAATGAAAGCTTTGCCTTGGAAGTCAACTGCGGGATAGACGTCAACAACCGACTTGAGAATTGTGATAGCATTTCGAATATGCATCCACTCCTCACTAGACAGGCATTCGCGAATGGCTGTACTCAAGGTTTTGTGCCACATCCACAGTATGTTCCTAAATCCCTTGTCTCCGTCGTGGTCGAGCCACGCCTTGGGCTTGCCCTCTTCATCTAAGGCCTTGGCAAAACCAAACAGACGCGGGCTTGAGCCATTCGAGCCCAGGGCTTCCTTCTGATAAATCGCAGCATCCCCATGCCATCGAGCCAAGTCTGAAAGTACAAGGCGTAAGAAGCGTCCGAGATTCTCAGCTTCGCGAACCGTGCAAGTGAACAGGAGTGTTCGGAGGCGATTGGGCCTAAATATACGCCCATAGAGCGAGAGTGATCGAAAATGGGGGACGCCATTGTCGTGTAGGAATCTGATCAGTCTAAAACAGTATTCTGAATCGGCTGGAGAGAAGAGAAGGCGCGGAATTAAGCACTTCTCAAGGAATACATCGCTAATATCGTCACCCTTGTGAGTAGTCAAGAACCAGGTGGACTTGGTCTTCAGAAGGCGTGATTTTCGCAAGCTTGCACCACCGACGAGTTTCTTCATTTCCAGGAATAGCGTCTCGCGAGTCTCAGACACGACCTTCCTCTCGCTTTCTGCGGCACGGGCTGCAGCGCGGGCATCAGATGATCGAGACGCTGGCGCTGATGCAAGTACGAGCGCCTTCTCCTGAGAAATGAGCCTCTCGATTACAGCGTCATAGCTTCGTTGAGGGACAGCGAGATCGCTCAGGGCTGAGGCCCAAAATAGAACATAGAATTCAGGACTGAAGTATTCGAAAGTGCTTTCTGGAAGAGTGTTCTTGACTGTCTCGACAATGGCGTCCAGTCTGTTTCCGGAGAGAAGAGTAGGCGATTGAGGGGGTTCAGAAGCGGAAGGTGATGGCGCATTTGTCTCGTCTTTGATGTCTGCCATTGGGGTGTCCTCCTTGACTGCATCGCCGTTAACATGGTTAGAATCAGATGCGCTGGATTCGCCATTTGTCTGTACGGGCTCCTCTCCCATCTTGATGTCACCTTCAGCATCAGCAGCTGGTGTAGACGCTTCCGCCGGGGGTGTGGAGGCCTTCACAGCCCCATTTATAGCAGATTTAGGTGAATGAGACTTGTGGTATGCCACGCTCACCCGACCAATCATAAATGCGAGCGCAGGGTCCAGACCGAAGTCTGTCAAGAGCTCTGGGATTGCAGGTACATGTTCGTCGAAGTCCTCAACAGAGAGATTGCTGCGGAGGAAATCAAGATACTGAGCTAATATCGTCTGCGTATCATCGATCATTGTTGCTAGAAGCTTGATATGGGCGTCTTCGTCTGGGATCTTGTAAATGGCGGCCTGCCTGTGTTGTGCAATCGAAATGAGTAATTCGCCGGCCAACTTGGTTTCCGTCAAATTTTTCAAAAGTCTCTTGCCGGTCTTCAAGGATTCGAAACGCTGGTCCTTCAGGTCGATAAGAACCCATTTCCTCAAAGCCTCGCCTCCTGACATAGCAATGACTTGGATATCGTTGTAGTCGGTGTCCGGAACCACGCCTCCCATTTGAGCGATGAGTTCTTTCAAAATGACCAAGTCAGTCGCATTTCCTCGGTAGAGCTGATCATTGACATATTTGAGGACGGGTGACAAGTTCATGCCACTGTAGCGTTTGTAAACCTTCCCCGAAAATGATGACAATGCCAGCAGCCATCTGCTAGGCAGTAGAGCAAACTCCGTATTGGTACGTGTTCTGTTCTTCCCTCCAAGTGCAACCATGAGAGACCAGACGAGCACATCAAATCCCAGATCGGTGAAGTATTTGGCACACTCCACAACGACTTCTGTCAAATTGGTGTACGATTCAATTTGACTGAGAGCGATTTCAAAAACAACACCTGGTGACGAGAATGTTATTTTTGATAGAGTTTTAGCCATGCTAGGAATGTTGTTCTTGCTGATTCGCTTCATAGTGTTGATTGTTTCGGCTTTGGTGCGGGCAAAAGCTGCCCTTACTGCTGGCAGTCTGGAGGTCGGACCCTGGAACCATTCGGCGTAGATAGAGTATCTGACAGAAATAGGGTAGAATCTAAGCAAATCCCAAATCTCATTGGCGATCTGGGTATTGCCCTTAGTAACGCTGAGAGCTGGAACGAGTAATCGTTTGAGAAGATTTTCCCATCTGGAGAGATTTTCCTGGGAATTATCTTCCGCCAGATTTTTGATCCCAATTCTAGCGAGCTTGGACAGGAGAGCGACATCTTTTCCGATGTTGGGTCCGACAAAGTTAAGGAAAGTGTCGCATAGTGTGAATAAGTCAGCAACAGTTTGACAGACGGGTACATTGTCGTTCCAGTCATCCCAGTAGAACCGATAAGATGTACTTTCGTTGGTATCGAACTTATCGGGGAAAGGCCATCGTAGTTGCTTCTTGGCAGGTATGTGGGTGAGGCGAACCTGGCCCTTTGGCATCCCACTTTGGTCTACATCGGCAACCTTCTTGGTGGTGAAATCTGCATTGAGAGTTGCTACAGGCTCAGCTGCTCTATAGACCTTGTCGATGGAGTGATGTAAGATGCGATTGATGAGATCCACAAGATCTGGGTATGCTTCGGGAAGCCAAGGGAAACGACCGAGGATGAACATTGCCTCTGGAATGGCGCCAATGGTCAAGAGGCAGGTCAACAGCTGAACCTTCTGATCACTAGGCTCGTCAAGCTTGTCTTTGTCTTCGTCTTCGGTGGCAGACTTGGCGATAGGGTCGGCCTTGGTTGCCGCTGCTTCCCGAGTTCTGGTCGTTGGAAGGGAATCATCCGTTAAAGCGCCAGCCCTGGTAAGTGCATTGTCGCCTCCACCCCGCGCAATTTTGTCTTTCTCTGCCAATTCCTTCATTCTGGCCTCTTTCAATGCTGGCATATCTTGGTCCAAAGGCCACAAGTGAGGGTATAGATCCCGCAGCGAGATGAAACCAATCTTGATCAACAAAGCCGCCAAGTAAATGAGGTTGGCTGGAAGAACATCTTCTTTGTCGCGAGCCTCAGATGCGTAGAAGCGTAACTTGAAACCAAGTAGCTGAGCTGCAACTCGATTTCCTGATGGTGGTAGTGTTCCAGTTGCCTCGATCCAAGCTCGGTCTGCTTCAAGATCGGCATCCCCGCTTCCTCTTGCATTCAGAAGTCGCTGCTTCATTTCCTCGCCAATGATCGGTGTGCCTCCCAACTCGAAGAAAGCATCCAAGCCAACCTCACGAGCTCGGTCCCAAAAAACCAGGTCTCTCTCCAAACGCTTCTCTTTAGATAACACTTCGTCTTCCTCGGTCGGCGCCCATCCAGTAGAGCTTGGCAAAGCCCATCTCGGTAGACCTCCATGTCTCATAGAGCTATCCAACTCTCCAATCCTAGGCCACCAAGAGCTGACTCGAAGCAGCTTGACAAAAAATCGGAAGTGCTTGACGAGTACAGCAGCAAATACGTCGAGCGTGATATCGAGAACTCTTCCAACATCCAGATCAAATGTACCGATCAAGGCCTTCACTCTCTCAAAAGTGTCCTCCACAGCTTCCTTCGAGGGAGGCTCGCCACCGCTTGTAGTGAAAAGCTCTGTGACGAGTTTCGAATAACCTTCCGTCTCCTCCCGCAACAAGTTATAATTTGCTTGTCGATATAGAAGATTCGTAGCTTGTCGAACACCAACACGAATGAAAGTTTCGCGGGTTAAACCAAGGTCCTGAAGCATCTTTCCATCTAGTTTCTGTCGCATAGCAGTTGCTGATACCCCCGAGGCAATACAGAAACTTCGAAGGGCAGGATTGGCCGCGCCATCTTCTGCCTCATACATGACCGAGATGATGTCCAGGAAGTATGAATGGGGGTCGAAAGCACCAGCGAGCTCTGTGTCGGAATAGACCTGGGGTCCAAGGATTTCCCTCACACAGCTGCCGGCGTCAATCGCATCGATACGGCCATCCAGAGTTGCACGGGTGAATTCCTGAATGACTGTGGAGAGGTCCATCGGATCCTCATCTTGACGTGCTTGTGTCCCAGCAGCTATAACCTCAACTCGGCCAGTCGTCTCCCAGGAAGCCATTCGTTCTTCGGTGAGGAATTCATAGTAGTAGGGTGCAGGATCGGGCTTCGGAAAAGGGTTGGGGAGTTCTGTTGTAGGAGTTGGGGTTTGTGCAGGTGTTGCTGCGGCGCTCAAGGGTCGTGGAGGAGGTGGAGACATAGGTCCTGGTGTAGGAGTTGCTCTGCCAGTACCGCTCAAGTTCAGCTTGTTCGGGTTGTCGCGAGGGTCATTCCTTGAATCGTTCCTTCGTCCTCCTTTACCACCGGCTCCTCCTTGTCCGCCACGGCTCGATCTTCTTTGTCCATTATCTCGCATATCTCCTCCTCGATCATGCTGTGCTAGAGCAGCATTCTGGGGTCGATGAGGGGATGGTCTGTTGTCGCCGCCATCCACCGACGACCGGTCGTTCCTCTTCCGCTTTGGACCCATTCCGCTGCGATCCAGGTATTCTGCTCAATCTCTGCGCATGAGTAATTAAAGGTAAGCTTGAAGGCTTGCCAGCGAACGTGGTGAAAAGGTATTCAAGAATCAACGAAAATAATTCTGCGATGTGCGATGTTGGTTGCTGATTACCATGAGATGTTGCTGTCTGGCGAGATCAAATATTAGGAAAAGTCTTTTGTGGGATGGACGTCGATGCGCTCGACGCATTCACCTTTGAAGCTATATTCACCTATTTCCAGACTGCTTTCAACGCCCGCGTCTTTCGACGCGATCCGAATGTGGACTAGTGTCAAAGCCAGCACAGCCACACGAGGCTGAAGCCTTCTCCATCTGCGATGCCGGCTGAAGAAATCTGACTGGATCCCGATGACGTTTTCTATGGTCAATTAATGACTGGACAACAAACATTATAGGACCTATCTCCTGATTAAACCTCTCGATAATCTCTAAATGTTTAAAACTCTACTTCCTCAACGAACATGACGAGTGATATTTCGCCCAAGGGCGCAGCAGATGCTCCTGCTGCACAATTTGGTCAGTTATCCCACTAGAATTATCCCTCCAAGAACCGACAACTGAATACGTCCAAGAAAGAACGCACCAGCAGCCTGAGAACCCTTTCGCAGCGTTGATACCAGATCAGACCATCGCGATTATTCCCTCTTTCACTCTCGAATCGGGCGTGACTTTACACAATGTCCCCTTGGCTTATAGCACCAGAGGAAAGCTTTCTCCGAATCGCGACAATGCTATGGTAATCTGCCACGCCTTGACTGGCAGCGCAGATGTTAGTGACTGGTGGGGCCCTTTACTAGGAGGACCTGGGAGGTCATTTGATATCTCAAGATTCTTTGTTATCTGCATGAACAGTCTGGGTAGTCCTTATGGAAGTGCTAGTCCTGTTACTTGCAAAGATGGGATATCGAGGAACGAGAGATACGGCCCAGAGTTCCCATTGACGACTATACGAGATGATGTGAAGTATGACAGACCGTTTGGTTTTATGCGTATATGCTGACTCTTTTAGCATCCATAAGCTTCTGCTGGACGATTTAGGGGTACGACAAATCGCTACAGTCATCGGAGGCTCAATGGGAGGAATGCTGGTCCTCGAGTGGGCATATTTTGGAAAAGACTACGTTAGGTCGATTGTCCCAATAGCTACATCAAGCAGGCACTCTGCATGGGGAATCAGTTGGGGAGAAGCACAGAGACAAAGCATTTACGCAGATCCGAAGTACGACGATGGTTACTACCCCTTTTCGGATCCACCTTCAACAGGTCTCGGGGCGGCCCGCATGTCAGCTCTGCTTACATACCGAAGCCGAAACTCCTTTGAAGCAAGATTCGGAAGGAATATTCCAGATGCCTCCAAGAAGCAAACTATCAGCGGAAATAACCATCCTTCCGACATCCATCTCGCCATCCACAATGACGGCCACCGCTCCAAACGCCCTCCTACCTCCAGACCCGGAAGCACGAGCTCCATTCCCAAGCAAGGGGAGACCAACCGCGCCTCAGCGACCAATCCTTCCGATTTATCAGACCCCCAATTCCACGGCGCCACAACCGATGCCTCCCTGACACCACCCCCATCCGCCAACGGCCGAAAACCAACATCAACCTATTTCTCTGCACAATCCTACCTCCGCTACCAAGGCGAGAAATTCGTCAAGCGATTCGACGGCAACTGCTACATAGCCATAACCCGCAAACTCGACACACACGACGTATCCCGCTACCGCGTCTCCGTCGACTCACCAGATCCCATCGCCGAAGCTTTGTCTCAAATCGAACAACCCACTCTTGTTCTCGGTATTGAATCAGATGGTCTTTTTACTTTTGATGAGCAAAAAGAACTAGCGGCTAGTATCCCGAATGCGAGGTTAAGGAAGATTGATAGTCCGGAGGGACATGATGCTTTCTTGCTGCAGTTTGAGCAGGTGAATAGACATATTCTTGATTTCTTAACAGAAGTGTTGCCTGATATCATGGGCGTTCCTGGGAGTGAGGATGTGGCCACTGAGGAGGGTGTTGGGGCTGTGACGAAAAATAGCACTTTTGGTGAAGCGGAGGTTGATGATATCACCGCTTGGTAGTTTCGAGAAGTATTGAAATGTTCATAGGCGGTCTAGAAGGAAGGATACCCGTTCTGCACTTTGCTCGTTATGCTCATTCTAAATTCATGAATATACTTCAGTGTTCCCCACGATCCATCTCTTGTTTCTTCTTCAAGATTCATCCAGTCAATGTCCTCTCTCAGCAAATCCAAACCGCAGCCACGAGTTGGTCTATCCCACCATCCCATTGTCCCAAATAATCTCGGACATTCAAAAAGTTTTGTTGCACATCTAGTCACACGGTCGCAACTGCGAACCAAAGCTGGATTTTGACACCCTCAGCGGCTTCCCACCACAGCTATAAAGTCAATTCCTTATTTAAGCGATCAAAGGCTTTTTTTAGTAGTCTCTAGATCCTCAATCTGCAGTCGCTAGATAATAAGAAATTTGGTTCTCGGGATTTTAATCAAATAGCGTTGAGATCAAGTCGCAGAGGAGATCCAACTCTCCGAGATCAAAAGTGAGCGGATGAAGCAGTGCAGTCAGCCACTCAACTCGGCATCGAAGGGCGTAAGATATCCTGCCTCCCAGTCCTCAACAATACCTCAAGTCCATCATCCCCCTCCCCTTCAAAATCCCAAACCCTGCCCAATAAATTGATAACCACTACAAGAAGTTAGTAAGTGGTTTCAAAGGATGCTGAGGAGTTGACGAGTCGAGGAGCTGAGCGCTTCGGGAGCTCGACTCCCTACGAAATGGTAGACATAGGGCGGGTTTTATACATACTCTTCACGCCCCCACTACCCGCTGTCCTCATAACATCCTCCATCTTCCTCCGAACCACATCTACACACTCCTCTTGTCCTTTTGCTGCGCTCCCAATAATGAGTAATGGCCAGACGTAGTAATCCATACAAAGCGCGCTTTCGACGTAGGAGCCCATCTTTCCGATAATCTCGGTGGCTGCTACGACCAGAAGCTGGGCATATGCACTCTGCCGTCTTTCGGTGAGCTTAGAGAGCAAGAGCTCAATGGCGAAGATATATAGCCGAATTCCTAGTATGAATTTGGGGTCTGGATTGTTGTTGTTGTTCCCACCATCATTGTTTTCAAGCATAAAATTCTCTCTCCAGGTCGAGAATCTCGCAGCCAGCTTGTTAGCAGCCTCCAAGCCTCTTTCACTTGGAGCTTGAAGACCAAGTCTCGAGACTTCTACAACCAAGAAATACAGTTCCGGGCTCACACCCAAAAGAGGTGATTCACACAGCCTGTTACTTTGATTTCCCGGGCTAGAAAAGAGGTCCAAATGGGTGGAAACTACCGAGAATGAGATGTCGCAGGACTCTGGCATGAGCATCGCTACCGCCGAGGTGTTGTAGAGGATTGACTCGGCGATCAAACGCTCGAAGGAGTGGTCTGGAATGAGTTCTTGTCGCTGGAAGGAGAGCTGTCTTGAGTGGAGGATGTGAGAGGCGGCTTCGAGGTGTCGTTTTATGGAGCGGAGGTCGTCGAAGAACCAGATCTGGCGGAAGTCAGTCTTGTATGACTACGGAATGGGGGAATAATGGGCATACTTCAACGAGATAAGCAAGCACCAGAAGCATGATGAGCCAGTCCTCTGTGCCTTTAAGCCGCTTTTTCTCCAGCTGCTCACGTGTGGTGGAAACAGCTTGGGAATAAAACTCGATGGCTGTAAGCCGATATTCCGGGTAGAAGCACGAGAGGTGGACAGCTGAGCAGGCAAGAAGAGCATCCATCAGAACCGAGTGCTGCAATGCCCCATGGATGAACCATCCACTGGAGAAGTAAATAGGATGTGCATGTGATCGTATCAAGTGAGGTTGGACCGCAGAGCGGTAATATTCGAACAGCTTGCAAGCTCTTGGTGACTGAAGAGCATCGACACCCCACTTGTCGAATAGGACATTTTCTGGCGAGGGACATCGAGAAGATGTGGTAACTAGAGAGCCGGGACTTCGACTCCTGGTACTATTTGGACTTGTTGATGTCGACTGGGTACCAGGCCAGCGGCATGATAGCCCATTCCGAGAACATCCGGAGCAAACCGGCCTCAACTCATCACATTTTTTTCGTCGTTCTCGACCTGAGTCTTGTCAGATTTGATCATGTATTTGGACATTGGAAGCTTGCTAACATTTGAAGCATCCAGTCTTAGTCCTCAGCCGAGCTGAAGGTCTCCTTCGAACTGAACGTAGCGAAGCCTCCTGCATTTTTCCACGCTGATAAGACTATTCAGCCCATTCTTCTCCAATTGGTATCAGGACAGATCCTTCCTAAGATCGTTAATAAGCACACGAACCCGACTGATCATGCTAGCGAACCGTGTGTGTATGGTATGGTTAAGAGTTGATCGAAGCGAGCGAAACGGAAACGGCCAAGCACCCCTCGCCAAGACGGGACAGCAGGACGGAAAAGGTTGGAAATATGCATCACGTGAATAAGGCGTGATCCTCCCTTCGCTCACTGACTCATTTAAGACTTCTTACTCCTATGTTACTAAAGTAAACTTGAATGTTGTCTCTTTAAAACAATCTCTATATTGTATCTCCAAATATTAGGGCTGATGTTGTCTGTCACACGGCGATTCATCGACTCGATTCAAATCGATACATCTGCAATATGGACCCAAACGAAAGATGTCCTGGCAAAGAATTGGCACCTTGGTTTCACAGCTTTTGGTGGCCCACCGGTGCACTTTCAAATCGTAAGGAATTTTACATACATTCATTCTTGAGAAGAATGAGCGTCTATGTGATCTTTGATCGACTCCTATGTTTTCCGAGCAGTGGCCTCCATCTTGGCGATGAACGAGAATCCCTGTTCCAATGGGGCAGAGACACAATGACTTGCTCTATGAGGATTGCCTAACATTATACAGTATCATAAGAAATTTGTTCAAAAATACAAGCGGATAGATGAGCAATTGGTAAATGTCTCCCCAGAGGTTGAATTGTCGTCGTCCATTGAAACTTGGCAGTATCAAGAATTATTTGCCTTAAGCCAAGCTCTCCCAGGCCCAGCAAGCACCAAGATGTTATTTTGCATTAATTATATTCATGGAGGTTTCCTGGCTGGACTTGGTGCTTTTGCTTTATGGTGGTGAGTTGGCCTTGAATAAACCCCTTTCACCAAATCCTCCTCGAATGCAAACACTTTCTGATTTGATCTAGCCTTCCTGGTGCCATCGGCATGTATGTGCTGTGACTCGGCGTCTCAAGGATTGGCGAGGAGCTTCCTGCACCTGTCTACGCACTTTTGTCTGGTCTCAATGCAGCAACGGTGGGCATCATCGCACTTGCAGCTGTTCAGCTATCAGAAAAGGCTATCACGGACAAACTCACCCGTGCTTTGGTATTTCTTGGTGGAGTAGCTGGAATGCTCTACGCTGCACTGTGGTATTTCCCGATTCTGATGACCGCCTCAGGACTGGCCACTGTCGTGTGGGATTACAAGTGGCTGCAGAGGACCTTCAAACCATCTTGGAGACGACGTCGAGCATCCGTGCATACGAGTGAAGAGGACTCTGGGGTACAGCATACCACTGCTACAGCCAGCGATCCAAACACTCAAGACGATGATCCCGAAAGCTCTCTCCATCTCCGACGCATCCCACCTCTCGAACTCGCTTCTGGTACCGATACCGAAAGACCTGACGCGGTCTTGGACTCGGACTTGTCTGCCAGAGTCGTACCATCAGGAATACAGCTCAAAATCATCTCCTGGAAGACCGGCATGTTCGTGATCATAGGTTTCTTCCTTTCCTTCATCACAGTCATGGTCACCCGAAGCTTGCTCAAGTCCCCACCTCTCGCCCTCTCCCTCTTCTCCAACCTCTACCTCGCCGGTACCATCATCTTCGGGGGTGGACCCGTCGTCAGTAAGCCTTCACTTTCACTTTTCCTCGTTCTGATTTGGGGGTCCCAATTAGGCTTCATCCCTCTCAGCTCCTTCTATGTCTCTGCTTGAAATCGCCATACTTATTCGGTGCAGTCCCCCTCCTCCGCGAGTACATCGTATCACCCGGCTGGGTCTCACCCCGTAACTTCCTCCTCGGCCTCGCCCTAAACCAATCCTTCCCCGGTCCAAAATTCAACTTCGCCGTCTACCTCGGAGCCCTATCCCTCCTTCTCACTCTCTCCTCGGCGCCATCATCGGCTTCCTCGGCATCTTTACGCCCGGAATAATAATCGTAACCGGCGTCATGGGTCTCTGGAAAGTCCTCCGATCCCGAAGATGGTTACTAAGTGTTTTGCGAGGAGTGAATGCTGGGGCGGTGGGATTGGTATTTACGGCTGTTTATAAATTGTGGCAGTAAGTAACTACTTTCTTTGTTTCTCCTCGGATTGCTATGAAGGAGTTTGCAAACAGTGCTACCCTTCTTTCCTCCTACTTGCTGAAGGAATGACATGCTAACTTGTTGTAGAATCGGGTATGTAGACGCCGAACATCAGAGTGGCAGTCCCCTGGGACGTGATCCTTGGTGGGTTGCTGTGACTGCCACGAGTTTTGTTGGTGGTGCGTGGTTTGGGTTGAGTGCTCCGTTGGCGATTTTGCTGGGTGGGGTGATGGGGATGGGTTGGTTTGCTGCTGTGAAATCTTAAGTTGCCATACATTTTGGAAGGACGTGAAGCTTCCCAGACGACCAGCTGAGTTCTTCTACGAGGTCGGGTGGGCCTACAGTACAGTACCACAGCTTGAGTGCTTTTCAGGAACGATTTATATAGGAATTGAGTGAGTTTCGTCACTTTAAAATTTATAACGTTTTCAAGTTTTTATGATCGCGACCTTTGTGTCGTGGCATGTGTATGTAATCCCGAAAGAGACTCAACGTTGGCAAAGTCCTACAACATTGCTTTGCAAACAGCTCAGGACTCATTACTTCCATGAGTTTCGTAAGGCTCATTCCTCATCAGGAACGACTTTGAGTCTGAAAAGGATATTTCTCAACGAGGAAGTAGCCACAAGCACATCATATTATGCAGCTCTCGTGTCGCCACACTAGCAGCATCTGGCTCCTCAACGCTCGTGATTCTTTCGAGACCTGTCGTTGACATCTCCATCTCCAAAAGAGGGTGCGAAAAAGCGTCTATCAGCTAACGAGTTCGCAGACGATATAACGAAGACAAAGCACTTGCCGTGAAAACCAAGGTCAAGTAGGGTTCTAGCATTTCTGGGCTAACAAACTGTTCTTCTTATTCCCTACCAGCAAGTTCTTCACTAGCCTCGACCAACGTTCCAAACGGTTCATAGTTCCGCATCTTAGCCCGGATCTCCTCCGCTCTCCTCTTATACTTGGGATTCTCCAAAGCCTCAGAGACAGCTTTTTGTAACATCTCTTCTGTCGGTCGGTTCGTGCGAAGATTCACCCCGGAAACCGCCCACTCGACACGCGCCGAATTCTCCGCTTTATCAGCTTCAGTACCAGCGACAATCATTGGAGTACCCTTGTTAAGCGTATGTTAAATCGAGCCGTAGCCCCCATTCATAACAAAGACGTCCGAGTACTGAACCACCTCGTTATATGGCAAGAAATCCTCTACACGACAATTCTGGGGAACCTTGTTCTGCTATTCTTCGGGTAGAGTAGCTCCTTTCTGACCTAATGCGACAATGACGATGAAGTTTTGTGGTCTTTGAATGCCAGCTTGGTGGGCAGTATAAGCTCAGTTGGTTGGTTATGTAGAGTACCTTGTGAGACAAAAATGATGGTCTTGTTCTCGGAGTTGATAGCTATACCATCCTACCAACTGGGGAAAGTCTCCATAGGGTCGCGGAGTCCAGGAGGTAGGCCGCCCGCGAACCTCAAGGTCTTTGGAGCATTGGATCTCGGGTATTCGATTCCAGGACAGCACATTTGTACAAAGAGATCCGCATTTAGAACGATACCATTACGGAAAAACATATTAGGGTGCCTGGCATACAACTCTTTGAGGATACGCGACTTTTCGAGAATTTCCTCGAATCGGGCCTGGGCTTCTTTGTACATGACTTCTCGTTCCTCTTTCAAAAGCTCCATGTTACGGGCTTGGGCTTGGGCTTCTGGGGTTTTCTCTGGTGGAAGTTGCCCAGAGCCCACGGCGCCTGCAGCATTTTCCAGTTAGTAATCTCGTAATTGAAAGTTGTAATGTTTCTCACATTACGAGACTTTCGATTTGACAAGGGGAAAATTGCCGTTTCAGAACAAATACATACAATTTCAGGGCTAGTTAGCATGAGCCTTATTATGCCGACTCCAATCCATCCTTTGACGGCAGGTCCAGGATATGGTGCTCCCAGCATCCCAGGCAGGCAGCCTCGAAATGCTCCCTCAACCAAGACCACAATCCATTCTTCATTCCCCTTCTATTGTCGAATACTCTTCAGCGCGCGCTTGACACCTTCCCATTGGCCCGGATTTGAATCAATGAATATTTTGCGTGTGATAAAGTCGAAAGTTGTCAGGCTTCCGCCCGCTGCTTCTTTGAGTAGGTTTTTAATCCAGGTTTCTATTGTGTCCGCTGAACCGCCTAGAGGAATAAAGGTCGCGCCGATGGAAGTGACAGCTGACTCGTACTCGGACCTGGTCAAGAATGTCACTTCGTAGCTGTACTTCATGAGATTCGAAGCTATGGCGCGAAGGGGGAATAAGTGGCCGTAGATTGGAGTGCAGCGGACGAGGTGGCGGGGTTTTGACTGAGCCATTATGATAGACTTGGTTTTTTTCAACAGCAATTCCAAGGCATGAAGCTGTGCTCATAATACCGTGCTGTTGGCATCGTAAGGTCGTGTTCCTCGGTATACACTTACGAGTGCCGTTAGCCTGTGGAGAAAGAGGAGACTATTCTAATTCGGCGTCCTTCTAAAAGCAGCTCGCAGCATTAGAAGTACATTGGTGCCAATCATCTCAAAGGGTTGGAGATGTTCATAACTTTATATTGCCTCGAACAAGTTTGGTCTGGTTGGCAGATCATTGAATTCACCCTTCGTCAGCGGTCCGAATGAGGTTGACTAGCGAATCGAGGACCTTTCTGAGAGACGAAGCTGTCTACATGAGGGGTATCAATGGAAGCCTTTGATGCAGCACTCGTACGGGTCATTCTCCGAATGGACGAGAGTAAGTATGAGGCTGAAAATTTTCGGATTCGTTTTGACCTCCAAGTGTCGACAATCATCTTGACTGGGGCTGACCAGAAACAAAGGTTTTGATAATGCTGAAAGCTCAAAGACAGCGTGGCGAGCCATTGACAGTAGTAGAGGTGGCTGCCTAGGCCCCGTGATTGAGATACTGCAGGCCTGTGTGCATCCGTATGAGTACAAGGCTGCTCGGGCTCTTCTGGTGGGCCGTGGAGACTCCGCATGATCTGGCAGACGTGGGATGGAAGTCTGTGAGTTGCAGGGTGTCGTGAAACTGTACCGAAGCGTTTGCGTTGCAGTTGGATGCGTGGCCCGAGCAGGGATCTTCAAGCCTCATTCCCAACCTCACCTCCAACGTCCGCGGCATCCTTTCTCCCTCCCGGCTCCATGCTTGAACTCTGATCTGAACATCTCGAGCTGCTGCCTGTGTCTTTCGGCTGCAGTAGGGATGTTGCTGTCGTACCTCAAACGGCGTACTCGGTGGATTCTCAGTGGTCGTCAGTCGCGGATGATTTCAGCAAGTGGCTTGGTTTTCGGTTCGAGCCGTTCGCGATGGCTTCAACGCTTCATTCAACGCTTCCACTCCCAGTGACATCTTCCATCAGGTACAGTCTCGGCACCGTACAGCTATGCGTCGTTTATCGCGCACTATCGCTAGTTCAAGTCGTCATGACATTGATGTACTTGCAATCCACGGTAAGGATTCAAATCTCGCATTTCTCATGTCAGAACTCAGTGTATGGAATGCGGGAAAAGGTAAGGAACGCGTTTCTCGTACCGCAGTTTCATCCTACAATAGCATCTTCGAAGAATGCTACAAGGTTACTGGAGATCTCGAATCGGCTTACCCGCACATCTAGGACGATGAGCTGAACAATTGAGTCCATTCGGATGTTGTTGTTGGAGTTGGAGGCAGGTGCAAACTGAGGATAAATACCGCGTGTCTTCGTACCTGGATATCAGCAGCTCGCCAATCCTATATCTCGTCTTGGGATCTTTACTGCAAGCCTTGCATCTCTTTGGAGTTTCATTGAACTGGTTGTGTGGGATCTGCATGTCAATGTTTTGTCGGTAACCAGGACGAAGAGTTTACAAACACTATCATCCCCCCTCGCTCTTTCCAAATCTAGTGGGCCTACCGAAGCAGACAAAGAATTCAGACAATCTAGAATTGCATCACATCCAACACTTATTTCTTGCCGTCTCGATATCGGCATCGTACGACACCACGATCTATAAGGAGAGCAAACCTCTTCCCAGCCATTGTCCCTCGTTATTGTTAGGATGGAGTCTATCATTCTCCAGTCCCCATCGACACTCCATGCCGACATCGATACGGTCCAATCACCAGAGTCCACCCGTGTCTCAGCAAACAAACCTCGACTTGCATCATTCTCAGCAACCCGTGATTCGAGTATTTCGTGGGGTCGACGACATCATCATGGCTCCTGGCTTCACGCACTTGGATGTGCGAGCATCATGCTGCTATGCCCTTGTCTCGTGATCTTCATTTGGATCTCACTTGCTTCATTCGATGGCTCGATGAAAGCAGCGTTGGATGTGATGTTGCAACATGGCCCAGTATCGTTCTACTCGACATACGCGCCAAAACCAGACCGAACTGTCGCTCTTGGGTATTCACTTTGGATCCTCTTCCAAGGCGCACTCTACCGCTTCCTTCCAAGCAAGCTGAGCACTGGACAGCTGACGCCAGCTGGGAATCTTCTCAAATACCGAACCAACGGTCTGCTGGCCTGGACCGTCACTCATTCTCTGTTTGGAGCTGCAGCATTGTCAGGAATAATTCATCCAGCCATTCTGGCAAGACACTGGGAAAGTCTTCTAATTTCGGCGAACGTCTTTGGATTTCTCCTGTCAGGGTTTGTCTACCTCAAAGCTCATCTGAGTCCTACTCATGAAGGAGACCGAAAGTTCAGTGGTGAGTGAAGTCTTGAAGAGAATTGAATGTTGCTCACACAAGCAGGATCCATTCTCTACGATATGTACATGGGCATCGAATTGAACCCGAGATTTGGTCAGCTCTTCGACTTCAAGCTCTTCACCAATGGCCGGCCAGGAATCATCGCTTGGACTTTGATGTAAGCAATCCCCTGAGAGATATCCCACACGTGACGACCTCCACAGCGCTCTCTTCTTCGTTCTTTACCTGAGACGAACGTGCTGACATGTCAATAGCGACTTCTCTTTCATTGCATACCAGTACCAGCTTCATGGATACGTCACCTATTCCATTCTCGTCAGCACTGCTCTCCACACTTTATATGTGGTAGACTTTTTCATCAACGAAGACTGGTACCTTCGAACCATCGACATTTGTCACGATCACTTCGGATTCTACCTAGCATGGGGCTCTGTTGTATGGCTTCCATCCATCTACACCTTACAGACCCAATACCTAGCTCGAAACCCCGTAGCTCTCTCGAGTTTCCAAGCTGTGGCAATCTTGTCAATAGGTATTTCCGGCTACATCATCTTCCGCTGCGTCAACCACCAAAAAGACCTCATCCGTCGCACAAAAGGAGACTGCAACCTGTGGGGATCACCAGCAAGAGTCGTCCGCGTCATATACCACACTAAAGACGGACTGGAGCATAACAGCATTTTGCTCTGTTCGGGATGGTGGGGTCTTGCGCGCCACGTGAATTACCTAGGAGATCTCATTCTCTCGTACTCCATGTGCGCAACTTGCGGAATGGATAATTTGTTGCCGTGGACGTACGCTGTATTCATGACGATCTTGCTGATTCATCGATGCTGGAGAGATGAGGAAAGGTGCTCGAAGAAGTATGGGAAGGGATGGGAGGAGTATTGTAGGCGAGTGAAATGGGTTATCATACCTGGCATCTATTGAGGAGTTCTTTTGCCGTTTTTAGACGCATTGCGATGGGTTTGGATGATTGGGAGTCGAGAGGAACGAAAATTGTTAGAGTGGTAATGGAATGGCTGGGGGCGCGTCGACTCGACGGATTATTGCTTACAAACGATACCAACCATCGATAGACCTAATACACCTAATAAAAATAGACCTCTTCTTTCTGCTACAAACCCAAGATCAACAATATTCTGGGAGCGTTGTGGCGTGCACATGGACCGCCAGCAGCTCGACCGCCAAGTTTTGCCGTATTGCTGCCGCGAATAGACTTGCAACGCGCAACGAAAACCTGATCAATGTCCTTACTAAACCAGAAGTGACGACGACAAATTTTTTGTTGCACATCGCAGCTTTTCTCTTGAGCGCAATACGGGAGGACTTGAGAAGACCACTCGGCTGCGGGACCAAGTTTTTAGATCCGTCAGAGGACTTTAGAGCACCTGCCTCTGGTCTGAAAACTTGGGACAAGGTCTCATCAAATCATTTCTCGATATTTTCTGCATGAAGTAATGTCATGTATCAAAGAGGCATGAGGAGCACATCTTGAGAAGAGCAGAGTCAATTCATCTTCTATCCTACATCATCCCCTCTGACCCGTATTTAAGATATAGGCACACAAACAGTAATAAAAGGACTAGCAACACCACCCATCCATAACGCCCCCGTCTTAACATCATGAACCACTACCGTACTACCTGGCAACTTCACACCCTCAATATCTTCTAATACTTTTTCGACTTTCCATTCCTCTCCTTGTCTGCGGACTCGAAACACGGTGGAGGGAATCTCAACCCAAGATCCCGCTGGAGGCTCGGCACCGTCCATCGCCTGAATGAGTGAGAGGACTTTGGGGAAAGCAGCGATGTAGATATCGTCTTTTGAGTCGAGGGAGAGGTTGTCCATTGGCATTTTTAGGGGTATCTTCGTCCCTGCTGCCAAAGTTTTGTTGCTGTGGTGGAAGGTGTGGGCTGTGAGGTGGCCTTTGGCTGAATGGGCCACGAGGATTGTGTTATTAATCCGAGTGATGCCATTTGCGAATTGGAAACCGGTTGTGAGTGCGTAGGTGCAGTTTGGGGATGAGAGGTTGCAGTAGGCTACTGAGCCGCCGCCGAGGATCATTTCTAGTCGTCGTAGCTAGGATGGTGTTAGCTGAGGCTTTGAATAAATTAAGAAATGGGTGGTAGGGAAAAGAGAGAAGATCTTACGTTCCCAGTCTTGGACGTGTGATCGTTGGTTATAAGTACACCTCCATCTCCAGCCGCCACAAGATTATTCGGCGTCTGCACCACCACACTCCAAATCGTCCTTACCCAATCCAATTCCCCACTCCCGATCTCATGTTCAAAAACCTCAATCGTAGAATTAGCACCTACTAGATTCCCATCCAATACCTTTCCGAACTCATCAACAGCAGGTCTATGGTTGATCATCCAGAAACGGAGACGGGTGGGTGAGAGGTGTTCGATGTCTAGACCATGGATGTCTATTCCTTTTCCTCCGGTGGAGGATAGGTAGTTCCCTGTTATGGTCAAAGTGTGGAGGTTGTAAAGACCGTCTAGGCCAGGGTTGTCGATATCAAGAACAGACACGTGATCGTTGCCGTCTCTCGAGGTGAGGTTGTATTTATCTCCTCTAGAACCCATCATTATCTCTCATTCAAATTTCAAAAATCCAGAAAGGGAGGAGACTTACCCAGGACTCCATCCTCGACGACTTTTCACAGATGAACAAGCAGCGTAAAGTGTTTGACTCGATTCGTCGAGAACCATGTCCTCACATGATTCTAGGAGTGGAGAATGGAGACGAGTACATTTGTAGGGGAATTCGGAGATCTTTTGATGGGGACGACCAACGCCTAGATTCCAGGATGTTGAGGTTAGTATACCGCTTCTGGATGTTTGAGAAGTCCCAGGAGTCATGGGACATGGGGGGAAGTACGTCGCAATAGCACGGAAGAGGCAATATCGATCCCGGTGCGGAAGATGAGACGTACCTAGGGTAATGAAAATAAGGTCTTTGAGAGCTATCTCATAAAACACGGCAAGAAGGGTTATGGCAATCGTACTGAAGACGAAGATTTTGGTTCCCATTTTGGTGACCCGAGCTGAAGTGGAACTCCGCCAGCTGATAAAAGCAAGGAAAGTAGGAAAATAGAGCCTAGGGATTCGAAAGAAGAAAGAGACCAATTTCGAAACGTCAAGAACAGAGAAGACGACTCATCTTTATAACAATTCCATGAGGCACGGCTGCTTTGGTCCACAGTAGTAGTTGCATGTCGTTGAAGGACGTCCATCCAATACGAAAGCGAGGCTCGTTTGGTGAAAGGTCTCCCGCAACCGCCGATTCACCGACATCCCAACTGGGAAATTTAGACGAGAGTTCTCATCCCTTCTTTTTTTCTCGTCATCCTCTCTTTCTGTCAGCATAGAATTTCATCGTTGATTTTTATCGTCAGAAGCTAATTCTGTCAATCCTCGACTTGACACCTGCCAAATCGACGGCCGATGCACCAACTGAATTAGACCAATTGAATGAGCAAGATTCCGGCGCCAGTGCTGCCAGAAACTTGATGCCTGCTCGCCAATCTTGCTTTCGAACATGCGGGACAGACAGGGCGGGAACGTCATCAGGGGCAGAATTCTTGGGGTAAAGCAACAACTTGATATAAATGCGCTCTCATTCTCTTATCCGTTTATTTGAAATTCTGCTTGTGATTTCTCTCAACTTTCCCAGTCAAGTTTGCTTCAATTGAACGCTTTCATCCCAAATTCAAACCGCAATTATGGTCAACACGTATCTCATTGTCTCGGCGATCATCGCCATCATCGCTGTTGCGCTTGGAGCTGCGTACACGACTGGAGCATTGGATCCGGTTGTTGAGAAGATTGGAGTCATGTTTTTTAAGGCCAAGGCGAAAGCTGAGGAGAAGGCGATGGAGGCTAAGGGGAAGCAAGAAGGAGAGGACTTTTTGGCCAGTGAGTTTCTTGCAACGGATCTCAAAACATTTATGCTGATTCAACACGCAGGTCAACTCAAGGGCAACCAACAGGCAAATGATGTGAAGGAAGGTCTTGGGTCTATTGGCGGACTGAAGAAGTTCTGAGCTCGCTCCAACATCGATTCTGGCGTGGATGACATTAGTACGATGGCACTTGGGAGGAACGGTTGATGAATCATGATGGGACGAAACACGGTACTTTCATGTTTGGACGATTTTATGATCGAGACATGTAAGGATTCATAACCAAACGTTGGAAGAAATTCTCATTGTACAAATAAAAATCGATTTCGTGCGAGATAGTAGTTCGGCGCATAGTTCTGTCACGAGTTTATGTCTCACCAGAATGAAAGAGTTTGGACGAAACTATCGACGGCAATCAATCACCCAACGGTCACCGAACAATAAACTATTGTTGATCTAACTGGAAATACAACGCCAAAATGAACCAACTTCGCAAGCAGAACTCTATTCACGATACCTTTCCTATTCAATCAGAGACTACTGCAATTGATCCCAAGCCGGTTCTCAACTGGCACCTGCACATACCCGTTGCGAGCCAAGCCTGCAAATCCATGGGGAGGCGAGGGCTTCTAGGATGTGCCCAGGAACGACGACATGCTTTTCAAAGTGAAATTAATATATAGCAGCACAATCTCCGACGAAATTAAAAGCCTTGCGAGATTTGCCATCACTTACCTGATTCTACGCATAGAAGATGACTGATTTCCTCTCTCCTCGCCCTTCGCATTCCCGACAAAGTTCGCAACGGCCTTGAGAAATGACATCAGAGGTGGCAGCATAAGAAGCTCGGCTTACCCGGTTGCCATTTGCGTAATCATCGACCTCCAGACCCCGGAAAGCTCGCCCAAATTCGGACGCAACGGCAACTGTTTACGTCCTTACCATGGCCTGTTCTCCCAGTTGCTCAGCCTCATGAACCATTTAAGTGATTCAATTCAGACTTTGTTCTTGTGCCAGAGACATTTTGCTTCACTAGGCATGACGGCCCCTTACCAGATTCATTCCTGATCTGAAGTGGTAGAAAGGGTGCTATCAATTGATCTTCGTCCGAGCTCACTTTTGCAGCTTCGCCGAACTGACTTTGCGGTTGTCGCATAAGCAAACCAGCGTCATCGCCAGTGATTCGGATACCTTCCCCGCCATCCCACGAGATCCGCCAACCTCGTACAGCCTGGATCCTCTGTGTCGAATGCCACAGCCAAAATGCAGCGAGTGACCTCGATACTCCCGTCTTGGGACAAGACGAAGACTGGATCGAAGAAGGGATTCGATAAAGCCTGGGCCTGGGCAGACAAACGTGAGTCGAGCTTGAGCTGGTGGCGCAGGAATATAACTGACAGATCAACAGTTGGTGCGCCGGTAAATCGATTGAGTAACAAGATTGGCAGCGAAGCATTCTGGCCTACGACTCTTGATAAAGAATGCGACAAGGCTGCTAGAATTCTCAAGTCTTTCTGCAGTACGTATCTGAAGTTTTCGTCGCATTCGACAAAAGCAATTACTGACTCGTGAGAACAGAGGATGGATTTTACGCCGAAGAAGACCGACCAGCCACCGTCGATGTGCCAAAGGGCAAGCAGAGAGTACTCAAGAAGATTCCAGAGAAGGTCATACAAAATGCCGTCGGTTTGGCAATCTTCACAACAATGCGAACAGGATTATGGGTTTCCGGCGCTGGCGGCTCTGGTATCCTGATTGCTAGGAAAGAAGACGGGGAATGGAGCCCACCTTCTGGCATATTACTACATACGGCAGGCTTGGGTTTCCTGGTGGGAGTTGACATCTACGATTGCGTGGTGGTAATCAATAATCGCAAAGCGCTCGATGCTTTCACCAAAATCCGGGCGACGCTTGGGGGCGAGATCAGTGCTGTTGCAGGACCGGTGGGTGTTGGGGGCGTTTTGGAGAATGATGGGAAATGGAAGCAGGCAAAGTATGTAACTTCCTGCGATAATCTGCGCGCTGGAATGTCCAGTACTAACTTTTTGCAGTCGGCCAGTCTTCACTTACCTCAAGTCTCGAGGCTTCTACGCGGGAGTCCAAGTCGACGGTACGGTCATCATTGAACGAACCGACGAAAACGAGCGCTTCTACGGACAGAGGATAGGCGTGGCAGATATTCTGGCTGGAAAGGCGAGGCATCCACCATACGAGATCAAGATGCTCATGGAGACGGTCAAGGCTGCAGAAGGACGAAATGATGTTGACAAGGCCATGATGCTCCAACTGGCAGATGAACTTGCGCCGGCAGATGTGGAGCTCCAATCGCCTACAACAGCACTCGTCCCAACATTTGGCATACCAGAACCAGACGATCCGGATCCATTTGGTGTGCTTGCGCTGGAGAAGGAAGGCCTCGAGATTCGGGAAGCAGGTACTAAAATCAGACCAGCCAGCACACAATTCGAGTACAACCCGAGTCCGACGAGTCCGATTTATGGTAGATTCAACCGAAGAAGTATGGATACTTTAGCGACGAGAAGCAATAGAGAAAGTTACATGTCTACAAGGAGTACACTAAGGACGAGCATAGACAGGGCGACTCAGACTATAGAGATGGGCACGCAGACGGATGATACTTTCCTCTCGCCAAACACAAGCCCAAGTCACAGCGACGAGAACAAGCGGATAGTCGAGGAGGATGAGAAGCCCAAAGCTGTCGAACCGGTGGAGATTGACTACACCAAAATCGATCTCGGTCCATACAGCAGCATGAACCATAGCTCGGAGTTTGATGGAACCACTGTCAACAATGACAGCCCGCACGAGCGCGATGACCACCACACAGCTTCGCATGATACAAGTTTCGACTCTGGCGATGAAGATGACGAGGAAGAACCCGTTATTTTTGAGGCTGCGTCTGCACAAGCAACAGTCATTGCCCCACAGGCAGTCAACGCAGGAGGAGTAGGTGTAGTGAACATCCCAAAAAGAGGTCCACCACCACCTCTCCCACCACGCAACACTGCCCGAGGCGCAATAGTAATGGTCGACCAAGCCAGCGGACGAACACCCACAACACCCTCCAGATCTGGTTTCGAAGAAGTGGACCTCCACGGAACCGACAGAAAGAGCAATGAATTCGAGTCTCCCAAGCGAAAGTCGCTTGACCTGACACCCAGCGTCAACGACGACGAGGTCGCAGCCGCATTCAAGCGCGAAGTCGAGGCTTCGCAATCTTTGAAGCCCAAGGAAGATACCGAGGCGGTGGACGAATTCCACAGCGTTCCTACAACACCCAGCGAACGACCGATTGAAGTCAAGTAATGAGAAAACATATAATTAACGAACGATAAATACGAACGAGATACCATACGAGAGGCTTGGGGAGGACACCCGGCTGGAGATGAGATTCCCGGCCTGAGGAAGGACGGGACGGGAGGAGACATTACGACGACACGCACGCATAAATTTTAAATTCTAATCTTCATGGCGGGGAACGAATTTGGAGTCCCGACGACTTTAGTTGGAAGCAAGCATAAGAAATCTGATTCTGGTCCATAAGGACTACAGAGAGATCATTCAATTGAGAATTGGAGCGCTTCCATTCCACCTTCAACAGTCAAGCTTGCTACTGTTCCGTGACGTTTGGATTTACGAGACACGATGCATAGCTTCATAGTTGAAGCGTAGATGACTTGTAAGCGACCTGTAGCTCAGGTTCACGAGTTGAAGAACTTCTGTTTCAAATTTGACGCATGTTCCCAAGTGTCTAGGATATATGAAGACATTAGGATGTCTGGATTTCACTCGTACATTGACCTAGTGTTATTGTCAATTCATAGTCTGGAGATTTGAGGAAGCAAGTATCCCAGTTCGCTTCTAAGATTTTGAGTGGGAAAATGTTTAGATTCAACTCATTGTTTAAGATCAATTATAACATGCCTACAAGATTTTTGGTATTCTTGGGAATTATTTCTTTGAGATTTAACCCATCAACCGAAGTTGATGATCGTCCGAGGCTGAGTGCTGGATGATCATCACTTGTAAGGCGTCCAAGGAAACCGCCTCCTGTGTAAGGCTGACCAACGGCTTCGAAGCAAGGGATGACCCAGTTGCGGGAAATGACATGAGGCTCTAGACTCCACAACAACCCCACATTGCCAACGGCGAGAAAGACGTTATCTATCACCGCTTTCCTATTTCTCAGGAATGTATTTCTCGAAACACGAAGCCGGATCGGAGCAGGGACTTTTAATTTTCCATTACTCATTACAGCACGAAGGACTTTCGAACGGGCGAAATTGATATTCGAGGAAGAGAGTCCGCACGGTCGTGTTTACTTGGGTTTAAGGTAGGAGGAATGAACAAAGAAAAGGCGGCTAAGATCCAAACGTTGAGTCTCACACCGACTTTCTTGGTCTTGGTTCTCAAACACAATTGACGGTTCGAGAACAAAGAGACCAGAACAGAAGCATACGACTCATGGTCAAGACCTAGTCATGCGCTTCCACCGCTCATCTCTGTATCCACATCCAAACATACCAATAAACTCGAGCCAAACCAACGCCTGTCGCCTACCTTTCTTGCATAGAAGTCTCTTATACCAACAATTACCTACCTGAAGCCGTCTTAACACAATGTGCACAGGCCAAACAACAACCCTCACTTGCCCCCACACCCTAATCCACTACACCTCCTTCTGCTCTTCCCATTCCAAATCTCACCCTTGCCCCCAACCCAAAGGCCCAGTCACACACCTCAACGATACATGTGCCACCTGCCATCCTCCTTACCGCATCAGCCTCATAAACCAACATCATGAATCTCTTCGCTCTGAGCTGATGAGGAGAATGCGAACGGCGGGATGTAAGGAAGAAGTCTGGGAACTAAAAAGGAGAATTGAGGAGGCGCATTGGGAGAGGGCGAGGGAACTTAGGGGGGTAGAGAGGGTGAGGTGGGATGGCGTTGTGAGATGGGGAGGGCGGAGCGGGGAAGGGGAGGATGGGATTAGTTGTGAGTTTGAAACTGGAGACTTTTGAGTTTTTGAGTGAGGGAAGAGGGGAGGCTAATGTGTGTTGGGCGTAGGGATTGAGGATCCGAAGTTTAGGGAACAGAGGGGGAGGGAAGAACGGACGAGGAGTAGGCAAAGGAGTAGGAGAAGAAGTCGGAGAGGTTGAAGCCAAAGTCATTCCCGCTGCTGCGAGATGATTGAAGATCAAAGTCAGAGATATGGCATAGCAGTAAGGTCAAGACCGGAAGGGCGTTAAAAATAACTCTCCACGATGCTTGCAGGTATGTTTTTCTCGGCCAACTAAAACTTCAGCTCACCCATCTTAGCTTCTTGCGGGAAGTAGACTGAGGCAAATCTGGAGACCACTCAACCTTGAACCATCAAGTTCGGTACATCGGTTGTATCTCAAATATATTCATTCACTTAAATGAAAGTTCGCAATGTTCCAAGTTCGTGATAGTCCGAATCGCTGGTGCCACTTCGGTACCACAGTTTTTTGAAGCCAGTTGACCGCCTCCCACAATTACACAAGAGAAAATAAGACAAAAAAGTTTGGGAACTCCTCGTCCAATCTTCAACAGATTAGGAAGTTATGGGAAATTTAACGAAAACTCAGAAGGCTAGAGATATATGTCTCTTGGAAAACCTGAAAGTTGGGGTTTAAAGGGGCTAGAGCACACTTCACTGGTGTGGCTCGGAAGAGTTACCTGCCAGAGCGTCTCGGTGTACTAAGAATCTGGGAAAACAGTTGTTATTTAATTTTATACGGGAGTGTGTGGGAGAAGGTAGTTGGTCGTGCTAGATGTGGAATGGGGAGGGCGACTTTGGGTACCAGATATCAGCCGCGTCAATCGACCTCTACGAGAAAGGACTACCAAATACCAAAAGACAAATAAAAAGACAAAGACGAAACACAGAAATTCGAAAAGGCATGAAGCTAAAACTCAGAACTGCAAAAGGCAACGTAGCAGAACTTGAAAACACTGAGTCTCAACCAGGATTTTTAGAGGGGCTAGCACGAACCTTCTCCGGCATCTTGGATTGCGGTACCATCCATAGACCCTCGAGTTCGCGAAGAATCTGACAAGAGAATATTTAATCAAATTTATAAGGGGCTTTGTGCGGGAGGCCGTAGATGAAGGTGCTAGTTTGAGGATTTGGGAAGGTGCGCTTGGTGAAAGAGGGCAGTCTAAGGACGGGCCTCTTAGGGTACCAGATATCAATTGCTTCAGTCATCTCATATGCTCAGTGTATGTGTTGTACAAAATGATATTTTGGAAACAAATAATCTTACACCGCTTTCTCTCTCGGTCCAGACAAGCGCTCAAACTTATCAACGCTCATAACAAATGTCCCCCTCCCGCCAGTGATACTCCTGAGATGCTTCAAATACCCCACCATTTCCTTCAACGGCACCCTTGCAGTGACTTGTCTCTGCTGTCCAGGCCCAGATGTATCGCCACCAGCGGATGAAGCAAAAGGATCCGGCGGTGCATAGATCCTCTTCAAGTTGACCGGTAGACCTATATCGGACTCGTCGTTGCCTTCTGTACCGAGTGATAAAACGTGGCCGCCTCGGGCAGAAGAGATGTCGTGCACGATGGCTCCGAGTGAGGCTTCGTCGCAGCTGATCACGACATTCATGACGGGCTCCATGAGACCGATGCTACCGTTTGAGAATGCTTCTTTGAGCGCTGCTTGGACGGCTAGTCGAGCTGCTGAGGAGAGTGCTGCTGGCGAGGTGTCGGAACCGAAGATGTCTGTTGTTGGATTGAACCTTAACGAGACGTGGCTGGCATGTAAGGGGAAGGCACGACGGGGGCCACGGGCTAGAGCTGCAGCTGCACCGTTGATGAGAGCTTCGTGAACGACAGCTGGAGGCAGGTCTGGGGGTAGAGAGGGCTCTCCGTTCTGGTCATGAGCTGACGCCGGGAAGTGAATGCTGATTGTGTTGCCATCGCGGTGGACGGTGAAGTCTTGTTCGACAGCGGCCTCTTCAAGTGGTGAGATACTTGCTTCACAGCTAGCTTTACCTTTCTTGCCCGCGACCTCACGGTCGAAGAGGAATCGGTGCGTGCCAGAGGGTGCAAGCACACATTCGCGGTAGCTAATCTCGATGTTGCCCATGGTGGCTTTGGCTTTGAAGTCATTGACAAGGCGATCTCTGGCAATCTCAAGATGGAGTTCTCCCATACCACTAAGCAGTACCTGGCCCGACTCCTCATCGACATTCACGTGTAAGCTTGGATCTTCTCTCAATAAGAGACTCAAGATCTCTGCCACATTCTTCTCCTCGCTGAGACTGTGTGGTTCGATGGCCGCAAAGAACACTGGGGGAGGAACATCGATAGGTCGTAGCTGTAATGTATTCAACGGTGCAGGGGGTCCCGTCTTTGCATGCTGGCCGGGAAATGAGATTAATGTGTCGCCTGTTCGTGCGTGTTTCAACCCTGCTATGACTCCAATTTGGCCTGCAGAGATATGTGGTATCTCCACTGCGTCCGAAGCTTGCATCTGGAGGAGTCTCTGCGCTCTTTCGGTAACATGTAAATTGGTATTCCACAACGCAGCATTGCGCTTGACTGATCCGGAATAGACTCTGATGTAAACAAGGATACCACGGCGAGCATCATTGACGACTTTGAAGGCAAGTGCACATGCTTCAATTTGTGCTACTAAAGCAGTTGGCGATGTTGTCTTCTTAGCCAAATGCTTACCCGTACTCGTCGCAAGTGACAATTTCCCGCTTAGGAGATCAGACAAGCCGGCTTTCTGAGAGCCAATACTTATTTCAGGATCGGGTCTCTCTGTAGGATCCGGGAGAAGGTCATCAACAGCGTCGAGAAGAGGTTGAACGCCAATGTTCCGGAAGCTGGCTCCTGCAAAGACAGGAATAAGTTTACCAGAACCATCGAGAATGCAACGTCTTAAGCTGTCCTTGATAGCTTGTGCAGGAACAGCTAGAGTATCGTCGTTGCACTCCAGCCAGGTCTCAAGTAATTGCTCATCGTACTCGCACAAAGCTTCAACGAGAGCTGTACGCGCCTTCAGCAGCTCGGATCGAAATTCGGGTTCCTGTTCGGCAAGTTGCTCCATGCTGAAGGTTTCAATGGTCTTCCCATCACCACCCTCCTGCCACCCCAGAGCGCAGAGGTTGATAGCATCTCCGACACCGCTGAAGCGCCCCTTCCCACCTTTCCACCATGGAATCTGGCACACAGCAGGCCAACCTCGTAATCTTGAGCCGACTTCTTTAACAGTCCTTTCGAAAGCCGCTCCATCACGATCGAGCTTGTTGACAAAAACAATTCTTGGGATGCTGTAGTTGTTTGCTTGAGCCCATACCTTCTCGGTCTGAGCTTCAACACCAGCAACACCATCAAGGATGCACACTGCGCCGTCAAGAATTCTCAGGGATCGAAGGACTTCAAACGTAAAGTCGGCATGTCCAGGCGTATCTATCAAGTTGATGGTGTGTGTTTTGTGTGATCTTGGAACATCGGAACCAGAGGTCTGGCTTTCTTGGTGTGGAGGCCAATGAAAGGTGACAGCTGCCGACTGGATGGTGATTCCTCTTGCTCTTTCAGCTGGGAGGAAGTCTGTCACCGTGGAGCCATCATCGACATCTAGAAATTTGTTAGACTAATATTTCAAATTTTATCAATACACGGATGAAGGAAAGATCATTGTCATCAGATGATTGTCGATTGGAAGTGGCCACGTGATTCCACTGGTACATACCTCCTATTCGACGAGTGAAGCCACTGTAATAGAGCATTCGCTCTGTTGTTGTAGTCTTGCCCTAGTCAAGTATAAGTCAAATGAACAATTGGATAGAATTGAGTATCTTACGGCATCTATATGTGCAATGATCCCAATGTTTCTGGTCCGCTTGATACTCGGGTCATGGTGGTGATCATGAGGGTGGTGAGAGGTAGAGTAAAGGTATGAAGGATTAGAACGCAAAAAGCATTCTTTTGGATTACTGAGACGTACAGACCGCCGAATATTCCGATGCCACAATAGACATCCTCTTCTAGAGGTCAAGACACTCATCACCTAAAATTGTTGTTGGTGTATGGGATGGTGAAAAAGTTCATTATCAACTGAGGCTCTCGCTTAGCGCCTCTATTTTGGTGCTCCCGGGTTGGTGCCTGCGGAACTCCAAGTCGGACATCGTGTTGATGATCCAATTCACGACCATTGCTTGCTTTCACGGCATCAACACTCCGGCCCAAAGCTCTCTTGAGACGAGACTGCACATGCGATTTTTAGTTTAAGGACAGCGAGTGCTTTAAAACGCTCCTCGACGTCATCCTATCGAGCACGCGCGCAGCGTTCAACAACATCCTCTCTCCACATCCGGTCTCGAATCGATCACAGATATCATGGATTATTCCTCGTCGATACACGATGCTGATAACCCGGCTGGAGCTTCCCCCTGGGGTTCATCACCAGTCGCAAGCCCTCAGCATGCTAAAACGAGCTCTTTCCCAACCTCCAGCGAGGTCCCACCATCGCCAACACCATACAGTACAAGCAATTCGGGACATACAGGGTTTTCCGGAGATGATACATTAGGAGGTGGAAGCTATCAAAGACCTGAGAGCAGTGCAGGAACAGAATCCGTAGCTGAAAGTGATGGCCGCAGACCAGATACAGCGGATTCAATCCGAAGCCAACCTGAGCAGCAACCATTTCTAGGCCAGCAACAGGTACCTGCCGAGCAGCTGTATCAAACTCAGCCACATAGAACGGAACCTGCGAGGTACCATCCAGGTGCAAGACAAGCTCAGCATCCTCAACAGCCTCAAGCCCCTCAGTACAAGCTACAAGCAAAGATCACCGGTTTGGAACGGACTGGTCGGAAAGACCCTATTCTGAGATTTGACGTCCATGTATGCTACGGGATTCATTACAACTACCAGTACTATTCTACAAGATGGACAATTGCTGACTTACTAGACCAACCTCCCTAAGTTTCGAACCACCCAATTTCGCGACGTGCGCCGAACCCATTCCGAGTTTTTGAAGCTCGCAGACCACCTGATCTCCTCGAATCCCGAAGCCATTGTCCCTGCCGTCCCCCCGGCGTTGACCTCTGCTGGTGCTGGAACTGACGAAGATGAGGCACGAGTCAAAGCAGGGCTCCAGAGATGGCTCAATTATGTTTGCGCAAACGAAGTTTTGATGAGAGATGATGAAATGGTTCTTTTCGTTGAGAGTGACTTTGGCTACAGTCCGATGTTGAAGAGGAAACAACCAGCAACTGGCGTGCGCAGAAGGGTCATCAAGCAATTCGCACCTCCACCGGATGATACACCCGAGTTGCAAGATGCACGACCTATTGTGAAGCTCTTCTATCTTGGGACAATGGATGCAGGACACAAGGTGGACAAGCTCGTAAAAGCTAGAAAAGGTAAGGCATCCAAAGATATTGCAGAATTGTTCTAAAATCGCAACAGGGCTCGGGCTTGCGGAGTCCGATTTCGGCGTCAAGCTGGGGGCCATGAGCGTGCAGGAACCGCACAGCGGACTCGGTAATGCTTATCGTAAGCTTGGTAAGATCATTCAAACCACTGGAGACTACCATGCCGCTCAAGGGACAGCTGAAGCCACGACAATTGGCGACCCCCTGCAGTACCACTCCCAAGACGCTTTTATTGTGAAGGAGACTCTCACAAACCGGCACATCCTTTTGCGCGAGCTAGTTCAAGCCCAGCAATTGACACGAAGCAAGTTGAACGCGGCAGATAGGTTGAAAGCCAGCTCTTCTGTGCGACGTGAGAAGGTCGATGAAGCTATCTCGGCATTAGACGAGGCACGAAGCAACGAACTCTACCTGCTCGGGAAAACCCAACGGGTGACAGCAAATCTCTTGCAAGAGCAGCGACGCTGGTTTGCACGTACGGCGGCCGACTTGCGACTCAGCATCCGGGAATACGTGATTCGCGAGATTGAAGCAGAGCGTCGTACTCTAGCAACTCTTGAAAGCATCAGGCCCGACATCCGGGCCATCGATTCTTCCGGTGGGCTTAGTCGGCTGGGTCGTGAGGCGCATCCAGCAGTAAGGCGAGCAAGTTTAGCGGCGAGTCAGACTGTGCACGGTGATGCATGGAGCGGTGTACCTCGACGACCTGATGGACTAAACAGGAGTATTTCCGGTAGCTTCATGTCCAAGGTACCAGAAGAAAATGGCGAGGAAGAGCAAGGGTCGGGTCGTGCAAGGGCGCTGTCAGGAGCTTCTGGTGGTGGTCTTAAGGATGTTCAAGAGGATGACGAGGACAAGGTTGACGCACGAAATGCCGCTGCAAGGCTTGCAACTTCGAGCTTCTAGAATGCTGTCATCCGGTTGGCTACCTCCACTATCACATTATGGAAACAATCCAGTATTCTGGAATTGCAGGGCAGAATAACCGCCGCCACCTACTCCTCTGTAACATTGTTAGTACATACAATTTGTGAACCACAGCATCTGGGCTCATCAGAAATAAACAAACGGAGGGAGGATGTGCAAAGTTGTGTACTAATGCCTCGCTCCCTTCCCAGCCCGCCTTTCAAAGCCCCAGGATTCGCAGGACATTCGTCTGCAATGTTTCCATCTTGATATTGCCTATACCCATTGTCATATGCTTTCCGTTAATTTCTTCACATGCTGATCCCCAGCGGTGAGCAACGCCAAACAGACGACGCATTGAAATGATCAGTCGTTATTCCAGGACACTGGCTGTGATCTTCGACATGAGATAGAATGCTGACAAGCCCGCCAGTCAGGTTCAAAGCTGATATGCAGGATACGTCCACTAAGTAAGCGGGCCATCATCCGCTCCTGTCTCCCGGTGTGCGGAGAAAGCAATACAGTACTCCAGGCTCGCCATGTTGGAAAAAGTCACACACCAAAGTACTAGAAAGCCAGGGACATTCACTAAGACCAGAACTGAGAAGCAAGTAAGCCAAGGGAGTCAATCAAATGAGACCTTGAACTCTTCATCAGATGCTACTCGGAGTTCGTTTCCATGCTCATCCCAAAAGTCCTACTAATTTCAGGACAATGACAGGCGTGCTTCCAAGAGCAATATTGCAGAAGCACACTCGCAATTATCACTGGAAGTAGCCGAGCCGCGGCGCGTCACTAGCGGAGAGGGCTCTCCGCTTTTCGCCCCCTTTAACGACACAAAAAGAGCGATTCGGAAGTACTTTGGTAGCTCGGGACTATTTACCTTGGACTTGGCTCCTGAATCGGGATCTACGGACAACTCATACCACATAATGCATCAAAGTCAATATGTGGGTATCGATCGAGAGCACGTATGGACGTCCCAATAACACTCGAGTCGTGAGTCAGTGGTTGCAGTGTCGATGCTGTACGACAACACACAATGAATGATAAGAACCTTGTGTTCAAGCCCGCTTGCTCTGCCAAATCTGCTTTTAATCCTCCGCCGTGTATCAAAACGTGCGCCTCAGTGGTGCAAGACGTACGAGGAGGTATGGGTTGGAGAGGCTGGAGATAATTTGAACGTTCGATATTCGAGCCCGCTCCGGCGTGTAATACTCCGTGGAGAGCTAGTCCCCGTGGGGCGCTTTGTCCAAGTCCAAGACTGGGACCCCAGAAGATGTCCCAGACGTTGTGGTACAACGGTAAAGTCAACTTAGGCTCAAGACATGAAACTCAGACGTCTTGTACAACCAAAGATTTGCCTTTGCCCTTTCCAATTCTCCAGTTAGGAACACCCCACGTTGGACAAAGTCGATGGCCTTATCGAGAGAAGGAGACGATTTCATCATTTTCTAATCCCATGGCCTCGTTGCAATAGGTCCGATAAAAGCTCGAAGGTACTGCACAGTCTTGTACGCGAGGATAGGATACCCCTGTGTGCATCGAAAGCTGCAAGCTAATGACAAGGGTGAATAATTTCTGCGATCAACGGCTCGCCATGGATGTATCAAATGTTGTCTTATCAACGGCTTCTCTTTCATAGAGATTAGAGAACGGTTCCTTACTGGCGAATGAATCTTTCATATGGCTTTCTTAAATATGACCGAGGACGCCCCCACGAGAGACCCCCATCCAGCTGATTTTTTGCTTCCTTTTGCTTGCCCTTATACTTTTTGTGACTAAAGCGCGCTCTATAATGGCTCCATCTGCCATGGACGAAAGTCCATTGACATCATTCAACAGCTCTCCGTCGAAAAGCCATGTGCTCGCATCCGTCTTACACTCGGCTCTGGACTTAAAGCTGGTAAGATCCCTGCGACTTCCACGTGCATATATGCCCCTCACATTTCCACGTTTAGGAATACAGAAGTATCGCAGAACCCGAAATCGGAGAACTCCAAATCCAGATCAAAGCAACCGGTATTTGTGGATCAGACGTCAGCTACTACAAGAAATTTGCCAATGGCGACCTCTGTGCTTGCGCACCATTGTCTCTTGGACATGAATCGTCCGGCGTAGTAGTAGGAATTGGCCCTCAAGTCAATGGCTTTGCCATTGGGGACAGAGTTGCCCTCGAGGTTGGCATTCCTTGCGGCCAATGCACGATCTGCAGAAAAGGACGGTACAATCTTTGCAAAAAGATGAAATTCAGAAGCAGCGCAAAAAGTGTCCCTCACTTTCAGGGAACTCTTCAAGAGAGAATAAACCACCCCGCAATCTGGTGCCACAAGTGAGCAGATCGGCATTGGATTTCAGGGACCAGCTCTAACAACTTTGTCAGAATTCCAGACCATGTCTCATTTGGCGCAGCCGCGCTTCTCGAACCTCTCTCCGTAGCCATACACTCTGTGAACAGAGCTGCTCCGACCCCAGGATCCACCGCACTTGTCATTGGAGCAGGTACAGTCGGTTTGCTGGTCGCAGCAATGGCGCGGCAATCTGGTTGTACCTTTGTCACAATCATGGACGTGGATGAGGGGCGCGTGAACTACGCGATTTCGAAAGGCTTTGCTACACACGGCTATGTGGTGCCCTTGCCTTTCCACTCTTCCGCATCCTCTTCCTCTCTCAGCACCTCCGGCACTTCTACGCCAGCCAGTCTGGACGGCATCATGACACCTTTGAGTAGCTATAGCAGCATTAGCGATCGTCTTGATGGTGCAAAGTCAGTTGCTGCAGATGTGCTTGCTGTAGCAAGACCAGATATGGGTGCTCTTGAGGAGGATGACTATGAGGGAGTTGATGTAACCTTCGAATGTACTGGAAAGGAAGCATGCATGCAAACATCGCTGTACGCAACAAAACCAGGTGGAAAGGTGATCATGGTCGGAATGGGTAAGTCCCTACTACTTCCTTGCTGCAATTCATCCATGTCTCGTTTCTTTGGGAACATACTCCCGAATATTCACGAGTTGAGAAATGGAATACTGACTTGAATTTGTCCAGGTACGCCCATTCAAACAGTTCCCTTATCCGCAGCCCATTTGCGAGAAGTCGATATTCTGGGTATTTTTAGATACGCGAACACATACCAGACGGGTATCAGGTTACTCGCTGGAAAGGGACCGATGAAATTGCCAGACTTGAATGACATGATCACACATCAGTTCAAGGGACTTGAGCAAGCAAAAAACGCATTTGAGTTGGCAGGACGAACTATGGACGATGCGGGAAAATTGATTATAAAGGTAGTCATCGAAGCTTAGACTTGTCCAACCTAATGGAGCACTGGCTGTTAGGGTGGCTTCTTTTCTTTCCATTTTGGGCGGGCTGCTTTTTGGGCTTCGGGTAGAAAGATACTGTAAAGAGCGGCTGGTAGATTGCCCGATCAGAATCTAATTGGTATTTCCTGTCTGCAACCATGCTTCAAGTCGCTAGCAAACGCCGTGTCTTATCATCAGCCATAACCCCTGCGCCGTTCAAATGCATTATGATGACCGAAATGTCGGGTTCTTCCAGTGAAAGACCCAGCGATCCTTGGACATTGATCCCTCGCAATCCTTCGAATCCTCGTCGGCTACGCTTAAGGACTTCCCGCAACCTTACTTTTCTCAAGTCAAAAGATCTCCCACTCCCATTACCCCACCACCGAACGAGCCTCCCCAGCCAGCTCCACCACCCATAGCCCGGTCGGTCTTTGTTTTCATAGACTTCTGTGTATCCACAATCGAGAACTTTCTGCCAGTCTCTCTGATGTCGTGAATGCTCTCTGTGATTGTACCCAATAGCTTGACAAGGTTCACATCATTCTTCTCCGACATTAGCTCCTGCTCGAAGGCAGCTGCATCCGCCGGGATCAACAGGCTTAACCGGCTAAGAAGCGCCTGAATCGATCGGAGGATGGAGTGGTTGACCGGGGTATATTTGTTGTCGTTCGCTTCGACGCCTTCTGGGACCGTATTAGATATGTAAGACGGCGGCAGATTCTGTAAATAGAGCGCAATAAGGTTGATCCGTGAGTGCAGCATCTTCACAGCGTTTGCCTTGGCCGTAAGTGAAGCAATCAGCTCTTCATCTTCGCGAGAGAGAATGTGCTGATCTTGAACCTTTGATGGTTCGGCATCGGCTGACTCTGACTTTTTACTGGCACGCGTCTTTCCCTTGCCTGATGCCTCTGGGGATTCGGGCTTTGCTGCAGCCTTCTTTACTGTCCCGTCGACGGCTGTTGCGTTACCTCCACCACGTGCCACGAAGTCGACACTAATCATTTCCGCCTCTCCAGTCTCCACACTGTATGGTAGTTCCCTGAATTTGAGTGCCAAATGTGACTCGACATCCTTCATTTCCTTATCCTCTCCGCCGCTAGCACCAGCAGTATTGTCTTCTGCCTCGTAGTTACTCTCATAAATCGAAAGGGGGAGCTTGCCACCAACAGACCCATCAAGTACGGCAGTCGGATGGAAGCCCAACAAGATCGCAGATTCGTTGTATGTGTGTAGGATTTGTCGGTGGATTGGGAGATGAATGGGTTGTGGTCCAGCAGTGGGTAGAATGGTGTACCAACCAACAAGGTCCAGAGCAGGCACTTTATGAACATCTTTCACTGCGCAGAGAATTTATGTTAGCATGCTTCTTTCTAGGATTCTACGAAGATGTACGAACTCTGCTGCAATCGGTCTTCAAACCAGGCTTGGTTGAGGCGGACCTCGTCTTCTACTTCGGTGAGAAGGCAGTCGAAAGCATGCTCAATCGTGATCTCTCTGCCATTCTGTTGGCCTAGTAGTGCTCCTACAATGGGACCCGTCTGCTGACGTAGCGTATGTCTTGTGATGTAGTCCGAAATGGTAAGAAGAACAAGGGGATGAAGCGCAACCTGGAGACTGGTATCAGAGGACTTCTGTGTTGAGATCAACGGGTTGAGCTCTGCGTCGACCGCCATAATTTCTAGACAAGTGGCAAGGGGAGTTTTCTTGTCGTAGAGGCTGCCTGCGTTAAAAGACTATGAAGGTTATTATGAGTTGTCGGAGACCTTGAGCTCTTGCAAATGTGGGGTTATGGTAGCCTGGCCTGCACGTGATCGCGCCCGACGCTAATCCTCAGCCTTGTCAACTTCCTCCAGTCTTACAGGTAGGTATGCTTGAATTCACAGCATGGTTTTGCATTGTACGGCAACAACAATACTGTCATAGCAATGTCCATCTGTCTCTTTCATGTTTTTGCAATGCACTTGGGTCGCCGCATAACGCTTGTCTTTAAACTCTTCCTGTTCATGCCCCTTGCAAAAATGTTATATCTCTCTCATGGTCTCCAACCATCTTCCTTCCTTTCTTTTGGCTCTCTACAAGTGTATTTATCTCATGGCTCAAGTGGATTCCATCAAGCCCATGGGTGCCGCAAACACGATCCCTCACCCCAGCCAACAACCATCGACTGGCCAAGTATTGCAGTCTGCAGAGAATGCTACAGAATCTTTCGAGAAAGCAAGGCAGGAAACTTCTAATCAACAAGAGAAGCGAGTTGCCGAGCCTGATTTGATGGATGATGATGTCCAATTAGTCCTATCAGTACCACGCCGAAGGAAGAAGAAACGGAAAAGGTTTGGCTATCGTCAGTTTGAAACTCCATACTCATTCTATCACAGGTTTACTTTCTCCCCCTCCCTTCTAGGGCAATGCCAAGAGACTCAACCTTTCCCAAAGGAGATGCCAAAGGTTGAGAGTAAAGGCGTTGAATCTTCAACTCGCCGAAAGAGTACCAGCGTGGTCCAGAGATTGGAATCTTGCCACATAGGAGACAAGGATACGGGACTTCGAAGAGGGTCTTTACCAGCCGTACCAATGACTGCTCCTTTTCAACAAGCGTCGTGGTCTCCCGATCCAGCATATTGTACCAACCAACCCCCACAATACTCATCCTTCCCTGCGCAGGTACCTTGGTGGGACGAGCCGACCACACCGTTGCCACATCTTTCCGTTTCGGCTTCTAGCTGGACTCCGTGGCAGCCGCATGACAGTATTCCGAAGAAACGCAAATATGAGTGTGGATGGCAAGATGGTAACCCGGCTCGGAAGCACTACCGCTCATCTACGCAGATTTCACCTCGGACGACCCCTGTTTCAATGCCAAGCCAAACCAGGTTCAATTGCCAGCAGCCAAGTGGTGCAATGTCGAACACATACGAGAGGCAGATGTCTGATCATTCAACGAGCATGGCATGGCCAAGCTTTGACTGGGAGCCATATCGCGTTGTCAACCCCAATCCGCAATATGTTTCTCCTTACACACAAGCCACTGTTCTGGTGGATATCGGAGACTCAAATCAAAATTCCGTGTCACATCAGCAGTCTTTTCAAGACTGGCCACAAGGTGCCAACCTATTCCAGCAAGATTTCGATTCAAACCAGGGCAATCACAACATGGTCTCGCCAAGTAAAAATACTTCACGACTACCAATGGTAACTGGAGGATTTCCGGGACAACAGTCCTCTCAAATTTCGGCAGTTCAACCAACATTCATGGGCAGTCCACCTCAACAGCCTCCAACTCCAACATCGCCGGCTAATCGCATACCACCAGTCCCACCACCCAATAGCGTCGATCGTCAAGCAGCTACATTTGCCATTAATGGACCTCCAACATTGGCTCCTATAGTGACCTCTCGACCCATTGTTCGAAACCCTGAGACTTCTGATATACTACGAAAGCCATCTCTTTATGCCATTCCTGCATGGCCACCGGCCCCATCTCCGCCGATACACACCTCTTCATCCGCTAGTCCGGGTGTGCCGCCCTCGACTGTCAATCCTAATCCCATCAACCAGGATTCGGGACGAAGAACAACGTTGCATAACTCTGGAACTTCTCCAACGACGCAGCAATTGCCGGGCACAGTACCACAAAGACGCCCAGCTTCAACTACAAACATCTCCCTAAACGCCAATGGACCACCATCCACTTCCCCATCAAACCCACCCACACCCCGTGACCAATCACCAACACCACGCAACGAAGATTTCCAAATCCCACGAGCGCGAGCAGGAAGAAAACATTCGCCAAACCTGATCGTAGACATAGCCGAAACCTGCCAATCCGTTTTCCCCTTCACTCTCATCGCAGAACGGCATTCCGTCCCTTTGCAAAAAGTATTCGACACCTTCTCTGCCATAATCCAACTGCCTCTTCTCAGGAACGCAGATGATAGACGACGACATGGGAGTTTGGGGAAGAGACGGACGAAGGAGTTTAGGGAGGCGAAGAAGGCGATGGAGAGGGCACAAGAAGAAGAAAGGAAAGTAGAGATGAGGAAGAAGAGGGATTCAATGTTGCAGGGAGGGGAAAGGGGTCAGGGGAGTGGTGGTGGGAATGGAGGCGGTAGGGGAGGTGGGAGTGTGACTGGGAAGGGATTGTTGAAGGCGGCTATTTGGAATAATGCGGGGAAGAGTCGGGGGTAGGGGAGTTTGTGATTGGATTGAGATGTGAATTTGACCCCTGTTTAAACTTGCATATGCAAAAAGAAGCGATCAACGCGAAGGAGACTGTCAAGACAAGATTTAGAGAAAATCACACACTGCAAAGTTCACTCCCAATTCTGCCCATTTCTGAGACGAAAAGTTCAACAAAGAATTTCATTTCGTTTCCTCGCTATTGGAGCAGAAACCCAAGTCAACAAGACAATATAGAGCCTCCTTCTCCAGAACCAGATTGTACCAGACGCCGTAGAACATTGATCTGTGCGAACGAAACTACCTAGAAATTGCAATGCTTTTTGAGAGTCAACAACAGCTCGAAGGGTGGAAAGAAAGGAAAGAACTTTTTCTATTTACATGTGCCCAGAAAAGTGTCCGACAGACCGTGACGCATCGCAAAAAGTCAGAGGCAGTGTATAGGAGCAGTATAGCTCGTGTTGAACCCTCTTTATGCGTTTGTACCAACTCAGGACTTCCAAGTGGTACATAGCATTTCAGGTCCCGTTCGTTACATCGTAATCGTACAAATTCATAATATCATATATATGCGCCGCGTCCAGCAATTCATCAATGTACTACCGTCTCTGGGACATTGAATCCGTCATTATTCTGTAAGATCGATGACAGTTTTTACAGTCGCTAGTGCATTATCCTTCTCCTCCTCATCATCACTTGTTAGATCTACCACTTGTGCTGGGACTTTCAAACGCTTGACTCGCTTGACTCGAGCAGCAGGTCGAGGCTGATGCTGCGGGCTTGGTGACCGACCACGCTTTAGCTGTGGCTGAGGTGGAGGGATCGGACCACCTTGGTAATCAAGAGCACATGGCTGTCCGAAAGGCATTGCGCCTTTGTGAGTACCTGGGCAGAGCCATAGGCCCGATATTTCAACGAAACGAACATAATTGTCCCGCGGAGGGAGGGACATTGTCGCGAGGTCTTCTAGCGGTTTGGCCACGACTTCTTGTATGGGAATGCCGACAGCCTCTGGCTTCCAGACCGCCCACTCGATAGCTCGAAGTCCCAGATAACGTGGGACATCGTGAAGAATGGAGGCAATCTCCACTACAAGAAGTTAGCATGGTGTTTCAAAGATGCTTAGGAGTCGAGGAGCCGAGCTCTCCGGGCTCCCTCCAAAATGGTAAATTCAGGGCAGCATTTATACATACAGGCATCGGGTAAGAAACGTTTCAGCCCATAGGTTCCGATAGCCCTTCGATGTACGGCCACTTGGCGAAGTTCGGTAAGTCGAATTAAAATGTCCAGGAACCCATTGGGACTCTTAGCGTTGTTGAAACGCTTGAAGGCGAACATGAATTCCCCCGGACGTTTTCTCAAATTTGGAGCCCAAGCACTCAACTCCCCTTGCTCAGCTGCGCTCCAACCAACAACTTCGTCTAAGAATTTAGGTGCCCATTTCTTAGCAAAGTCGAATAACGCCCCCTCGAGAAGTTTCTGGATCGTAGTAAGAACTGAATGTTCCACCGCGAATGGGAGATTGATTTCTGGAATGGTAGGGCCTTGCATGGCCTGTGTTCGTGATGCTGCTGCGAACAGCATGTTTTCGGCGGCATTGAATTGTGGACGTAACGCTGATGGTTGGCTCGGTGGGTGAATTGCTGGGACTCGAATCGCTGGCATATGACTGGTTGGAGGAAGGGAGTTCGCTGGAGGAAGAAAGTTGGCTTGAGATTGTGTCAATTGAGTTGCAGATGGAAGCATGGGCGGAAACAATGAAACTGGTGGCGATCTACCTCGAGGCTTATCTTGCACCGAACCACCAGATTGAATTGCCAGATGTGTGCCTGGGGTAGCATGCGGGGCTAGCTGTTGCGAATGAGGCCAATTGATCGCAGTCGAGGCACTGTATCCGGCTGCAAGAGGCTAAGCTATAGTAACAGATCAATGTAGGGGGATGACACTTACAGGGAGCATTCGCAGACTTTCTTGAGCTGGAATTCGGGAGGGCATCTGCTAGGTTATTGTTTCCCGTATTTGCCTGTTGGTTAAAGCCAGTTGCAACAGTTTCCTGTACTGGACGAACTTGGAGATGTTGCGACAGGTCGGGAGGCGGTGGAGCACGAGAACGACGGAGTCGAACTAAATGACCCCGAGGTTCTGGGACATTATAAACTCTATGCTTCTCATCACCAGCTGCGATACGTGCCTCTCTGCCGTCATGAATGTCGCCCATCATACGGTCCAACTTGGTCGAGGGCTCCTTTCGATGGGAGATCGCTGAAGGGGGGATTGTAGGAGCACTGGCAGGTTCTTCTGCGGTAGGGGCAGAAGCCCTAGTAACGCTCATCGAGCTCATACGTGTCTCCAGGATGGGAACATGGCTCGATGCTGAAGCGCTGGGCTTCGCTGGCTGCTGCTCTTCATCAGAGGAATCGTCAATCCAGATCGGGACTTTGGGATCCATTGTTGGATATAGCTCGCCGACAGATCGAAAATGTTCCACACTTGGAGGGATTTTCAGATAGGTACCTCCCAAGAGGTGCCGATTGAGAGGTGTTGGTTGTGCGGGGTAGAGGGCGATAGGATGGCTTGATAGCGTGTTATCAAAACAGAAATGAGGCAGGGAGACAGGCAGGTACGTAGATCGCAGCTGCCTCGCAACTGCCTCGCAATGAAAGACTCTCACGAAGAGATCGACCTCACCGCGAGTTTCAATGTGTTCGTAGTGTCGTGTCTGCAATGGCTTGTCTTCAGAAGCCTGATGAGGAAATGCGTAAACAAAGGTAGTCTAGAATAAGCGAGCCCTGAATGTCCCACGTTGAGCTACGACTTTGCAAGAGAAACCTAGCATTCACTTTGTGCCTGCTCAGATATGACATGTACGCGTTCGGTGAATTCCAAAAGTTCAAGACAGGTACTCTATCAAATCTTGACAGCTTTTCCATGAGTGGAAACCTTCTCTTCAAGATTTTTACCGACATTGTCCCACAGTGATCCGACATTGAATATAGCAAAAAGTCTGTCCTTCCAGCACACCATCTCCTTCTGCCTTCTAGCTAAAGACTGCATTGGAGCGAGAGGGATTTCAGTACGAAAAGAAACAGTACCAACCCTACCTCTACTACAAGCTAGCGCGCAAGCATGAACAACGTCGAGACACCTTATCAGAACTTCGGAGTCAGTACGCCTCTTTCGAATACTCGAGGACCAGGGCTGCGTATTCTTAAAGAAGAGGAGTTCAACGAGTTGACTCCAAAGCAGAGGAAGAGACGGAAGGCTCTTTGAGGATGGAAGTCTTACGGCTGTACACGATTCTGCTGGCAGACACCTCACTCGCAACTTGCTCCTGGTCAGACAACAGTTCGCGGAAACATTCATATCGTTCTCGGCCCTTCACACCTTACCAAATCCCCCTCCGCGTATGCCTTCTCTGGATTCCTATGTCAAGGAAGGGGGTTTGTAATATGGTATGGATCGTCAATGTTGGCATACATACATGGCAAGGATTCTGGGAGGATGGCTTTGAGATGCTTCGATTGAGGGGATGCATGGGTATCACGGGTGGTTGGGCGGATGCTCATTGAACCAAACGCCCTCGTCGTTGTACCCATGGAGGAAGATCAGTGTCGCCGGAGCAGCTCGGTCGCGATGCTGGTGGTGGAGGCAGGGGGCGATTACAATTGGGGGCCTTCTCACTGGCCCACCCGCACTCATGCTGCAACGTCCGTAACGATTTAGAGGAGGAATTCAAAGCAGCAACAGAGGGTGTTGCGAGTGTTGTGCTGTGACACGGGTTGCTGATTGTTGGATTTGATTGCGGCTTCAGTGAGGCGTCACTTGATTGGCCAGCAACGTGACCAAATATGCTCAGCAGCGGGATACATCCTTATCACTCGTGTGGACCCTCGAGACACCCTCCGTCAACATCTTGAACCGTGGTAACATGCAGACCGAGAATGTTTTATATTCCCTTCGGCGTTACCGGAATGCTCGGAGTTAGAGATTCCACGTGGAATTAGTACGAACCATTGCAGCACTCGCAAGAGCCGAACAGAGCGGGACACGATCTTATCTTATCTGATCAGACATCTAACAAGCTTTTGGGCTTCACCGGCAGAGGATACGAACCTATACTGCCGTTGCGGACCGATATTATGTTCATTTTCATCCATCCCAATCGGTTATGTTTGGATTGGGGTACGTCCATTTTACGACTGCAACCCCCGTCTGGTGCCGTCTCTCCTATATTGCCAGCGCAATGAGCCGAACCCCAGGTTTCCCCAGATGTTTGCCACGTTGGGTTGATGAATTCGCCTTGGTATTTCACTGATTTCCAATATCTGGCATGCAAATTGCTCCCTACTGCATCGCACAGTATTGAAGGCATGCATGTGGGCATGTGGACGAACGTTCGAGGAACGGAACAGATCTCAAGCATCAGGAACGGCGACCAAGTCTGGTGCTTCCCGACGTTCCGTCGCCACATGTTAGACATCACTCCGCTGAAGTTTCTTTCACAATCTCTCTTGTTGCGAAGATGTCACTCTAGAGATCACCAGGCACGGAGGATGTCTGTTTGAGGATCACCTGCCAAAGTTGTAAGATTACATCGTCTGGGGCAATTTAGCCAGCTTCCGAAGTAATGAACTTCCAGGCGGCGCGGAGGCACGAATATGCGCAACCTATCAGATACAAAATCATGCAAAATATATTGCTTGAAACTTGGCTTGGTCAGTAACAAGTCAGCTCTCCATATTAGACATCCAGATCCTGCTTAGAACAATCCATAGAATGCCTTCACGCAACATTAGGACGCCCGTGACTCCATATCTACTACGTGATAAGGTTGCACTCGACAAGATTTCCCCATACTTATTATGCTACTTCTTGCGCCCATCTCTTCATTTAATTTCATGCTCTTGTCTTTTTACCCATATTGCCAAGGGCGAAAGAAGATCCAACTGCCGTACCAAGATCAGGAAGGATAAGGGAATGGTCGAGATGGCTCAAGTACAAGAATCTCTTATGTTACTGAATTTCTGCTGGAAACAATTTTCAGTGTGCGAAATTGAACAACATGCCTTCAAATCACTCTTCTCCCACCCATGGTGGCGGTAATAGCACATCAAGTGGTGCTGCTGCCGCTGCCGCTGCCCGCAAAGCAAAGATGGCTTATCAGAGATTGCAAAACCAACATGCCGCCAAATACTACGCCGCTGGTGTCCTGGGAATGATCGCCATATTTGCTATCTTTCATTGGGCTCGGTATCTGTACAGTCTTTATGCTTCGAATAAGATGAAGAGGTCGAGGGCTATGAAGGCACTAGTATCAATTGTCAGGTATGCAACTCAAAATTACTGGCAGACAAACCATACTGACGTCTCACAGAGCAATTCGCCATGTCCTCACTCACAGAGTACCCGGATTTACATCCATCGGGCATGCTGTGGTTGTGCTTATTTACGTGGTCATCAACGTTGTGTTGACCCTGACATATATGGATTGGTCCAATCTGACGCCCATCTCCAAGAGATTGGGATGGTGAGTCTCTGCTCCAATCACTTAAAATTACGAGGCTAAGAAACTCTAGGATGACCCTCATCAACACATCATTCATCGTGTTCTTAGCCTTGAAGAATACTCCACTAGCATTTCTCACCGCCTACTCCTATGAAAGACTCAACTTGCTCCACCAAGTCGGCGGCTACTCAACAATCATCTTCGCCTTCCTCCACGCAATCACAATCATCATGGGCTTTGAAAAGATACACAGACCGGCAATGCTCCTTGAGCTGGCCCAAATCAATGGCATGACCGCCGTTTCGGCTCTATTCGTCCTGCTGGTCTTCGCACTCTTAATCCGAAGAGTTCGCTACGAAGTATTCTACATCTCACATATCCTCATGTTTATGCTATTCATCATCACTGCTGCCATGCATCAACCCAACATAAAAGACAAGGCTATCATCATAACCATTTTGTCTGGTGCAATGTGGGGCTCAGATCGCACCCTCCGAGGTCTTCGCATCCTATGGTACGCATACGACAATCGCGCAACCATTACTCCTCTCCCTCACGGCGGGACAAGAATCATCCTTAGAAGATCACCATCAAGATCCGTGCCCGGCACGCACTGCTTCCTCTGGATCCCGAAAATCCGAGCTATTGAAATGCATCCTTTCACAATCGTGAGCAAGACACCATACAGTCTGGAACTGGTGGTAGCAGCATATGATGGCTTCACGAATGACCTACACAAGTACGCTGTCAAGCACCCCGGTACCTCTCTCCGAGCCTCATTCGACGGTCCCTATGGTTCTCTTCCAGACTTTGCCAGGGTCGCGGATAAAGTCATCCTCATTGCTGGTGGAAGCGGCGCTTCGTTCACTTTCGGAGTCGCTTTGGATATTTGCAAAAAGCTAAGAAATACATCGGAGAAAACCATCGAGTTCATCTGGACCGTTAGAGAACAAAGTATATCCCCTCCCATCTTCTCTCCGTTTTGGCAAAGCTAATGTAGACCCAGAGCAAATCTCCTGGTTCCAAAAAGAACTCGCAGAACTCCAAACCTCCCACCGCGTAAACATCATCCTCCACGCCACCCGCCCCTCCATCCACGAAGTCCGCCAATCCACCAGTCGCTCCCCCATCTCCCCCGTCGACGAAGAAAAAGCCCTTCACGACTCCTTCTCCTTCTCTAACCCCCCTCAATCTCTAGTCCCCAATTCGCCTATTCTATCTCTTCCGGAAGACCCAGAGAAAGATGAGATCCATCATGCGCAAACAAGCCATCGCTACATAGACCACGCATGGTCCTCTACTTCTTCTGTCAATATTCTACCAGGCAGGCCTGATGTAGATCACATCGTCAAGAAAGTCGTTTCTGAGACGGGTGATGATCAGAGGGTTGTGGTTGCCGCTTGTGGACCGGATGGCTTGATGTGGAGGGTGAGGAAGGCGACGGCGGGGGTTATCAGGGTGGGTGGTCCGAGTGTGGAGTTGCATTGTGAGCAGTTTGGTTGGTAAGGGGGTTTTCTTTTGTAGGAGGCTGTACACAGATGATTGGAATACTTTATTCGGATGAATCGGCATGATGGTTTGGCTGTGTATATGGTAGTGGGATAAGGTTGGGATTGGGATGGATATGGATATGGATATGGAAGATACCTTAGTACATATGAATCTATACTTGCCTTTCTAAAGTCGAAGATCTTGCAGATGAGGAATCGGGTCATGCAACGTGTTGAAGGCTCTCAAGACATTTGTTTTCCTCCCAGAGGCCATTTTCAAATATTTAAATGTTGTCTTGGGTGAATTTCAAGCCGACAAACTCGGGATGAGGGGCATTGACAGTTCTCGCCTAAACTCGGGTTTGGAAAGAGGATGTGAGATATCCGAAAGACATACCTCGCATCAATCACTAGAGCACAATTCAAGCAAGAATTCGAGGTTGACAGTTTCATTGAGATATCTTGAGGCCTCTCGCCTGTATTGTTTCCGCCTTGCAAACTAAATGACTAGTACAGACTTTCTTCTCTGCCAATCATGAAATAACTCCCCTTGCTCTGAATTCCGAAGAGCAAAGATAGCGCCAGCAGCGAAGAATAATGATCTTGCACCCTATAGATGCTGGTACCCCGACAACATGATGTGATGATGAAAGGGAAAAAAAGAAAAGAAAAGAGGGGAAAGTGCTGCAAGCAGCTTGCTCATTTAAAAATCCATCCATCCATCCATCAACCCTTCCCAAAGTTCAAGACTTTCCTGAGATGACCGAAGTTTGCTCAATGAAGCCTAAATCTACCGTTGCGGAAGGAGTACACCCAGTTGACATCAGGGAACTTCTTCTCGGGGTACTTCTTGCGCAATTTCTCGAGTTCGTCCAGGACTATGTCCTTCTCTGCGGCAATTGCAGCCTTGACGACTGCTGGTCCATCCTCATCGAGGGTCTTGGGATCGATGCCGAAGTCCGTAGCGATATTCTCCCAAGGACCAAACCATCTGGGACCTTTGCGATGCTTGTCGCGATAGTAGGGTCCCAGATCTGCATCGTCGGCGAAGGTGACTGGTCCTTGGTAGGTATAACCGATGCCCTTGGGCAATTGCTTGAGACCCCTCAATGAGCCGTGGTCGGTGATCTGTGAGTGATATTAGCTGAATGTTCCAGAAAATGCTGGGAGATTATGGTACTCACGACAATTGTCAGCTTTTCAAGGTTTGAGAACTTGCCTCTGTCGGTCAAGGCATCCAGTTGCCACTCGAGAGCATTGTACCCAGGTTTTTGTCGGTACTTGTTCTCATTGCCTCCAGTGAGAATTCTGTAGTCAATTGCCAGGTGGCGGATATTGTCCGAGTCTTCCTGGGTGATGTGACTCTCGAAGTCTCGGTGAGGAAAGACGAAGCCATATTTCGAATCGCGATCGAAACGGGCACTCCAGGTTTCCCAATTGGCGTAGAGAATGTCGTTCTCAAGGTCGAAATAGTTCAGCTTGGGAACGGAGATTGGGAGTACCTTGCGAATTGGATCATCATCCCAAGATTCGTTCGGAACCAGGTCAGGGTGATCTTCCGGAATGTAATTGTTGACAAGCCCACGGACATTCAACTTGAAGGCATCTTTGGGATCGATTTTTTCACCAACAGCAACCTTGATGTCCTTGCGCGCCATCATTGTAGTGAAGATCTTCAGGCCCACTTCCCGAGCTTCTGTGCATGTCTGCATAAGAGCTGGACAACGAGCAACGACTACAGGGACCTCGCCGTAATGAAAATCACGACGAATGCGGCTGTTTGGGAAATCATGGGAGAATTTCCATCGGAGTTCATGCACTGTTGTACGAGGCAAGGCCAGCTTCCAGATCAGTTGTCGGATCTCAACTGGGAGTTTCTTGAAGAGCGTAAACTCTGTAAGCGGTACCCACTCTGACTGAGAAGGCTCGGTCTTGAGTATGGTCTTGGGAACTGCCTTGCGACGGCGAGGCTGACTCTTGGCACGTGGAGCTAAAGCTTTATTCCTATGTCAATGTTAGTCTAGGCCTTGTGTGATCGAAGTGCGGGAAAGTTGTTATGTGTTAGGGAAGAGGAAACCAACAGTCTGGCTGAAGACTGGGAATCTCAGCATGACCTACGTTGGACAATGGGGGAAGAAAGGTGAAGAGGAGAAGATGAATGGAGGATGATGTGACAGCAAGTGTGACAAGGATGATTGTGAGTATGAAGGGATGAATATTGCGCCAACGCCTGATCTTCACAGTAAACAAGGCGAGGACGAGTTGCGTAGCGGTCGGGTATGAAGTTGAAGGAAGGTGACGGCTTACTTGGTTGGAAGCTTGACCACGTTGTGAGAGACCTCGACAAGAGCCTTGCGTTCAGGACTGTATTCGGGTTGTCAGCGAAGCTTGTAGTGGAGAGAGATAAGAGAACTTACGTGTTGGTTGGGGAAGACATGCTTGTTGTTCGTCTGAACTTGCGCGTTGTAAAAAGTTGAGATGAACGAAGGTATCGATAGTAGCAGAGGACTAAAAGTGCTCGAAGAGGACTTGAGTAAAGGTATTGAAGACGAGGCGGGCTCGAAAGAGGTTGAGTGTGTGATATTGAAAGAGGTTGAGTGTGTAATGTAACGAGGAGGGAAAGGTGTTGACTTTCTAGTTGAGGTCCGGCGCGACGAGAGCGGACAACAAGACTTACGGATACTTGATTGACTGATGCTGATACTCAAAGTAGGTTGGATAAAGGTGAGAAGAGTTGACAAAAGACTTTGGGTATCTGCTGAGCGTGGTGTCGAGGCTTGGGAAAAACAAGTTTGTGACTAAGGGGAGATTTTATATTCCCATCCGAAGGCGTGGTTGATTTGCGTCGCAAGTTTGAATTTCTGCACTAACCCAAATTGGTCCGAAGAAAATAAAGAACCTCGAGTTGACAAATAGGCATGGCGCTAAGTTGTGTGATTGTGCGGTCGTCATTCATATAAAAGTTCTCTGAGCCGGTATATATTTACACCTACCAACCACGCCGTGTGACACTTCCAACTTTTACTGTAGCTGAGGACTCCAAGTAATAGAATATCAATTTGAAAGCATGAACGCGTTCAATATTATGTGAAAACGATGCCATCTAGAGACCATCATGTGAATTTTGCCGTGAAGTTATCAAGTGTTCCCAAGGGGAGTGTGCCCGCAGGCCTGCGCCGACTTAACCAGAACCCTGACTACCTCGAGAGAATGAAAACGCCCTATTGCTCAATAAGCTCGCGAAGATATCCAAGAAGAGGTGCAGACAATCTTTTCAACTTGCGAAGCTCTAGCACAGTACGCGCCAAGGGTCAACTTCCGCAGACCTTTGAATCATCCTCGAGGAAGACGGGATATTGGTGAAAACGGTTACCAACTGACTGTGAGTGCGGACGCGCTGACAAGAATTCCTCCTACTAGAGACACTATCTACGAAACCACTGAACAAGCTATTGCTCACCTATGCTAGACCTTCTCGATACGATCCAACTTGACCACAAAGACCAGCGATCTGCGGAACATTATTAGGGACCGTTCTTCAAAAATTACAGGTACAGGCAGGTTTAAACTCCTATTAAAGCCCCTTTGTCATAAACAGATGGAGTGCAGAAAGCTTCCCTGCTTCCGCAGTAAGTGTAGCTCTGGGTATTGAGAAATGATGCTGACCCTGGAACCTCATCTAGTACGAACAGGTCATTCTCTTCCCGTCAAGACTCCAAACCCACCATACCCTGCCTAGAAAATGTCGAAGAAGGTCTCTGGACATCAGAAACAGAAATAAAGCGAGGGAGGGATGATACACTCAGGTAGAGATGGGGAAAGCAGGGCCTTGGCGTGGACAAGTTGGAGAGGACAATAATGTGCTAAGACGTCCACAGAAAACGCCGAAGAAAGTCCCGAGAGGTCAGCAACAATAAGGAAGCAAGCATGGGAATTATATCTTCAGGTAGAGACGCTGAAGTAACAGCGGTGGCCGAGACAAGTTAAGCAGGACCGCCGTTGACAGGCGTGGCCAGAACTTTGCAGTCAGCAAGTCTTCGCGTAAAAGCTACATTGGAGCATGGATTGACTGATGGAAATAGCCTCTAGAGAAGGTAAGAGATATCGCTGGTTGAACTTACTGATTTGCGCCTTTGCAGATCTTGACCCCACGGTTGTAGGTGCCGAAGTCGAGAGCAGTCCAGTCAAGATGGCTAGTTTCGACATCTCCAAGATTATGAACGATGAATTAGAACGAGGTAAAAGGTAGTTTTTGGTTGGACTTACTGATATTGTGCCAGGCGTCTTTCTATCGAGCCTGCTGCTTCTGCAGATCCTGACTACCGATTCTAGATGCCGAATTCGAGGGCAGTCCAATCTAGCTAGATGTTATAGATGTCCCCAATACTGTAGAGCAATGGAGGAATGGATTATAACGCATAAGTGATTCCTGGAGCTGCTAGAGTAGCAAAGAGCTGACAGATGTGGCAGGTACAGATTCCCATCGAGCCAGCACCATCAAATAGATCCTTCCTAACTACCCACCGACGGCAGTGATCACGAATAATACAATACAAAGCTGGCTTAGAGTATTCGGCCAAGGAATGTGGCGTAAGGAGGCAGACACCATGCTGCTCGCTCAAGCATCTATGGAAAACATACGCAGGTCGAGGGTCGACTGCAACGAGTACAGAGATCTGTTATTTTCCACAGCCCGATCCGTCGAGAGCCTCCTCTCTACCTGAACAGAGTAGAAGCTTCTCTTCTGGCAAGGGACCCAAATAATACTCCTTGATAGCTGGCTTAGATGATTTACAAACACAAGCAAGAAGACTAGAAGGCAAGGGTCCGAGTATGATTACATTGGCAGAAGTACGATAGACCAACCTGACTTACCTACACTGCCTGGTTGCCCCGGCGATGACCCCTATCTACCACAAAACGAAGAAATGTTAACGAGACGAATAGGGGTCAACGTTTACTTGCCAGTCGTCTACCGCCGGAAGATGAAGGTCGATCAGATGATGCCCCTTACATGTTCGCTTCAATGGCTATCCTAAGCCCTCCTACCGACCCTTCCACTGAACATATTTTCGTACAAAGCTCGACACTCGCTACAACCAGGGGTACAAAGGGAGGGAATTTGTGTTCACGGGATAAGATATTGTTTGCTATTGCCAGTGGTCGACCAGACGATGAAGCTCCTGACACTTGTCGAGCTTTCATGAAGCGAAACTACTTTCCATACACGAAACCCGGGGTTCGGCTACATTGAGGGGTACAAAGCGAATCGTTGTGGCAGATGCTTGTTTGGTAGTGTGTTTGTTTGGCGACGTGGTCGACCGGACGATGATACTCATGGCTTTTCTCGTCACGTCGCCTCCAAGCGAACCTCCTGACCAGAAACCTGTGTTGAGATTTGCTACACTGAGGGTACAGCTGTGGAGATCATGGGAGACGTGCTTATGGCTTGGCAATTTGTTTGTTGGGCAGCTTAGCCTACCAGACAATGATCCGACGACATCTGGAACTTCTCGATTCGTCGTCTCCAAGCGAGACTCCTTTCCATACACGTGTGTTGAAGTTTGCTATACTCAGGGGCACAAAGCGAGGGTTGTGGGTGTCGGCAGGATGCGTAAGGGATGGCTGCTTGATGCTGCAGAGAGCCTGAGCCAACCGAGACAGCTTCACTCGACATCCAGCAAATCGAAGAGATTGTTGATTGGCTTCTTCTTGGTATTCGCTGGCTCGGAGGCGCGTGAGGCCCTCTTACGCTTCTTCTTCGCTGCTTTAGATGGCGTCTGAGCAGCCACCACTGGCAGGGGAAGCAGGACATCCACGATGCTTCTGATTGCAGACATCGCCTCTTGGTTTCCCATCTTTCGCATGGCAGAAGAAGCATCGGAAAGACTTGGAAAGCCTGTCAAATCTGGAAGTGATTGCAACTCGTCGTACAACAACTGCAGGGGTTCTTGCAGAGGATAGACATCGCCGTGTGCGAGTACCAAGCTCAAGGTTTGTTTGAGAACCCTGGAAGAATAATGAGACGCTTGAAGTTCGGCGAAGAATTGAATTGCCTCCCAGCTGAACTCGCCGGACTCTCCACAGGCTTCAAGCCGCAGAAATTGTTGCATGAAAGGAGTGATCAAGGAGGACTTATCGTGAGCATTCGACCATTCGATATTTTGGTGTATAGCAAGAGCTGTCCATATTTGACTCTCGTTGAGCTCAGGAACCTTCAATCTCAAGTCTGACAGAAGCGTCAACAGAGCACTACATTCATCTGCGATATGCGAGATCTCTTGAAGCTGGAGCTCTCGTCCATCAGATTTATCAGACTGTTTTCTGTGTTCAAACACGCTTAGCGTTTGCTCTTGGGAGATTATCAAATTCATGAGACCATAAGCTAATTGGCGTACAGATGTTGAGGACTCCCAAGCACTCGTACGAATGGGGCAATCAAGAAGGAATGGGAGGAAGATATGAAGCTTTGGTGCGTCGCCTGTTATAACAAGCTCAGTTGGTCCATGTTTCCGGGCGAGAAATTTCAATACAAATTCAGATATTCGGGGATCCAATCTTCGAAGAATGGACTGCACATCAGCAGATTCGGTCAAGGTCTGCTCGAGTGGAGACAATGGAACATATTCCCTAATAAAATCCGAGAACTCTTTGGGATTAGTTGTTATGGCTTTAGAAGTTTGGGCCTCCTTGACAAGCTGCGGAAACTTCTTGAAGGGATCCATAACTATCTCAAAAGCTAGAGAAAGCATTCCGTGGTCATCGGGAAGGGACAGTCGTTTGGCGATGCTTGCAGGTTGATAGAAATGGCTGCAGCAAAGCTCTCTAGCCGAAGCTTCTGAGAGAGGTCTGATGTCTCTGAGAAAGGATACAGCACCGTCTGGCCCTAGATCATGCACAAGCAAGTCTGAGTCGCCTGTAAGAATAAGACCTCTGTTTTCCTTCAAGTATCGAGCACAATACAGGTCCGCCTCACCGGGAACGACCTCCGTGATGGACCCATACTCGGCGGATTGCCCCAGAGCTTCAAGAATCGCAGGTACTAGAAATGGCAAAGGTGGTAGACCTGTTAGGCTCGACCGTATAGAGGTGCTGCAGAATACGTCGTCAAGCTCGTCCTCGATTCGGGGATAGGTCGCTCGGCAGGGAACTGGCTTGTCTTTGTAGAAGTTTGTCAATCGGCGTGTCTGATCAATGAGTCTCTCTATTCTGGTATCGAACTTTGTAGTTGGGAGGAAACCGTCGAAATATATTTTCTTTCTGCAATCCGTTAGCCAATGTTCATCACACGGGCTTCGACCAACATGCATCACAGCCTTGCTATTTTGAAGTCCCTTTAACCATGCTAAAGCTGTTTTGACGAGGACTGAATAGGATGGAGCTGCCTCGAAGCCATTCCGAGCATCAGGAGTAGCTTTCAAGCAAAGGTAAAATATGTGGTGTGCGAAAGCAGGTCCGTCAATCACAACTTCTCGACCAGCCAATGATTCTACACTTGCATACGGTTCCAGGAATGTGATGAGATGACGAATTCCCATGGCGGCGGATTGGACATCAGCACATTCTATGTGCGTTGGAGGTTTGCTGGAACTTCACATCTGAAGTCACACGGATTGCTGGGAGGGAAATCGTCTGAGATTAAAATTTTTAGCGTTGCAAACATATTTTTCTATGGACCTCAAGCTTCCCTGAAAAACATCCAACAACTTTACGAAAACCACAACCGTCATGCGGAACACTCTCATCTTCGCAGGGAGCTCGTGCCCAAACCTGACGGGTCAAATATGCTCAAATCTGGGCATGACGCCGGCAGGAGTCGAGCTCACACAATTTGCAAATGTAGAGACTGTGCAACCTCTCAGACATCGCGGGGCTGACCAAAGTGATAGGGCGAGACCAGCGTCAAGATCTTGACGAGTATTCGAGAGAAGGATGTATTTGTGGTTCAATCAGGTAGCAGTAAGATCAATGATAGCATAATGGAGCTGCTCATCTTGATCTCTGCGTGCAAGGGAGGTTCAGCAAACAAAATCACAGGCAAGTCCCCCACGGCCATCTGCAAGATGTCCCCCACTGATTTTCCTGCAGCTGTTTTACCATACTTTCCATATAGCAGACAATCGAAAAAGAAGTCGCATCGTGGTGCAATCACCGCACGCATGCTTGCGAATCTCCTCAGTGTTGCCGGAATCAATCATGTCATCACAATCGACCTCCATGCCTCCCAAATGCAAGGCTTCTTCAAATGCCCTGTCGATAATCTACATGCTGAGCCCTTGATTGCGCGATGGATCAGACATAATGTGCCGAATTGGCAGGAAGCTGTTTGCGTATCGAAAAATGCGGGAGGTACGAAGAGAGTCACGTCGCTCGCCGATGCACTGAAGCTCAACTTCGGGATGGTCACAACAGACAAGCGGCGAGGGGGAGGGAACATGACAGCGAGCATGATCATGAATCGTCTTGATGGGCTCAATTTTTCCGAAAACGACTTGGATTCTGATGTGAGCAAGCTCCAGATTAGCACAGACGACAACGCAACGCGACGTATAAGCAAGCCCGATGTTAGCAAGATACAAACTGGCTTGCAAGAAAAGGCAGAGCAACAAACACAGCCAAACGGAACCTCTCCACCGCGTCCTACCCATACACGACAAGATAGTAGTCAATCATCACCACGAAAGAATCAGATGCCTTCACCACTCCGAACCGCTCACAGTGGTCCGGCTCAAACGAGAGGATCTCCCTTAGTCCGAGCAGAAACAACACCAACACGATCATCACCTATTGAGGAGGAGTCTGAATTCACAGATGAGCGAGCGCGAGACATCACACAAGGTAGATTAGTTCAGGGACACATTGTCCCCGACGACTATCCTTCACCTACACAATCTGCAATGTCAAGCTCCGTGATACTCGAGAGACCCGAAGAGGATCCCATGGAAATGTCACGGAACTCGTCATTCTTCAATCCTGAATCGCATCCTCTAGGAGGCAGCGCAGATGCAGCAGATACAGATGACGAAGAAGAGGGAGGCTTCAACAATCCAGGTATTGAGCAGATGATCACCCTGGTTGGAGATGTCCGCAATCGTACCGTCTTTATTGTCGATGACATGATCGACAAAGCCGGATCTTGGATTGCAGCCGCAGAATGCGTGGTGAAGCGCGGCCTTGCTAAGAGAGTTTACTGTGTTGCGACCCATGGTCTCTTCGGTGGCGATGCCCTGGCAGAGCTTGAGCGCTGCGATTGCATCAACCAGATCGTCGTCACGAATTCCTTCCCAATACCTCCCGAAAAAGCCCGTGATGCCAAGAAACTGGTTGTTCTTGATCTAGCGGGTCTGCTTGCTGAAGCTATTCGAAGGAATCACTACGGCGAGTCAATTTCTCCGCTATTCACGCATACATACGATTGAGGACGATAGAGATCAGATTTTGTTTATTACCTTGCTTTTGTACAACTAGCGCGGCGTTGGTTGGTAGGATGGTTTGGACCCTCAATCGTGCTTGGCACTGAGGACGGAGGAGTCAATTGATGATAATGCCCCCTTTTACAGCTTCATAGTGATTGTATATTCTTTTATCAAGAACTTCACTTCATAACACGCAAAGTTGCGATTGCATTTTCATTTTCGTACCCCAACGATGCATTCTGTAGAGTTTGCCGGAGCTTCTTTCCTCTAGAAAGTCGTTCTGAACGGAGCGTTGGCAGATTGAATTGTTCTTCGAACAACTCGGGACTAGAAGGCACCTTACTCATGCGTAGCTACAACCTTTAAGTAGGTTGGGGGGTAGGGGGCAAGAGAACTTCTCGAACATCACACTTTCGTGCCTATTTGAGCGGCAAAGTCTAGCATGGCTGGATCATGAGCTCACCCCAGGGCCAAGGTTTGTGGCAACAGCGCTATCAATCTCCCAGCCTTGACAGGATATTCGAGGCGGACAGGTTAGGTTGAGAACTGCACGCAGAAAATCAATTCAAGTGTCAGCTAATCAGCATCTTTGTTTGGAGATATTGGACCGATAAAGTCCAAGTAAGGCTGGGAGCTTGCAAGTGATTCTATTGTATCTAGATATTGCTTTTTCCGTTGCTTGCGGGCTCTCATTATCTCTCCTTTTCTCCCAAGATGTCATCTTGTCTCTTTCACCTCTCCCACCGCTCTCAAATTGTACCTCCATTAACACGTCCACCACAACTTTCACCACCTCTTCCCCATCTCTCCTTCCAGACTCTACAAAAGTTGTGCCTCTCCAGGAATTAAAGTCCCGTTATCAACCGCATATCCATGTGCTCGAGCAACAAGGCTGTATTGTGGCAAATAAACGTCCAAATAAGGCAGCACCTCCGCCGCACCAGGAGTATTCCTCCAATCCCTCATCAAATCCATCGCCATTCCAAACACACCCATTAAATGCACACCCGCCTGCTCCATTCTCCGATTAGCATCGGCAGCTAGTTTGTCGTTGAAGGTTCCAGAGGCGTCAGTGTTGGCCCAGACGTCGTAACCTTCTGCACGGAGAGAGAGGGCCAGGAAGGAGGTGCAGACTTCCGTGACGATGCCTGCGAGGATGATCTGCTTCTTGCCAGTTGCCTTGACAGCGGCTCTGAAGTCTGGATTGTCCCATGCGTCGACTGTTCGATGTCAGTTTTCTCTCTTTTCACATGAGTTTGGTGCTCACCTTCTCCTTGTCGGTGGATGAATGGTGCTTCGGGGTGCATCTATTTCATTAGTACTCATCTCTTTCCTCATCATCAAGCATTTCTCACCTCAATGATTTCCTTGGGTAAAGCACCATTTGGTCCTGAACATTCAGTTTTAGCATTCTGTTCTGCCAGCGAAAAAAATTGGACATACCGGTATCAGCAGAAGTAGTCAAGATTGTAGGTAAATCAAACACCTTCCCAAGAGCTGCATGTGCCAAGATGGAATTTCTAAACTCGACGACGCTGTAGTCTCGTACGAGCTGGGAGAGTCCGATTTGGTGGTCTACGACCAGGAGTGCCTGTGATTGAAGTGTCAGTGTCGAAATGGGATCCGAGCAGTTGTGACTTACCGCATCGCTCTTGTTCAGACGATCGAATGTAAAGCCTTGAGCGAAAGCAGCAGATGCCAGGAGCGCCGGGGTGAGTGAGAACTTCATCTTAACTTGAGAGATTGGAGAAATTGGGAGTCTCTGAGATGAGATGGAAGTTGGCTGGTGATTCCTTCCTAGTGGTGAAGGCTCATCCTTCTTATACTCTGCATTCCATCTTCAGTCCGCAATAACCCGTTTTCATCCGCACCGTAATTTCATTTCTAAGATTGAATCTCGTGGTCCAAGAATTTTTCTCCATTGTTGACATGGAAGTAATCACTTCTGCATGCATGAGATCCGTCTTCCTGATCTCGGTCTTAATCTTTGCATGCTTGGAAAATGGAGGGACTGGGATGGCACTACATCTTTCTTGAACGATTGCTGAGAGTTATTGAAGCAGTTGGTAAGAGAAAGCCAAGAAGTGGTAAATTACCTGTACATTTGCCTCCACTCAGACAGGCGAAAGAGCGAGGCCTTGGCGAGTGGTACCGTCACTGATCTAGATCAATTGGCCTAGAACAGTTTGAACAGTTGGCCTACCGGTAGTATAATAGGTCTCCTTGATTACTTCAACGGTGAAGATAGAATAAGGTTGCATGACGTGCCTTCGCGCCGGTACATACGAGCCACGACGTTGTGTTCGGAGACTTCAGCCGAAGCCATCTTCCTGACTCAGCCATCTCAGTTCTTGGCCTAAGGAGACCACTTGCTTATTTCAAATATCAAATTTGAGCACCTCTCTGCACGGGAATGGGAAGGAGATGCGATTGGATAGGTGAAGTCACATTTTAGCAGCTTAGTGACTCAGCGTCAGGAATCCCAACTCAGCTCTTGGCATAACACGGGCGTTTGCTTAATTAGTATTTGAAATTCATGTCCCTCCTGCAGCTCAACCGCTCAAATTCTAATTGGTTACATGAAGTTACTATTCGGGTTTGGTGCGCCTGCCCCATTTTCACGGTGGATGAGTAGGGAAAGGGGGGCGGAGCGTGGCAGGGGACGGAGAAGCTGCCGGATGACAAAGATGCGTTGCCGAGAGCCTAATGAGATGTGAGGCTTACAGATTCTCTTCAGAGTTTGGGTTGAAGTGAAGGAAACGTATCTGTGATGGAAAATTTGCGAATACGATGTGGAGAAATGCAGTTAGTAATCGCACATGCAGATATTGTCACAATGTCACGGGAGACTGTCCCTGGTGCATAGACACGGGGGCGAGAAAAACTGGGTTCGGCGGGAATCAAAGTCCGAAATTGAGGCTACCTTTCGGCCGATTGGATTTTGAGAGGAGTTCAAATTCTTCCTTCATTGTTGCCTCATCACTCTTGGTACCTATAATGATTCTGAAGCACCTCAAACCTCATTCTTCTCTTCGGAGCTTTCCTCCCAGTCATAAGTTCAAACTGCGCAATAGCTTGCTCGGGTAAAACTTCCAGTCCATTCACAATTACCCAAGCTTGTTTCGTTTCCTCTCTTACTCGGCGGATTTGCTTCAATAATGGGGTGTCGAGTGGCAAGTATGCTAGCTAGAAGATTCGTTTAGTGATAAGTGTCTGTAAGATGGGAAGGAACAGATTGACTTACCTCAACGACAACGCCACCAGTCGGACTCCCGAGCCACTGCATCGGCATTTCGAAATTAGCAGGTGCTTGATCCCCAACACTCCTGGCCGGAACGCAAGAAACTATCATTGTCGGCTGTCTGTACGCAGATGGCCAAGGCGCGTCTCTAGATTTCAAAACCGTAACGATTTCGCCATCAATACTGAGTCCCGAGGCCCATGAATTGAAATGTTGAGCGACGGTCTCTGCGTGTTCGATGGTGCGGTTGTAGACAAAGATTTTGCGACAGCCCATTTGGATCATGGCATATATGGCTGCTCGTGCCATACCTCCTGCTCCGATGACGAGGCCGGTGGTTTTGGATGGCTGGATGGCGTTTCGCGGTGATAGGTTTCGTCGGAGACAGGTTTGGATGCCGATGAAGTCGGTGTTGTCGCCGTAATAGGCGAATATTGGTCCAGCTTTTCCTCTCTGGTTGGCGTGGCGAAGGAGTGTCTGAGTATGACTATCCCAAGGCTTTGCGTTTGAGAGCGTCCTCAATGGCAAGAGTGTATTGGCGGCGCCGATAGCTTTTGCGTGGTAGCTCTTTGCTGAAATTCGGGACAAGATTTGAACCTTGAATGGTTGAGTGATAGCAGCGCCTCCAAAATTGGGATCTGCGCAAAGTTGCTGTATTTCCTCTAGAGATTCCACCTTCAGAGACTGGAAGTCATTCTTCATTCCACAAACTTGGTATGCAGCAGTATGCATGGCTGGGGATAAACTGTAAAAGACGCTGGCTCCAAGATGGTAGAAGTGCAAGGGGTCTAGAGCCCCAATTTGATATCGAGCTTGTCTAGCCTCTGCTGCTGTTGGGAGAAATTGACGGATCTGGCTCTTGCTGACAGTCGTCTGCATCACGGGGTGGGTGACAGGTGTAAAGATTCGGTTTGCAATCAATGATGGCCGTCCATGCTCACCAACATTATACGCAATGACTGGCAAGTGGTCCGGCATTGCTTCAATTTTGCTGAGGAATTCTTGGACGGTGTCGTTGTCATGTGGCTTCGAAGTTGCTCGCACGAATCGTACCATGTCACAGCCTAAGGATTTTGCCCTTCTGTATTGAATCATTCGAGATTCATCATCCCAGCCCCAGGAATTCTCCTCCCTGTGCAAGTGGTGTCCAATGACTTTCGTCCGGCCTGAAGAGCGCACGAGCTTTGAGATCAGATCCGAAGAGAACTTCAGATCTACCAATATATACTCAACAGCAAGACGGAGACTATGCTCCATGAGTCCGAAGTATGCGTGTTCTCTTTCTCCGATCGATAGTTGAGTATTTTCGAAAGCATAATCTTCTACCTGGAACATGATTGGGACACCAAGATTTCTCCTGATGGTTGCAACTTGCTGTCCTATTACTTTTTGCATGTCCGGTCCCCAAGTGTCGATCTTCAACTGCACTGCATCGGCACCTGCTTCGAGCTCCACGAGATCCAAGTCGGGGATTGTCGAGAGGCGCAACGACAAGGCATATGTGTAGGACCTCATCTCTGGTGGTAGAGCATTGATGGAGAAGGGACTCTCAAACCCACTTCGAATGACCCCTTGGCCAGTCATGAAGTCTAAGAAGCTTGAGAAGTCTTCCTTGGCATATTTCAACCTTGAACAGTGAGCAAATGCTTTTTTCAGGATTGGGGTTGGTCTTACCTTGAAGATACATTGCCGATTCCATTCTCTGGAGGCGTCTCGGTCCCGTCACAACTCTCATCGTAGAGATTGTAGTATTCCAGGTTTGAGCAATCTCGGTGAGCAAGATCAGCTGCTTCAAGGCGAGATGCCTCCTCATCTCCTAGCCTGAGCAATGATCTGATACGCTCGCTCTCCCGTGTCACATATACCACAGGATTGGTCTTGCAGAACTCATACAGCACCTTCTGAGCTGGAGCTGAGAGACTGCCCATTCCACATTCAATGACACATCCGGCGCTATTTTCGTCCAGCATTCGTTTCAACAACTCAAAACTTTTCTTATGGAAATCTTGGCTTCCATATTGCTGATAGAAAGCACCCCTAAGCGTGTCAATTTATGGCATTCTCATGTGGTGAACTGACATACCTCGTTATTCCTGTAGCCTCAAGGAAATAATGATCTTCCGTGATCAGCCTCCGCCCAAGATGTGTAGCTCCAATGAATCCAAGACTCCTTTTCCCAGATCCACGGCATCCAATGAGAACTATCGATGCATCTGGGCGAAAGTCTCGTGTGCTTGGCGGCGGTCGCGTGTCCAGAAATGCCAGAGTTGGTTCCAGCTGAGTAGTGACGGACATCTCGTTTCAAAACACTCGCGTCAAGCAGTCCCCTTCTCCCTCCAAAAAGCAAACACACGTCAACGCAGGATGATCCCAGACGCAACCACTCTCAGAAGGCTGGATGCTCGAAGGCTACACGTGATGGGTTCTTGATTTCCAAGTTGCCGAAAAGCGGGGCAGCAGCCAATCCGGACGTCGGTATCTTCTCACTGATCGACTGGCACGACCTGCAGGCTACACAGCTGCTTCTGAGAGGCTGTCCAGGACTCGAGGCATCAGCGTTCAACGGCAGAGATAAAAGCAGTCGTTCAGGATCGGAAGAGATGAGAAGAGTCTTCGAGAGACTGAAGATGTTCGGAAGTCGTAGTCGGACCACCAGAAAGAAGCAGGCGATTTGGATGACTAAGAATTCTAGACGTCGCTCACCAACCAGCGGATAAAGATTTACGCACGAAGTTGGGGAATCGGACCTCGAAGAGTGTGGGGTATGGGGTTGGCCAATGAAGTGTCTTCTATTCGTACATTTTGTGAGAACAGACAAGAGCTCGTGAGACTGTAAGAACTTCTGCGACGGCCACGAGAGCATCTTGTGAGATCCCTTTTCTCTCCATATCACGACCTCCAGCCTCCAGCACTCCGACCACCATTGACCGCGACCATCTTGCCCACTCTCGCCGAGCCTCCGTCCTGCAGAAGACCAGTCCGAAGACCATGACTTGAGACGTAGATTCGACCCCACGTTCACTATACTTGCTACGGCTTCAGCGGATTTGCTCTGCATGAGCGACCTCCACGGTTTCGCCCTTTGGGCCACTCAACCCTCGAGTCCGAGTACTCGACAGTAGCTGGGAATGGCTCCGCAGAAGGCGCAGATGGAGGATCCCAAGCCCGGCACATCTGCAGGAAACAATGGAGAGGGAGCAGGGTCGAAAGAAGATGGTCCGAAAGGGAAGCAAGGACCGAGGAAACGAGTCTCGCAGGCCTGCGACAAGTGCCGGAGTAGGAAAGACAAATGCGACGGGAAGAAGCCGGTGAGAATACTTTAAATTCAGAGGTGGGCGGACTGAGGTGTGTTGAGGAAGAATGGAAAGCATGCTCTAGATAGCACTTGCTAGGACTCGATACTTGTTTTCCTTGTATCTGAGCCTCGTCGAGGAGTCAATTGCATTCGCGGAAGCAAATACGCAAAATAAATGGTAGCTAACATATCGTTCAGGCATGCTCTACCTGTATAACGAACGGCCGAACCTGCTCATACGATACCAATGTCAAGAAACGCGGCTTGCCGGAAGGCTATGTTCGAGGCCTGGAGAAATTCTGGGGCTTGGCCATAAAAGATGTCGAGAGTGTTGAAGATCAGATGCTTGTGGCTTTGGCTGGAAATGAAGACAGCAACGAAAGCCCTCTTAGTGTTTGGAACGATGAAAGTACCTCAGAAGCATTGGTTGAAACCTGGAGAAAATCACAGTTGTCAAGAGAATTGGAAAGGCTACTTTCGGCTCAAGAACCCACAGTAGACACGAAGAGGAAGCGGCTCGGTTCTGATATTCAACCTCCAAAGAGGATAGACCGGATGAGCTTCTCTCAAACTTCTGCCGTAAAGGACGGAGGTCAAGATCGACCCAATATCATAGGAGCTCGATGGCCAGAAAGCGGTTTTAATGCGAAAACACCTGACGAATTTCCAAGACCTCCACCTTCGTCACATTCTTATGTAAGTACAATCCATACGCTTCGCTATGCTCATAGCCAATGGGATGACCTCCACATTTGAGACCACGTTCAGAAACTTGACAGTTGTCTAGCAATTCTGGCTCATGCATGGCTCGAGGGTCCTGTCCAGAATACCAAGTTTCAGTGCTAATGGTGATTAGCAAGATAATAGTCCCTTCGTGACCAAGGAGGTCGAATCTATTCTGAGTCCTTCCAATGCTCACACCACAATATCAAAGGGCACGCCAGCTACAAGCGTGGATATTCCTGAGCTTCCGTCAGAAACATGGCATCTCATCGATGTCTACTTCTCGTACACCCATTCGTGGCTTCCGATTATCGAGAAGCATGATCTACTGCGCACCTCATACCAGTACTCTCAAAACCGGGGTGGCTCGTCTATGTAAGCTCATTATATCTTTTTCGACCATTCGATGTGCACGAAGTCAGATTCCATCTGCGGTAACCGATACTCAGAATTTGAGAGGTCTCTGACCTACCAAATTTGAGGAATCACAACACTCATACTCCTCGACGTGATTCAATGCTAACAAAATCTAGGTCTGGGTCAGGATCCGGAGAGCATGCAGTATTATGGGCAGCGATAGCTTATGCAAAGTTTCAGCACAGAGCGATCAACAACATTCCACGGGCTCTCGGTCCTGTTGGAGAAATGGTCTGGACGGCAGAGAGAATGTACGCACAGGCGCGATCACTAATACCTAATGAGGAGGGTGTCCTAGAACTTGGTTAGTGCTCATTCTCTATCACGCGTGTTGATCCACTTGCTCGAGCATAGTACAATGCGAGCATCTCACTCTCTGGTGGTAAATGGGTTTCAATATCTCAGCATATTTGGGACATTCAAGAGATGCAAATGTCCCTTATAGACTTGGACATTGAGCAAAGCCCGGCGTAACTTGTCGTCTTTTACTTTTTTCCCCCCTCTGACAATCCAAGCTCCTGTGAAATTCATTACTGACCTTAACTAGGCCATGTTCAAGCGCTCTTGATTCTGACGCTTGCAAATATGGGCATGGGTTTTCACAGCCGAGCTTGGTCATTGATTGGACAAGCAGTCCGGACTGCCATGGACTTACAGCTTGATCAGCCACCAGACCCTGTTGCGAATCTCCTCAAGGCCAAAACTCGATCCAAACATGTCATTCTTGGATGCTTCGCGCTTGACACGCTCATTGCAGCTCGCCTGAGTCGTAAACCACATTTGAGGGCTCACGACATCGACCAAGTTGGCCTTGTGGAAGAGGACGGTCTTGAGGAATGGGACCCCTGGACCGACTGCTTGAACGTGCGGAGAAATAAATCCGGTGGATCTCGTGGCCCGTCCTCAATCTTGAGTACTTTCAATCGGTGTATTGAGGTTCTGAAAATCTTGAATGAAGCTACTTGCTTGCCATCGGGGAGCAATGGCCAGCAACTCAGCACCGTTCTTCTCGAAAAACTCCACATTTGGAGCCATTCTCAGTCGTCGCCCCTCTATTTCGACTCGAGTGCTGTCGAAAGCGAAGCAGCGAACCTACTACCCCACCAATACCATCTACATAATGTCTATTTCACCACACTGGCAACCTCTCAGCTTCTATCTCATGTTACGCTGGATAGCTCAGTCAATCTAGAGCCATGTACTAGGTCCGCCCGGCAGATAGTCGACCTACTTACTCGACACTCCCATACTTTCGGCCTCTTGATCGTCCCTCCAACTTACGAATTCTTCGTCAATAAGGCCTACGACATCGTTCGTGCAGTAAACAGCAGTATTGAAAGTACCCATATCGTTCTCAACGACTGGAAGCGAAGCCTGGATCACTGTCTCGACGGAATGGAGCCTGCCTGGCCAGTTTTTGAATCACTGAAGACCAACGTCGCATACCAATCCACCTCACATGCTCGCCGAGAAAGCCAAGTCGCTTACGAATTACTTGGCGGCATGAACCAAGATTCAGACACACCGATGTCCGGCAGAACACCGCAAAGCATGGCAAGTCATGACACGATGGGTGCATACAGCCCTCAGATCTTCAGACCACAAACAGAAAATGTACAACAGGCACGAGGCAGCCAGTCAGGGAAAGGACCAGCAAAAGTCGCTCATCGCCCATCATTCGGACAATCTTCTGGTCACGGTCTACCAACAAATCCATTGAGCATCTATGAAAATGCCCATGTCACATTCGGAGGTCTGGATAGACGACTTGATAAAGCTGCTGGCAAAGCACCTTCTCGACAGCCTGTAGGACGACCGACCATCGATCTTACGCAACCCAGTAATCCGCAACTACATCGCTCATTAACGATGAGTTCCGCAGATGTGGAATTTGATCCCATGTTCAATGAGCTGATGCGTCTTGATGCTACCGAATGGCAAGCCCTTCCTCCCTCAACCCCAATCACCCACTCCGCAACTTATTAACTCCTTACAGGACAGGCAACTGGGACCAATCCTTAATGAACCTCGGCTTCACCGACACCGGCAACATGAACCAAGATTTCTACGCCTTTTGTCAAGAACCCGATCCTTTGCACCAGAACAATGTTTTCCAACAATTGGTTGCGAACTCTAATGCTGAGAACACGGATTTCTTTGATGGGTCCGGGCTTAATGGGATGAATGGTAGTGGTATGAGTGGTGGTGCTGGGATGGGTGCTTTTGGTGGGATGGGGATAGGTGATGAGAATGAGGGGATTGAGGCGGGGCAGATATTGCAGGCGTTGAGCGCAGCGGAGGATCATAGGAGTGTGAGGGAGAATGGGTAATGATGTGGTTCCTGGTGAGAAGAAGAGGGATACGAGATGATGGGATGACATGAAAGAACGATGTCGAGCATATGTTGCGATTTGCAGAGAGCTCCATGCTAAATATAAGAGAATAAACGAGCAAGAGTTTCACCGTTGCCCAGTTCAAGGCACTGTTCGTGAGAAAATATGTCGACTATGTCCATACAGAGTGCCAAACCCGCTGACTATTTACACGCAGTCTAGTCCTCAAAGCTCCGAAGGTGTATCCCAGCCAACGCCAAAGCTATGCCAAATTTCAGATCAAACATCTCTCACAACCTCGCCGAAATCTCAACCCTCTCCGTCACATTCTCCACCCTCCTCGGTACCTGCACTTCCCTCCTCTCATACCTCTCCGTTACACCCTCCCAACCCATCGTCCTCACAATCCCCCTCCAACTCTCCATCGCCCTCTCCGCATGCTCCATCGGCACTTCTTCGCGTTCCTCGACCAAACTCCTATTAAACAACTCCATACTAACCCACCCCTTATACCCCATTCCTCCCGCCTCTCTCGGGTCGCAAATTGCCTTCAATACATCAAACACCGGTAAATACCCTCCCCTTCCTTCCTCGCAGAGAAACAATCGACAGTTTCGAGACCAAGACATCCTCGGTTTCTGACCCTCGACCCAGAATTCATGATTCCGATTCATAGGCGCAGAAAGACGTTCCGCATCCACGACTTGGATATAAAACACCTTTTCAACATCAATCGTCTTCACCATCTTCTCCATAGAAGCCTTGAAGACAGCTTCAGAGTTTTCGACTGTACCAGAGGGAGACGAGGGGTCCGCAAATTCCCTTCCAGCAATATTAAACGTATCCAAACACAGCCCAAAGTTCTTCCTATCAACCTTTTCAACAACAGCCCAAGCCTTCTCCCACGTATCGTTATACGTTCCCCAACATAGATTCTCGTACGCGAAGCGGAAGGGTGGGTTTTGAGACGCTCCTAGGTCGGCGATTTCGCGGAGATCGTTGGCTACGGCCTCCAGATCACCGGTTATTCGTGTGTCGGATTCAGGGAGGAATGTGCAGGGAATTTGGATTAGATCTGTCCCTAGAATCCTCGCTATCTGGAACCACAACTCTAGCTCTTGTCTCTTTTGAGCTTTTAGGATGGGGCAGAGGAGGCCTTCGCAGTTGTTGAATGGGCCGATGCCGATTATTTCTAGGTTTAGGGAATCGCAGAGATCTTTCATCTGTTGTGCTGCGAAAAGTTGGTTGGATGAGGTAGCTCCTCCTGGGTATGAGGAGGCGAGGTAGAGGAGGTCTTCGAAGAAGATTTCTATGCCTGGGAGACCGGCGGCGGCGGCTGCTGTGAATTTGGGGGTGAGGTTGTGGACCCATGCTCGCTGGAGATTGTTAGTTGGCGGGAAAGGAGGGGGTGATGGGAGGAGAGAGGGGAGAGACGTACCCCGAGGGACATGGAGCAGATTGCTGGCTTGTAGGACATGTTGCTTGTTGTTGTAAGGTGGTGATGGGAGCGAGGAATGAAGTTAGATGCTTGATCGAATGAGCTGATTGGTGTAGTAATGAGATACCCCCAAGTATAACACAATGGTATCAAATCGATAAGTTAATCAAGGACCGTCTCGGATACAGTCAACGATCGAGCAAATATCAACAACTTCTCTCAAACTTCAAAAACAGGAGTACATAATAAACCACCCACCTCCAAGCAAACGCTTATCTATCAACTCCTTCTACCCTAATGCCCCATCTCACACAGTCTCGTTCTCCACATTGGATAAAGCATTAAGAGAGCAGCTGGCTATCCGCGGCCTCTGTGCCATCGGTACCCACCCAATCAGCACTCGCTGTGGGAAGATCAAGACTGGATGTGTTCGAGACCGAGGGTTCCGTATCTAGAAGGTCAACTTGGACCTCTCATAGGATGGCTTGGAGATGTTTCGCATGAGGATTGAGGCGAGGTGTCGTCGGAGAAGTTTTCTGGAGAAGACGGGTAAGAATTCTACCCAGCTAAGCGAGGGGGTAACGACGAACGTCATGCCTTCTAAATTCGGCGCTGCATTTATTCCCGACCCGATGAGATGCGAAGCGGGTGGGGTGTATGATGCGGAAGAGGCGTTGATGGTGAGGGAAGGGTGCTATCAGAGGGTAGGGGTGTTTCGAGTGTTGAGGTTGATGATGTGGAGTGTGGAGGTTGGGGGAGGACGAAGTCGTTGAGGCCTAAAGACCCGGGAGGAAAGTGAAGCCAGGGGCCTTCAGGTTCGAAGTAGGGATGAAAGTATGGTAGTCGCTTCTCCATGTACAGTCCATGAAATAACTAGATAATCGTATGATATGGACATGAGAGGAATGCAAGCTGAATTCAACATCCTCAAAGGCAACATTCGTTTAAACGTTTTGTCTTCCTCTATTGAGTTCCCTCTAAATGTCTAAATTGCCTTGTCTTGTAACAAAATTCGTTTCATCATACCTGAACCACGACTCCAAATCCCATACCCACGCCCATCACACAATTTAAACAGCCTCAACATGCGCCGCCTTCTCCCCAAACTCATCCTTATCCAACCCAATCCCAGATCCCTCCACATTCCTCCTAAAACTCTCCTCATCACTCCTAAGTTCCAACATAACCACCGCATGCGCGCTCCTGGGCTTCAACTCCTTACTAAACAACCTATCCATACTCTCCAACGGAATACCCTTTGTTTCCGGCAACAAGAAAAACACAAACACAATTGACAAAATCATCAGAGACGCAAAGAAGAGATATACGCCGTAGCCCATGGCGGTGAACATTTGTGCGGTAAAGCGAGCGACGAGGAAGTTGAATAGCCAGTTGGAGGCAGCGGCGAATGCTTGGCCGAGTGTGCGGACGTTTTGAGGGAACATTTCAGAGTTGTAGACCCAGGGGGTGCCGTTCCATGAAGGGGTGTAGAAGATTGTCCAGAGGTAGAAGAATGCCATTGCTGAAATTCCTCCTGAGCTCAATTGTCCAGATGCAGAAGGATGATTTGCAGGATCTGCGATCGCGATATAAGCACCAACATAGTAGAGGCAAATGGCTCCACCGAATGCACCGTACATGAGCAAATTTCGTCGACCGAGATTGTCGATAAGGAAGAATAGCCAAATTATGGTTACGACGGCTTTTACGACACCGAAGACGCCGGTGGTGAGCAGGCTGGTGTTTGTACCTGTGACACCGATAGACTTGAAGACGGTGGGTGAGTAGTAGTTAATTGCGTTGATTCCGGATGTGTTTTGCCAGAAGAAGAGGGAGCAGCCGAGGAAGAAGCGGTAGGAGACTTTGCGGTCGTTGTATAGAGCTCTGTTGAGGGTTAGTGGGCTCTCTCAAAGGCTATCGGGGATAAGACTTACTGGAATGGTTGCCAGAAACCGAGACCGACAGTGGCATGTTGATGCTCAAGAGCAGCGTCGATAGCGGAGACCTCTTCGAGCATGTACATGTCTTCTTGTTCAAGCATGCGGATCCAGCAGAGGTTCTTGAGAGCCTTGGCACGTTGACCACGGGCGAAAAGCCATCTTGGCGATTCTTTGATGAAGAAGAGGCCGATGAACATGAGACCGGCTGGAATGAGTTGCACCTGCTGAACGTTAGACACAGCACCTTAAAATGATTGAGGCAACTTACAGCAAAAGGAATGATCCACTGCTCATGGTCAGCTGGCATGGTGACTGAGACTCCATAGTTGATCCAGAACCCAACCACACCTCCAATCTGCCAACCCATTTCATAAAGACCAACCAATCTGCCACGAATCGCAGGGGGCGCCAACTCTGAGATATAAATCGGGGTCAGGTTCGAAGCACCACCAACACCGATACCAGCCAAAGTTCGTCCCGCATACATCAAACCAAGTCCTCGACTGCCATTCGCACCAAGCATGAGACCAGCTCCAAGGACGAAAACACCAGCAAAGATTTGAAGACCCTTCTTTCGGCCCAAGTAGTGACCGGCAGCATAGGCGAAGAAAGCTCCGAAGAAAGCACCTGCTTGGTAGACTGAAACGATGTTCTCTTGGATCAGGTCTGATTCTTCTGTTGTGTATTTTGCCCAGTTGAATTCGTCCTTGAAGGATTGCAGGGCTAATGTGCCACCGATGAAGGCCTGGAGCTTCTGTCAGCACACCGCTTTCTTGATTTTGGTGCTCAGACGTGATGACTTACACTATCATACCCAATCATAACAGCACAGAATGCGGCTCTGTTTCTGTTAGGAACGCTCTCGCTTTGCTCAGGGGTAAGACTCACACTGCGGCACATGTGTACACTCGGAAGTTGTAAACAGCCTTCGGCGTAGGCCGATCTGGGACAAGTCAACATACACTCTCCGCCACAAGCTGCACACCACATACCTTCTTTGAGGGCTAGAATACTCATCGTGAATGACTTGAAAGCTGTGTTCCAACAGAAGATGAATATTTATACAATGACGGTGTACGTGAAAACTCTTCAAGCGGGTCGACTTCGGCCTTGGTTGTACAACACAACAGAAGTCCTCGACGAAATTATATCAGAACAAAACAACAGATGAAGTATGTCCAACAAAAGATAGGAAACCCGTAACGGCGCACCAGTCTTATAATAAACCCAAGACCGTGGAACGTCAACTCCCTGAGTGTTGAGGGAGCCCCAGAATCACTGGATCCGGAGTTACGGGGAAAGTGACTGACATGGGCCAGGGCTCTCCACTGCCATCCTGACTCGTTGCCCACAATCATTTTTACGTGGTGGACTGTGGAGACGTGCGAGGGAGAAGATTCTTCCCTCTTGGAAAGTTGGCGATAGTAGCTTCGGAAGTTGACATCCTTTTCCAGGCTATCCAGGCTATTCGCGGGGATGCCCGGTGATTGACGCAAGTTGACAGCTTCTGGAAGCATTGTTGCGAGTGATGCTCGTCCAGCATAAAGTCCATCTCATCGCTTGAAACATCGTGAAGGGGCCACTCGATGATGCGGTTGAGTGTTCAATACGTTGACAATGCTGTTGTGGTCACTTGATGCCCCCTTGAGATTGTGATGTTTGGGGAAAGATAAACCGAAGTGAAGCCGAATTTGTCCTCTTCTTTGCCCCCTTCTTTGCCCCTCGCTTCACTTTCCCTCAATTTCACTACTCATCTTCCTAGGATTACCTAGCTTCCCCACACCTCTAGGCTCAGCATCTCCTCCTCTATCGGATAAAGAATTACAAGATCCAGCAGTATCCAAGGTCCACCCCCAATTGCTCTATATCGAGGTGATCATTAACATTTTCTTTGAAAGCGTGCTGACGACTAATCCACTCAGATTGGCATTGTCTTGTTTCTGTTGTGAAGTCACTGTTGAGAGTGTTATCCGAGGAGCCTCTTATTCTTTCTTCCATTTTGAGGGGCAGATCGAGGGGCAAAAGCACTCCGTTTGAGCCATTTCTATCATAAGGACTACTCTATTCTCCAGTCTTTTGTCAAGAGACGAAATCATTCCGATTCATTATCTGCTAGTACGCAATTCGAATTTCCCGGCTTGAGGATCGTGGAGAAACGGACATTCTCCAGTTCCCCAGTTCAAATCCTCCCCGTCTTCAAGCTCAACCGAGAGACCTCCTTTCGGATACCGCTTGATATCAGATACAGCCTGACTATAGCTGCAATCCCTATCAGCTCACAAGTCATCCAACAATCACGAATCACCAAGGTCAAGCCTTCGACTTCAACACCATGTCTCAATCCCTCTCCCAAACCCCCACCACACCCGACCTCGCACCCTCCTCCCCCGACTCCGCTCCTCCGGTCCCTTCCACACGGGACTTAGACCGCGTATCTTACCTCTTCGGCTACCCCATCGCGCATTCGCTGTCTCCCACCCTTCACCACACAGTATTCAAACACCTCGGCATCAACTACGCCTACCAACTCTACGAGAGCCGCTCATTAGCATCATGTCTCTCCCTCTGCCGGACACCCAAGTTCTTTGGAGCTGCGGTCACCATGCCTCACAAAGTGGCCATCATACCATACTTAGACATGTTGACGCCGGAGGGGGGAGCTATCGGTGCGGTTAATACGATATTTTTGAGGAATGCACCGGATGGGACGAGATTATTATGCGGGACCAATACGGATTGTATCGGGATCCGGGAAGCTATATTACAGAATGTCTCAAAAGAGGCTGCTGAGGCTATGAAAGGGAAGCCGGGGATGGTGATTGGAGGCGGGGGAACGAGTCGAGCGGCTGTTTATGCTTTGAAACACTTTTTAGAGTGCGGAGACATTTATCTCGTGAACAGGGATAAGAGTGAAGTCGACCAAGTCATCGCGGAATGCACGTCGAAAGGATTCGGTAACGGTCTCCACTACGTCAACTCTGTCGAAGAGGCGGAGAGGTTGGACGGACCACGAGTTATTATTTCAGCCATTCCGGATTTCCCACCAAAAACAGAAGACGAGATCAGAACGAGGAAAGTGATTGAGGTCATGTTAGGGAAGGAGGTTAAGGGAGCGATTTTGGAAATGTGTTATCATCCAAGTCCCAACACAGCTATCGCGGGCATCTCAAAGTCGAGCGGTTGGCAAGTCATTCCAGGTGTAGAAGCTATGATCTGGCAAGGACTGGAACAAGATAAAATTTGGCTGAGGAGGAAGGTTAGTACCTTGCCGGTAGACAAAGTCAAAGAGGCTATTGCGGATAAGTTGTCGAGACATAGGCTTTGAGATGAGAGAAATTGGGATAAATTGAACGATGGGATGAAAACAAGGAATTAGGGACGACTGAATGATTTTTAGCATAGCAAGGCGTTCTGGCTTTTCATAATCTGTACCTCCATATCTGAAGATTGGACAATTTGTCTGCACAGATCGATCTATGTAGATATACACACTATATATGTCTCACTTCTTATTCTCAACTTCAGCTTCTTGCCAATTACTCCACCTACGCTCCAGGACGCGTATAGTCCAATCCTTCGACCCTCCTCCAAACCTCCCTAATAACCCTCTCCTGTGCCTGCCGCCCAGTCTCTTTCTCGCTATCCCCAGCAGGTCTGATTGCAAGATACAACCTGCTCCCCAACCTCACCTCTTGAATCGGGTCTTTCATGGGATCTGGAGGTGGATTGGCGGTTGTGATTAGACCGCCTGCTTCTTTTAGGATACAGAATCCTGCTGCTACGTCCCTGCATTATATCGTGAGCAAGTACATCCTGGAATGAGGGTTGGGAAACGGGAAAACACTTACCACTCCCAGCATCCTCCTTCCCACCAGATATCGAAGGCGCCCGATGCGACGTAGGCTAGGTCTAGTGTGGCGCTGTTTGTGAAACATCAACGCCCGAGTCGTCTCATATACAGCATAATCGACTCATTCGCATAAAACAGACTGAAGAGGAAAGCAAAAATGAGAGACTTACGATCCCAAACACCTAACCCCATGGACCATCCCTCCTTTACCTCCCCGTCCACCAATCTCAGCAGCCATATTCACAAAACTGTTTACTTTCTTCCACATATTTCCTCCTTCGACGTCTCGTCTGTCTTTTCCCCATTCGCAGCTGAAGAGGCAGCCTTTCGGGGCTTGAGCTGAGAGGGATGGGGCTGGGTTATTCTGTCCTTTATCAGTACTCTTTCCGTTTTCCAAAACTCAGGTCTAGAAGCAATAAATTCGGCAGTTCCTTCTCGACACCTCAAATCCAAAGAACTGGAGGAAAGGTGGCAGATTGCTTACAATCAGGGGCAAAGCCCTCCTCTTCTTCCACGCATGTCCATCATCCTGCCAAGCTCCATGTCCGCTCAGAGCTGAATACGTGACGTCCAGAATTGGTTGGTAAATAACTCCAACCGTCGCTTCTCCATTGAGAATAAAAGCAATAGAGACGCAGAACATGGGAAACAGATGCGTGTAGTTTACTGTTCCGTCTAGAGGGTCTACACACCAGGTTGGCGCGGATGTGATGAGATACTCTTTGGAGGAGCCCGAAGAGTACGTTTCTTCTCCTATGAATCTAAGATATCTTAGTCAATTGATCTGGTATGAGAGCAGAGAAGAGAACCTACGCATGTGAAGGATACTTCTTCATAATCTCTGCCTTGACGAATGCTTCAACATCTATATCAAACACGTGATTAGCTTCCGTTCTTCACTCTCTTCATCCCATCTCAGTCAATATTCATCCAATCTCCTTCCCTTCTCACTCTCCCTCAGTGGTTTCTTCCTCAAATACAAAAAATTGGGACCCACCAAGATCAGTCTGCGTCACAATATCAACAGCATTCATCTTCTCCTCCTGCTTCGACTCAACTCTCCCCGCTGAATCACCACACCTCATATCCACTCCATCCATCAATATCTTTCCTGCTTTTCTGCCTAGATCTAAGGCGAAGCTGTACAAGTCCTTCAATTCTGATTTGGTCATTGTGTGTGTGGCTGAGGTTGCCATTTTGGTGATGGTGGGGTTGGATGAGGGATTAAGGATAAATTGAGGTGAGTTGAAGAGGGATTGAGAGGCTTGGGATGCTCGTGACTCGATGGGAAGTTGGGCAGGAAGGAGCTATGAGAATAGGGCTTGAACTGAGGTGAGTGAAGATAGAGGTGAGATGTGTGACCGGCGGTAGGCGGCGATAAGCGTTTTGGGCCGATTTCGGATGAATATAAAAGCGGGTTTGGTACATTATGAAGACGAAGACGATATTTCAGCAACATTTTCTCTGGCCTTTTATGAGGCTGTTGAGTATACCCTTCGGTCAATTGGACACCTGCAATTGTGATGCTCGCTTGAGTCAATAAAATAGGTTTGAACAGTCAGCTCTGTGCCTCATTAACTTTGAAGCAAGTGGACATCCGTAATAAACAGCAGTCGTGAAATTAAGCTTTGACACAATCTTCAAAGCTTCTTCTACTCACTGTTGTCCATCAGATTTCATATTTTGGGCATCCTCGCTAAAGCCCCCTTCAGGAGACTGACCCAACTTTTGGATCAACCTGTGAATATTTTTCCTATGAGCGAGCCGAGAAGAATCAACACAATCAGAAGTCAAAGGCGATGAGCGGCATAACGGCGTGCGCGCCGCTGAAGAATTACGTTACTTCTAGACTCCATACGTCCCCAAACGCCAAGCTATACCATTCAATTAAGACATTTAAACCGAAATATCAACCGTCCCCTCCAAACCCTCAAGAATGGCCACCCCATTCAGCCGGCTTCCCTAATTCTCCAGGCTTGGGTTCCATGAGGTACTCAAGCCTGTCCTCAGCAGTAACCCACCCCCTCCTCTTCCCCAACACGGCATGCCTAATTGCATCCCTCCAATCCCCAAACCAGACCTCCTCCTCTTGCACAGCACATCTCCTCCCCTGCTCTCCTCTTGCAACATCCGCATACGGCCACACACTCTTGATGATCTCATACTTCTTGGTCCCGGTAAAGACTTTCGTAACGTTGGAGAAGAAGCGATTGACTTTGTCTGGAGAGTGGATCACGACCCGGGAATGCGTCATGGGGAACGTAATTGAGACGTGCCCTCTGTAACTCGTGCTGGAGATTAGGGAGAGGAGGCGGCCTTCGAGGTAAGAGGTATCCCAATTTATCACCGTCCTCTCCAACGCAAAACTACCCATCATTAGTCAAAATCCCCAAATATCTCCTCGCCAACCAGTTTAGACACTTACTGCTTAATACTAGCCCCATCCTCACAATACTTCCTAGCCCAGGCCTCCAACCCCGCCACATGCGGAACCGTCGTCTCTCTACTCTCTCCCCTCAGCCCCACCTCCCCCGGCCCAATAATTTTCACATAATTCATCCTCCTCTTCTCTCCATCCGGGACGATCAAATTCATCAAATTAACCTTGATATCAAAATCTACATGATTCTCCGAGTTATACGTTTTCCCTACTATCCTGATCGTAGGTTTTGGAGGTACTGTAGCAAGTGATTGGATCAAAGAGACGAGACCAGTGGGGTAAGTTGACAATGTTGGATCGTAAGAGGTGAGAGTTGTAGCGTCTGAAGATAACGTGAAGGTTTTGGGAGAGTAGAGAGAGTAATCGAGGTGTGGAAGACCGGGATAGGTGGGTTGTGGTGCTGGTGCTGGGGGTGCGGTCATTGCTGAACTCGTAGGTCCCGAGTATGGCGGTGGTGTATTCGGGCGATCGTCATCGTGGTCTTGGTGTTGTTGCGAGGATGAGGGACCTGCTTCTGATTCTGATGGACGATGGACGGCGGGGCCGCTGAGCTCAGAGAGGCCTTTCTGGGGGATGCTTTGCTGTTGGTCTGCCATTCTTGTCAAATTGTCGCTAGAGGACTGGAGGGCAGCTCAATTAGCAACTTCGAATTTTCTGAACCGTAAAAGATTGTAAAAAAGGTGGAAGGTCGAGGGATATCAAAGAAATAACGGTTTTCAGCCTTCATCAGTGGTCTACAAGGCTGAGTCCTGTGGCGCAGCCATTAAAGTGTTGCCTTGAAGAGCTGATGCGGCCCCGCGAACATCCCGCGAAATGGGACCAAATTCGGCGATTAGCTCGAAGTTCGGACCCGAAATTCAATTGGTGACGCTCTTTGATTCGACAATTACTCTATCATCATGGTATCATCTCCCCCAAAAGACGGCGCCTCCGGTTCCAGTGGAACACCTCTGCCTCGTCCCTCCAGTAATTCTCTCCGCACTTCAGGCCCAATCTTTGAATGTCCCTTTGTTAATAGGAGATCCAACAATGCCTCTCTTTGGTCCTCTGTGATATCGTTCCTGTATCTTTGCGCGAATGCAAGCAAGCATTGATGCCAAATTACTGGTAATCTAACCTCCTTCGCTCCTACGCCTGTCACATCCATCGCATCGCCAAGATCCTCTGGTCTAATGCTCGCAGGGTCCACGCTTCGGAATCTTAGGAAATGGAAGACCAAAGAATCGATGACCTGGTATGGAAGTGCGTACTTCTTCTCAAGAAGTGCTTTAATGAAGATATTCGTGGCTCCACCACCTTCAGTACCTGCAGACGATTCCTGAGCTGCAATATCGCACAGACCCTTTATCGCGGCAGCAGAGTGCAAAACCGGAACAGACACTCGCACAAGCACAGCTGAGATGATTTGTGCTTCGCGCAATGTGCAGGTACCGCTTTGCACCAGAGGAAACAAGAATCCCTTGAACCATGCCGCTGGCTTGTACAATCCCTTCTTCAGAGCATTGAACAAGTGGACGTTCAGCTTCTTCGTCTCGTGGATCTCTTCTCGTACTCGTTCTAAGATCACCATCTCCATAAATCGTTGTGCTGTGGCCTGCGTGCCGGATACGAAGATCTTGGTAGCTTCGTAGCATGCGTTCGGAGTCCACTTGTCGGGCCTGGTAATTTCGAGGATATCTTCCCATCGAGGTACTGTAGGTAGAATTTTGAAGGGTTTGGGTAGTTTTCCTGATTTATACCGCGATAATAGCATGCCAACTCTGCATTCTCATTAGCAATTGCTCCCACAGAGAAACCCAAGAACGTACTTTGTGTATACCTCCACGACCTTCGGAGGAATCTCCATCTCCTCATCTATCGGTCCAGGTACATTCCGAGTAGCTCCCCCATTCGCTGCTTGAGCAGCTTCGTGTGCAGCAATCTTCTCCAATATCAGATCCGCCAGATTCGTTCCTTGTTCCTCTTCTGGTTCCGCCTCTCCACCCCATCCTGTTCTTAACAACGGATCTTCTTGTGTAGGAAAGAACTTATTCCAAGTCGCCAAATCATCTGGCGCCAGTTCAACCTCCTCCACCTCTCCCTCCTCGTCCCATTCCTCATACTCAACATCCGGTTGCTCGTCGTCCTCAGTATCAAATCTGGATTCGAAGTCGAAGGCTGGATTTGGTGCCGCGGCTTTATTTTGCTCTTCATCCTCATCCGCTAATTCTTGTCCCATTCGCAGAATCTTCCTCGACGCCTTCGAATCGACAAATGCCTCTTCATCTTCTCCTCTCGATTTCCGTTTCCCGGCTTTGTTCTTTAAGACGCCTCCTGTCGCGGTAAGATCATCTTCAAGAGGGTTATGCCGCCGCCCGTGGCGTGCATCTGGAGTCGTTGCTTTTGGCATTGTGGAGAGGTTTTGTGTGTGGGAGTAAATTTGTCGTGAGCCAAATCCTCCGCGATTTTCAAAAATTCAAAATGTTCGCTCCGCCGCTAAGATAAGGCGGACGCTTTTGACGCTAAGATACCCCACTAGCGGCCTTAATGTCTGCCTTACGGGCCCGACCTCTCTCCAGCAAATGTCCCCATCTTGATCCCACTTGAAGTCAAGTCCTTCCTTTTGTCTCCTCTTTACTCAATTTCATATGCATTGTGTTTCAGGATTGTCGACACCATCATGGCTTCATCTCAATCCACCCCCTATTCACATCTTATCGTCGGCAGCGGGGTCTTCGGCGCCAGTACCGCCTACCATCTCTCCAAAACCCGCCCGGAAGCATCAATCGCACTCATAGACCGTTCGGCCTCGTACCCATGCGAGCTAGCGGCTTCCCACGATTTCAACAAAATCGTCCGCGCAGACTATGGCAACGAGTTCTACTGCAGGCTCGCTCTAGAAGCACGAGAAGCATGGGTCAATGAAGAGATGTACAAACCGTTCTTCCACCAAAGTGGCATGGTTGTTCTGGATGATACTGGTCTTGGCAAGAAGATCATCGAGAATTATGAGAGTTTGAAAGCTTATTCTGAAAGTGTCATTGTTGGCGTTGATGAGTTGAAAAGTCGTTATGATGGCCTCTTTGAAGGAGCAGATTATAAGGGCGTGGACGAGATATTCATAAATCCGTTGTCTGGGTGGGCGGAAGCTAAAACGGCTGTGCGGAAAGTCATCGAGGCAGCGATAGATAATGGTGTGAAGTATATCAGCGGTGATGTCGATAAGCTATTGTTTGGCGATTCTGGAGCTTGCATAGGCGTTCAGACGAGTTCTGGGGATATCTTAGCACAAAAGGTCATTCTTGCTACAGGAGCGGGTACCGCAAAGCTGTTGGCGGATAGTGCTCCAGATAGGCCATCATTACAATCCGAAGATCGCATCACTGCAGCTGCGGTAGTCACCGGAGTCGTTCGATTAGATCCCACGAGCATATACTCCAAAGCTCCAAATTTCATCCATTCAGTCGGCGAAGTACAAGGTACGCCCTTCATTGTTCCACACCTCTAAGGTCAATCATTGACTCTGTTCAGGCGAGGTTTTAGCACTCACCAAAGACGGAGTCTTGAAATTCTGCGTAGACGTAAGCTTCAAGAACACCTCACTTCACAAAGCATCCGGACAATGGATCTCCGCCCCTCCCGACAACCCAAGTCAAAGCCAACAAGACGTCCCTCAAAGTCTCAAAGATGAATGTAGTCGAGTAGTCAAAGGGATATACGGCAAAAGGCTCGAAGACCATGCCTTCGAATCCTTTCGAATTTGCTGGTATGTCCAATTGCCCTTTCCAACTTAGGTTTTTCTGACATTTGAAAGGGACGGCATCACACCAAATCAAGACTTCATTATCTCCGATCACCCACGATGCAAGAATCTGTACGCTGCAATTGGCGGCTCATTTCATGGGTGGAAGTTTCTACCTATCATAGGGAAATACGTTGTTGATATGTTGGATGGTACACTTGAGAAGGATCTAGTGAGGAGGTGGGCTTGGGATAGAGAGCAGACGGGAAGTGCACATGAGACCATTGTTCCTAAGAGAGAATTGAAAGATCTTCTATGAGATTATGAGAAGATAAGGCAACTGAAATGGTCCAATCTTCGATCAAAGCTTTTCTTTCCTTGATCTTGGCTTTCATCGAGTGCATTGTTGATGGAATTCGAGAATTTGGTCGAAATCATCAATTTTCTATATAATCACCCAGCTCTATTGGGACACTCAATCGATTTCTTCTCATCATAATTGTTTTCAGTATCGAACTTCGATTCCACAGGCTCCGAGATGCCTCAGCAAGGCCCCCAGGACTCTATGGACATTGACGATCATCAGAGTCAGACGCAGCACAATAACGAAAACATGCTCTCGGCTCTTAGCGACATCGGGTAGGACGCAGACGTGGAAGTGGTATCGAACGATGGCAGCGACGATGGTAATGAAGAAGATGCCGGTAATGGGAGTGATAGGGAGGTAGAAGAGAGTGGGGATGAGAGTCAAACTGGAAATGATGGCGAGGTACAAGCTGGCGAGAGTGTGAATGATGTTGTGAGTGAAGAAGGTAGGAAGTTGGAGGGGTCGAGGGCAGTGTCGGTGGAGAGAGTGAAAAGGAGTTGGAAGAAGAGTCGGAAGAGCCAGACGAAGAGCAGGTCGAGGATGAGAATAACTCTGTCTACGAAGATCCTGACGCGAGCACGGAAAGCGCCAGAACCGCTCAAGCTCAGCGTACTCCCCGACAACAACCCAAGCATTCTGGTACCTCTATTGCCAAGCAGGGACTTGACGCCGATTTGCATCGGATAGCTAAAGTAGCCCGGTTGTCGACTCACGTCAACGAAGCCACCGAGTCATCAAAGAGAAAAGTGGCCTTGGATGTGCTGGACGGTCTCGATGAGGAGGAGAAATTTGCTACGGAAGCCAATGTGGAACGCAAGTCGACCAAAATCGTCAAGCAATGGCAAATCGTCGCCGGTTCACGCACTGTCAGCAACAAGCAGATCAGTACGAAGTTCAGCCGCCTCTACCGAGATTCGCGGATCATACTGACCGCCGAGTATGTCACCGACCTGGCGAAATACGAGTCTGATGTTGAAGACTTGATGAGACTGTCCGCCGCCAAGGATCGATCGTATGCTAGACGATCGGCCGAGGACAAGCTGGCGATGAAAGTGATCAATGGTCTCAAGCCAGCTGTGAGAAAAGAGCTTCTCGAGAGAGCAGAGGCACTGGGTTTGGAGATGATGAAGGAATTCATCGAGGGGAAGCAGAAGACCGGCTAAATCTAGCCATCGTGGGGGCTATGTTATGAGCTCTCGAGCTTGAAGAAGTCATCTGTGGGGAAGAATGAAGTGTTCACCACGTAGCTAGACTTGGCCATCCCAATATCAGAAAGTTGCATTGGGTCCATGAGATTGTATGGGAGGAACGGTTCTTGAAGCAGGAAGGCGCGAGGGAAGTTCTGTTTTGTGTTTGAAACATTTGCGCTAGCGGACAGCAATTGCTCGGAAGCAACCAGTGATATATGGTTCTTCCATTTGAAACTTTTTGTAACCTGCAGTTCATCCAAGAGAAACCCCAACTCATACACAGCGAATTGAATTCATCGGGACATTCAAACGTCATAAATCATGATCTCGTCAACTTGAAACATATGATCTCCACCTGCTCCTACACTCTCGGCTTTTCCCAAATGAGCTCAATCTTCTCACCCTTGACACTCGAGTTGAACCACTCATATATCTCAACCTTGTCCTGGCAAGCTCTAGCACCTCGGAGAACATCTCTTTCAACTAATCTCTCAGTGCCCATATAAAGCTCAACAGTAGCCAAATTGCGAGCAATGCAAGCTCTTGGTCCAGCTCCGAAAGCAAAGAAAGACTTCATCGCATCTGGGGTGAGATTCTCTTCGAGCCATCTCTCAGGCTGGAAGCTGAATGGGTTTGGAAAGACTCGCTCGTTAAAGTGAAGCTCGTATGCTGAGCAACCGACGAAGGATCCAGCTGGGAATGTTACGCCTTTGAATGTCCAGCCCCCTTCCGGGACAACATGAGGTAGCCGTGTTGGGTTTGCCATGCTGATTCGAAGAGATTCTTTGATGACTCCTGAGAGGTAGGGGAGAGCTTGGATATCTTGTCTCTTCTCGTCAGCATTGGCATTGTCCACAATCTCCTTGCGGAGAATCTCGTACCTACCAATCATATTAGCAATTATGCAAACCACTTGATTGGTGAGGCATACTTGTCTGGGTTCAGAGCCAACTGCCGGCATAAAGTAGCAAAGTTCATGCCAGTCGAATCCGTACCAGCAAACATGAGATCCTTGCATTGGGCTTTCACTTCCGATCTCTCGAGTCCCAATGGTATAAGACGACCAGGATAGTTTTGAGCTCCAGGAGGTGTCTGATCAACGAGGTTGTCAACGAACTTGTCAACCACACCCATTGATGTAGCGGTATGCTCATCTGGCACACATTTTTCAATCGCCCACTCCAGCCAAAGGAACACACTTGTTGGGAGATAGAAGAACCTTCCAACAGCCACAAATGCATCCACGAATGCAGAGACAGACAGACGAGGTCCCTTTTCAGATGTGCCATTGTAGTTCTCCCGGAATAGATGAGTCGAGACAGCATCAATAGCCAAACTTCTAGCAATGTTCAACACATTGACTGGAAGTCCTGTCTTTGCTTCTTCCTCCATTCGGTCAACCATTCGATCAGCACATCCATACAACGCCGCTTCATTCTCCCTGATATTCTTGGTTGAGAACATGGGAACAACCGCTTTGGCCCTCCGAGCTCTGTATTCCATGTCAATTGTCGAGAATATGGTCTTGTGTCCATCGATATCGAAGTTCGCATAGCATGGTGCCTTCAAAAACCCACCTCTGTTGACATAAATCGGGGCCACAGCATCTGCGTCGCTGATATCGACCTCGTTTGGGGAGACTCGAACGTAGGGTCCGTATTGGGCGTGCGCTTTGTTGATGACAGTTGCTTCATCTCCAACGTATGCATGGTAGTATAACCAGAGAGAGGATATTCGTGCAAATAGAGGTCCTGGGACGTGTGCCAGTGGGTGGAAGGCCAATTGGTAGATGCATCGAGAGAGGAGGAGGCCGGTAGAGAGAACGAATAATGTAATCAGCGGATGGCTGGAGATGCTTCCGAGAAGGACATCGTGAAGAGCCATGGCTTCAAAGAGCTAGCAGACGAACAATTGGGGTTTCTGAGAGTTACTTGGGGCTAGAAGGAGGGTGGGCAAGTGGGAGTCATAGCCATTTTGATGTCAAGGGTGGGTGTGACGATAAGGACAGAAACTTACCACATCGTGGCTTTTGATTTATATCCCACTTGCCGTATCACTGGAAGTGGGCTTCGTTCTGCCATTGACCGGCCGGCAATTTATCAGGAGTCAGGAGTGGGAGGTTCATGGCTGTCCATTTTTGGCAAGCATCTCGAAAGCTGCCCCGCGGCAGTGAAGCTCTGGCCCATCGGCCGAGGAGATCTCAAACATCAAACATCAAACATCAGACATCGACCACCTCCAATCAACAATTATCAATTACGAGAATGTTTTGTAGTATACCTTTGTTCGATTGCATACGCGCGCTGTCTATTCTTCTCGCGATTTTTGTTCATTTAGAGCCTATTCGGCATCTTTGCCCCGGCCGTTCTTCACGATGCGTTGAAGCTGGGCAATGGGAGGCTTGAATAGTTTCTGAGCTTCTATCATTACCCTTCTATCCTGAAAACTCGTCTTACCGCCTTCCTTTCTTCCCGAACCGAGCCCCTAATTTTTCCTGTCCGCTTTCTCCTCCAATCCTTTCAATTTCTCCTTCACAGTAAAGTTGGCAAAAGTGCCAGTCCAGTCACAATTCCCAGAGCCAGCGAGAGTGAACACTTAGGAGAAGCTCCCGAATGATGGCTCGAGCCAGTAGTGGAAGCTGCGACTGTAGAAGTCGAAACTGCAGCTGTAGTAGTTGAAACTGCCGAGGTGGAAGATGTGGAAGAGGCGGTCAAGATATCGGTGCCAGTTTCGGTCGCAGTATCGACTGGAATAATTGTTAGGTACCCATTATCGCTGCCTGTCACCGGAATGATCGTAATTGGGGGATCTCGTGGGTATAGGATACCTGAGTTTGTTTCGGTAGGGGGACCAAAGCCATATACGGTCACGACACCTCCATCAGCTCGGGCTCCAAAGATATGAGCATTGACGAGTGTCAGTATGGATTGATGGTCGACTGCTAGAGCTGTACCAAGGACGAGCGCCATGATGGCTACGTTGATACGTTCAAGCGAAGGAAAGGTAGAAAGGAAGAGATGTCCAACTGTTCTCTAAACTGTTTGAGTGATCTTCATGGAAATATATACGTTTTTCTTCTTTATCTACATTGCGAAGTCTTGTTTACTCTCTTCTTCCCAGCAGACAACCCCATTGCGGTTTGTCAAGGGCTCAATAGTACGGACTGGAATCGGAATACTGCAAGATTCTTGTGCAAACAAGAGTGTAGCTCATGTTTTTCGTCTCGTCTCACGCTGCCGAAATTACACTTGCTTCATCTCTTGTGTAATGTTTCGGTCTTCTACCCTTATTCAGAGAGCAGACTCCTGCCTCCCGTGCGAAAATAGAACTTTCAATTCCCGCAAATCAAACAACGAGTATCACACGCCTTGTTAGAAAGATCAACCATTCTCGTATGTTATTGCTTGGGATTTCGCTAGCCATACCGAAGAATTCGGATGCCCATGCTCCTGGTGCAAAGAGCCTTCACCTGTTTGCAGCTTCGCTCGATTTTGTCCTCCTTCGCTTTTCGTTGGAAAACTCGAATGCAGATCGTTGTATGTCAAAACTTGTGTCAGGGTCTCGCAGGAAGTCATTGAGAGTTCGATAGCCTCGTCGCAGTGTAAAGGGGTTTCGCTTAAGCCAGATGAAAGCCACCGCAGATGCTGATAAAAGGGGATATAGTGTCTATTTATGATTCCTCTAGTCATAAACTGCAGTTTTATGACCAATAGACCAGTTGTTGACCTTTCCGTGCTTGGTTCTGGGACCTATAATAGTGCGTGCACGTGACCCGCACGCAGCAGCTAGCTCATGCTCTGGAATCTGCTTGCACACCTACTTCAAATTAAACATTACTATTCGGTTTATCGAACAATCTCATCATCCCAGCTCAGAGACGCCGTGTCACTGACTC
>FJOG01000025.1:780318-857774 GCA_900073065.1 Phialocephala subalpina
TAATTGGCTGCTCCATTCGCGACACAGGTGAGCGCACACTGCAAAACCCATTCAATGACCAAACTCACTGACACCTATTTCATTCACAGCGATCAAGACTCTTCTCACCGTCATCTTCCCCGAATACCTGCCAGATCTCCAAAAATTACGATGTTCTCTCGACACTCCCTCTCTCTCCTCCCTCTCATCATGGTCTTTGCAACCTTGACAACTGCGATGCCAATGAATTCGGACGGAACCCTAGACGAATACGAAGTGCTTCAACGCAAGATGTTGGTGTGCACAAATTCCCCAACTATATCTGATAAAATCAACTACAAGTTGTGTATCGAGGGCGGCGCTTATTGTCAGATGTATAATTTGATGAACTACGAGACGATTGGAGCTTGCTATCATTGCTATTGCCGTGTTTGAGGATGTGGTTATGGAGTTCTGGGAGTTTGCTTGATGATACAGGATCAAGTTTGGGATTTTGTAGATATGTACAGTTTTAAATCGAGTCAATATACTGGCAGCGTAATGGAGGTTCCAGGGCGTTTCTCTTCAAAGGCATCGGTACTCTTACGAATCTTTGTACACACTTCAACAAACTTGCAATTGCCAGCAGTAAGACTGCTGGCATTTTCATCAAAATGTTTGCTTGCAAAGAAGAGCTACCTACGCCTCCTTTCTCGGCTCGGTAAAGAGTCACACCTCGTGCACAGCCCCCGCGATGAGATCTTTGCTCCGTTTTGGAATATTAAGACTGAATTTCCTATCCCTGTGAGGAAAAGATGGAAGGCACAGGAGAGCAGAGAAGAAGCGAGGAAAGGAGGGACATATGAGAAAGAGGGGATTCGAATTATTGTCTACGCTACCGACTGAGATACTATCAGATGCTACGAGGTCTAAGCATCATATTATGGGTAAAAAGATCGTATTATTCAGTCTGGAGAGCTAGCTAGGGAGGAGAGTGAGGATATAAGAGTCTGCGAGATTACCCCTGAACTATACTCCATATGGAATGAGAGTTTGACCCACTACACGTGACCAGCAACTGACAGATACGTACTGTATCCAGATTTGGGAAGCGGAAATAAGAAGACTAAAGTGATCGATGTGAGCGAGGTAGTGAAGTGCATGAGTGGGGATGTATTCAATCGGATGATCAGATGGAGAGGGAAGCCGAAACAAGTCCCCTGGGGAGTGAAACTGGGATGGAAGGGAGCCACAGAGTGGGAAGGGTTGAATGTCCGGGTGGTTTCGTGGTCCAAGGAGCGATCATGCTTTTCGAAGGACTTGACGTCGGAAAATCGATCAAAATCTGAGCGTATTTTCAGCTTCTGCCAGCATAATTGTTGGAGTACGATTGCTGTGATTGGGGGTCAGAGAGCATCAACTTGTGTAACCAGGACGTTTGACTCACCGCAGGCAACACCAGCAACGTAAGTCAGGCCGCCTATCTGCAAGCAGCCTCACAATGCTCTTGTTGCCGGCAAGACGCATACCAAAATTAAGACGACGTGTGATTCGTCCGATTCGGCTCACTGTGTGGAAGGAGAACGTGGCGAGCCGTAACCGGTAAGCCGCATCCAATCGCGATGTCCGGTAATTCAAAGCACATCAATATGAGGCTTCCCATCATGTAAAATAGCGATTTTACTAGCGATTTTACAGCGCATCTCAAGGTGGGTGAGTGATCTCTCGTGATTGGTGTTGCCCGTCTTCGAACAAATGCTTCACATGTGTCTCCATGCTTGATATTAGGACGCGTACATGAGAGATGCAACCCTCCATCGTCAAGCTGCCATGCTACTTGCCAAAGGTCGAAATATGACGGGTTCTGGGAAGTTCTGGAGTCTCCACCATTGGAAAGGTGAAGCTACATCATCAATGACAGTTGGCATGGCTGCTCGAGGGTACGATTCGTCGACACGCAGTAGGATGCATGGCCCTTCTGCATTGCATTTCAATGAAGCAGAGCAATATATCGCCATTTACTTTATTCCTATGCTTTGCAGCAGGTAGAATCGAAACCGACCATATCATGCAAATCCACTTCCAGCAAACTTTCAGCGAACGTCTATCAGCTTGGCTTCTTACCCGCGTCCCAGAATTCTCAGTATCCCTCAAGTCATAGCACGACGCCCACTTGGATGCACTTGAACTGCTTTCGAGGCAGCTCACGCACTTCCTCGCCGACAAAGATGGCAGGAAATAAGGTGAAGTTTGGAGAGCGAGTGAAGGAGTTCCTCAACATGGGCAAGGAGATTTTCGAAGAGAAAGACAACATCGCCGACTACGATCAACTGTTCGACGACAAGAACGAGCTTGAGACGAAGCTTGCCACAAAGACCCAAGAGTATGAGGACATGCTTGCCACAAAGACAAAAGAATATGAGGACAAGATCAAGGAGATCGCGACACTGCAAGCAGCTGCAGACGAGCGGGTAACAATAGCTGAAGCCAAGTCCAAAGGATTCATTGAGGAGTTCCAGAAGAGATACAAGGAATGGGATGCGGCAACAAGCAAAGAGTCGAAGCTCGAAAGTCAAATCGAGACGCTGAGACAGGAATTGACAGATGCAAAGACGAAGGCTCAGAGTGCTGAAGCTAGGATTGAAGAAGTGCAGGGGAAGTTGTTCGCCAGCGAAAATAAAATGGTAGACATGGAGAAGGAGCTGAGCCTTCTCAAGAAGGAGCACAGCTCAAGGATGCTAGAGTTAAAGGGGACACGAGGAGAGTTGCAGGCTTGTCAAAATGAAATGGAGAAAGACAAACGCGAGCTAGGGCTGGAGTATCCGTTGGTTGATGATTTGTAAGGCTTTGATCCTTTATCTTTCGGAACTTTGATCTGACAATATTTAGGGCGAAGCGTTTCCGCAACCTCTCAGAGGGAGTCCATAGTATGGCAAAGAATTTCTTCTGTGTGAACTTGCCAGAAGAGCTTCCCGCAGTGAGTTCATTCACATCTCAGGTCCTTGGTTCTCTCGCTGATCGTTCATAGGAAGAGTTGTGGAGCCGGTTGGATACTTCCGGTTTCCTAAAGCTAGCTCCTCGAAAGATGCCATTATCAAACTCGATGGCTGCTCGGTGTCTGCGAATGGCTACGGCGGAGGGGATCATAGGCGATAAACTCTCTACTGAAATATTCCGACAGTTCTACTTGCCCCACTCCACTACAGGCAGAGAGCTCATAAACGAGATAACAAATCATCTTGACAAGAGGAGCTCTTTCAAAGCAGCTGTCTTTCGACTTCAACTGCTCGGCGCATACGAAGTTGAGGAAGAGCTTTGGGTCGCACATCTCGTCGAGAAAACAACTGCAAAGGTTGTCAAGATTCTCGAACCACTCCTTTGCGCCCCTGGTTCACTGCAGGATTTCCATTCTGCTCTAAGGAAACTATTCGAGGAAGCGGTCAAACTATGGCAGTCTGTCCAGCGAAGCGCCTCGAAGTCATGGGTAACAAACGATCCCGATTCTAGACATTACAACAACGACCAGGATAATTGGGAGCAGAACGAGGATTACGATACTGCCGTTGGCTTGACGAACGAGCAGAAGTCTCAAATTCCAGAAGACGACGAGCCGCTCATTCCGCTCTTTCCTCAGGTATCCATGGGCAATGACGTGATATATCCTGGGTGCGCTCTTTGGTCGGACCAGAACGCTGTTGTTTCTGCCAGTATTGAGTTCAGTCAGACCTCGCGTTCTTTCTTGCAAGGACGAATGATACGCCGAGACTCGGATAGACGAAGAATGAGCTCAGGTGCCCCGTGGAAAGTCGAGGATCCTTCAAAACCGCCACTGAGTCCATCAGCGGGCTACCATTCGTTCTTGGAGCGTGTCGACAGTCGCCCTGGGAGCAGAAGGCCATCACCACCCATTCGAAAGGCCACTCCGCCAGTGACGACTCCGCCGGCGTCACCTCCGGCGCTGAAGGCGGTTGAGGTATGTGGTGATTGAGGTGTGCGGAATCAAGGCAGAGATTGAGATCAGATTGGACTGTTTTTGAAGAGGACGGAGTTCTGGGGACAGTTTTTCCTTGAGATGATTTGTTGGTTCTCAAGAGAGGAAACATCACGAAGGGAAGGTGCATTCAGGGGTCAGGAAGGAGGTCCACGTCATTGCTCGCTTAGCACCTTTCCCTATTTTTCTCCTACTTTTTGCAATCGTAGCTTTACATCTTTCTACAATTTCCACTCTCTACAAGAACGAATTCATCCTTTCCCATGCAAAGTTATTATAGTGCTTCTCGGAATGTATGTACGATATGTACAGATTGTCGGTTGCAGTACTTGTGCCTGACCCTGGATAGGCACCATGATCCGGGACATCCGACACCAATCTAGGGCTGCAAGATGATTAGGATGGCATGATTATTTGCTCTAATCATATTCGATTCATATTAAAATGAATAGAGCTTCATGAATATGATTAAAATAACCTCAAAATTCATAATCATCATGAAGAGTAACCACAACAGTCCGGAGAAGGCTTAGTGCACCCACGTGATCTTTGTGCACTGAGTATGTTGCGGTATAAGATTCTCTAGGAGATGATTCACAAGGCTCTCACCACTTGTTTGTAGCACTTTTATCATTCGTTAGCTCAATGAACAGTTACTTTTTGAAACTAGAGCCTTAAAGCTGTAAGACTTAAATTATAATAAAATGCTAGCTTTTGCTTAGTGCTTCAGGACCTTATCTAAAATTAGGTGTGATCACAGCCAAATTTTGATAAGCGAGTGAGTTATGCTGCAAAGAGTGGACCCACCAAAAATGTTCATGATTACTATTCATACGCTAAAAAACGTATTCATATTCATATAAATTGTGAATAACTGTAATCATCTTGCAGCCCTACACCAATCAAATGGAGAAGAAATTAACCTTTCTTGTGGGTGAATCTCAAGTGAGATGGAACCTAAAATCATTGAATTTCAGCAGCATCGACTCCGTTCTTATTTGACTATTTGATCACAAGCCATCCTTGATTCCTGGCTCCAGCAACTGTGGCGTCGCTGTGGTGTTGCGAGAATCTTCCGACATCCTCCACATTCACGAGAACAAACCAAGTGGTCTGACCTTTTCATCACCACGCACCTTATTTATTGCTGATCCATAGGTGGCTCCCTCGAGCCTCAGACTTTGCATGAAATGAAAGCTAGGGTTTAGAATGTCTCAACGACCTGCCAAGATGGAGATTAATGACTCTGGTCACGTGCTCAATATGAAAACGACAGAAGATGAGCGGGAGGCAATAATAAAAGCTCAAGATAGTCTTGGGTTCGTGAACGATCTTTGATCTTTTGAGTTTGGCTAATCTTGCTTGCAGTCGAGAGTGGTTTACCATAACAGCGTTCCCATTATTCGCCGGGACTTTCGGGCCAAGTGAGAGACACCTTCCTATTTTACCTGCAATTTCTCATGAATCCTCTCAAGTCGTTCTCCTGAAATATTCTTTAAAGGGGACTTTCTGACTGGTCTATTTTATAGTTGCTTCAGCATTGAATATATGTGCACTTGTCCAACCATGGAGATGCGAATATGCTAGTGCAGAGATTCAGACCGACGCAAAAGATATAGCAGACCCAGCATGGTAAGTTTTCATGCACTTCCTCTGAGAAGCTGCGTTCTGATGCATTCACAGGCTCATCGGCATCAATTCCATCTCTCTCGTTTTTGGAGTTGCGGCGAACCTCGCCATCATGTTCGTTGGAGACAACCTTACTTCATCTCCTGCAAAATATAGCTTCTACCTTGTGCTCATCACCGTCATCGGAGGTGGCCTGGCTTCATTCATCCTCGTGGCGTTGGTTGTTGCCGCTTCGATACACCTTCGATTACCCTCACCCCCTGAACATGCTTTCACTGAAGCATATTACTATGCTATCATGGCAGCCGGCGTTTACTTCATCACTTCCGCATTTGTCGTCTACACAGCATACATGCTCTTCGAGATCCGAAAAAGCCGTGAAGGAAGACGAGAACTCTCGAAGCAATTCGCAGGTCGCCACCGAAGTCTAAAGATCCTCACCACCCTCTTCGTGGCCAATCTTCGTATGTATAAGTCCCGCCCTGATTCTACCATTTCATAGGGAGTCGAGCTCCCGAAGGCTCCTCGACTCCTCGGCATCCTTTGAAACCACCTACTAACTTCTTGTAGTGATCGGCGCAGCAATATTCTCCAAAATTGAAGGATGGAGATACTTAGACGGCGTATTCTGGGCTAATGTCACAATCTTGACCATCGGATTCGGAGACTTCAAACCAGTTACTCATCTGGGTAGATCATTGCTCATGCCGTGGGCCATCTCTGGCATAGTCATACTATTCCTGGTTATCTACTACATCACCCAAGTCGTCTTCGAGCGCGGAAAATCCGTCTGGGAAGTCCGAATCAGAGACCAAGAACGCCTACGCCAAATCCGCGAAAGGGACGGAAACGGCCATCGTCGACACAAATACGGCTCCCGTCTCCGCGGCAGCGCCTCGAGCGAAGTTAGCAACGACACTATCAACTGCAACAACAACCACGTCAGCACCCTACTTGATCCCAAAAAGCAGTCCAAAAAACAACGAATCGCTGCAGAAAGAGCTGTTCGAGAAAGAGATTTCCTCACCATGCGCTCCATACTACAGAAATCCTCTCGTCGTAGAATCTGGTACTCAGTGACTCTCTGGCTAGCATTCGCTCTCTTCCTTTGGTTCTTCGGCGCCGTACTTTTCCACATCTGTGAACGAAATCAGAGATGGACGTACTTCACTTCCGTGTATTTCACTTTCATCTCTCTCCTTGCGATTGGGTATGGGGACGACACACTACACAGCATGCCAGGAAAAGCAATATTCGTCCTCTGGAGTCTAATCGTCGTTCCTACTCTTACAATGCTCATCTCTACCGGGACAGAAGCTATTGGAATCCCTTATCTTCTTGGGATGCAAGAATGGTTCAAGCGACGAGTCTTGAAAATCGAGGGAACAGACGGAGCAAAAACAGATAGGAATATATCCCGTACGTACAATTATAGCACGTTAAGGGAGAGAAAACTCGCTAATGTCCAACTAGATACATACAAATCTTCCAAGTTCCCACCAACCAATCTCCCTCACAATACGCACGATAAAAACCACCTCCTGATTCGAGCTATCAAGTTAATAGCAAGGGATCATATCAAGCACCAAGCATCGAATTCTCAGCCAGACTATAGTTTCGATGATTGGGAGTATGTGTTCTACCTCATGGACGTACTCGAACCGTCCTCAGACGACGGGCCGTCACCCGCCAAAGAAAAATCAAAGAACGGAGAGGGCGAGAAAAAAAGGGTAGGCCACAAAGAGAATACCCCAAGAGAGAAAGAAACCAAGAAAAGAAGAACAGGAATGGAAGAATGGCAAGACGGTTCCCAGATCCCAGATGTAAGTAAACGGGGATACACCTTTTTTCCTATTTGGGAATGTCTCATGACATTGCTCCCGAGACACTCTCCCAAGACATCCTTTAAAGGGCAAATGCTGACTCCCCCTTCTTCTAGTGGCTACATGGCAAGAACCCATTGAATGTTAGTGAGTCGAGCACAGAATGGATGTTATTAGCCTTGATGGAAAAGCTAGAGAGTGAGTTAGCGGAATTGAGGAGAAAGGATGGGAATACTGTTATTGAATGAGTTTTTTGTTTGGATTTGATTTGATTTGATCGGATCGGATCAGATTGGATTAGATTGGATTTGCAATGATACCATTAAAGCGAGCGATGCAAGCGATGAGAAATGACACTATGGTTTGGAATTCATAGAAGCATTCTATTTTTGTTGAGTAGTGTTTCGCGCACTTTTGTTTTATGCCGCCATACCAGGCCATACTATTCCATGCCATGCTAAACTCCCATTGATGCAACCATCCAACTATACACGTAACACCTTACAACCCACCGTCCGCCGGACCATCAATCATAAATCATGTCTGCTATGCGCCATCATACCCATCGTGACTTGGTGTCAATCGGTCAAGCATCCTTGGCGGCTTTTGCAGCGTTCTTCGGAGCAGGGCCATGCAAGAGATTTAAAAGCTCATGGAAGCCCTTCTCGCTATCCTTCTTCGACTGCGCATCCAGCAACCCTCCTTCCTGCCCCTCATACGGCTTCCTAACACTCCTGATGATTCTCCACGCACGACGGAACTCATCCCTGATGCTCACAATACCATTATGTGTTACTGTTCTGGCAACATTATGGTCGAGCTCGAACGGATCCTCGATAGCGAAGAGGTATCTATGGCGAATCTCCTTGGTCTCTTCCACAGTCTTTGTATGTGTCTTCGGAGTCTTCGGCGTCTTTACTTCTTCCGCGCCATCAGCAGTGCTCTCTGTTGGAGTAGTTGGCTTCGCAGTCGATGGAGTTGGCGGTGCTGCAACAGTTGTCGTCTCAACCACAGTTTTCGCACCCACCCAACCCTTCTCCTGCTTGGTCAGGATGCCAGAAGGCGTGCGCAAGCTCAACACTTCCCGACCCCAGTCGAATCCTCTGCTTTGCACCGTAGTCATCTGTCCATTCTGGGCAAAGTACTCGAAGAAACCACGCAGAAGCATTCCGGTCGGATCATGGTTATGATTCAGCATCTTTCGCTCCGCAAGGTTCCTAATCTCTGCTTCGTTGCGCCAGAATCGGACGTCCCTACCTTGACATGTGGTACGTGCTGCAATCTCTGCTGGTGACAGTGTGTGGGGAGGGTCTTTTTGTACCAACTGCAGATTCGGACAGACGAAGGGCTGAGCAACGTTGACCAAATAATGCAAGACCATGAGGACGTAGCCGTAGCTGCTTAGTGTGCCGCGATACGGCGTATTGATTCCCCGTTTCTTTGCCCAGTTTTTGACGAACAAAACCATCGGTTTGACGCGAGGATCACTCACAGAATAGCAGCGTAAAAGTTGAGTGTTATGGATGGCCAGATGAGCCGAGAAATTGATATCACATTGGATTCCAATATCAGTCTTTGGAAATTCGAGATGGTCCTTGTATCGATCGCGGGGTTTGCTGGGCGATATTTCTGTAGGATCAGGAAGACTACGAATCTTGGCAAGTAAAACATCGTCGATATGCACTTGCGGCCCGTTCTGGCTGTCAACTTTCAAGCCTCGGAGCAGGGCGATGTATTGCTCGACATCGCCTCGGTGAGTGTTGTCGAAAACCCCAGATTTCAGAGCATGCTCATAATCGACTGCGAGATGCAACGCTCGGTGATGTATAGCAACCAGTCCTAGAGTCATTCCAGTATGATCATGACTCTGAAGCGCGGCACGGATTTCAGAATTGCTAATGCCCTTGATATACTGTGCCACGATGATAGTACTGATTTCTTCGCTTGACTGGTCCCTGGCGCGTAGTTCCTCCATGATCTTTTGCGCTCTTGTCTGGTAGTAGACAGGCTCTTCGTGTTGAATTTGTTCCAGAAAGACCACTTGCAACGAAGCAATCCTCTTGAGTTTCTCTGCAGCAAAGTACAACTGTCTGTTGTACAGAAGTGGATCTGTCACATTTCCTAGTACACCTTGCAATGTTCGCCAGGATTCAACTAGTTCGAGGTACTCTGACTCCCGCGCCTCTGTTGGCTCCTTGAGGATACGTGACTCCCAAGCCATAGCCAGTCGCTCTCCTTCGGCTTGGGTGACAACACCTTGCAGTGAGCGAAGCAAGAAGGGCACCGATTCGTCGAAGAGAGGTGATATTGATTTGTAGGTTTGTAATCGAGAGGACAATTCTTTGGAAAATAGGCCCGTGATGAATGCTTTGCAGACTCTGTTGAGGATTTCGCCTTCTTCATCATTGAGCGGTGGTGAGCTCGTGGTTAAGTCGCGACCGCCGAGCTTTCTTAGGTAGCGCTTTGCCGCATTGTGATAGTCCCCAAGAGACTGGTTCTCCTTCTGTTTAAGAGACGAGGATTTTTCATGATTTCCAGATGGCTTCGCTTTGTTGGACGTATCCGATGTAGCGGTACCAGGTCGATCTTCTGATTTGACTTTCGAGGCATCTTCTGAGATAGCAACCGGCTCCGGGGTATTGAGTTCATTCTCTTCATCTTCTTCCTCGGCGAATCCACTTTCCCACTTCATGCGTTCTTCCCTCAAGTCAGCGAGCAGCTTCTCCGTAGGCCTTTGGCAGAGCTTGATGATCGGTACTCTTGTTCTGGTCAGGAGCCGAGCACCATACCCCAAGTTCAAAAGTTTCTTTTCCAGCAACCTAGGAATTGGAGATTCTGGAGAATCAGGCGCAGGGTGAGACCTTGGTGTAAGAAGTGCGAGATCCATGTCAGATGCCTTCGTTGCAAATCCAGACCTCATACTTCCAAAGCATCGTAGCTCGACAGACAGGGCATCGAACTTCTGATTGCCTGACTCCTGTTGTTCATACTCTGTGATAGCTTCTCGACAGGCAGTCTCAACTAGAGCCCTGAAAGCCTCCTTGTCAGCCTCTTCGTGGGCGTCGATGCCAACATCCGGAACAACGTTTTGAACCATCGAGTCAAGAAGAAAAGCTTGAGGTAGAAAGTCATCAGAATAGTGACCAGACTGTCGTCCTCGACTGTTCATACTTGAAGGTCCTGGTTGGTACAGTTGTCTGTTCTGTGGCGGTAATGGTCGAGCATAGGCATTCGCTTGCAATTGCGGAAGCTGCTGGAATTGGACCGGACCTTGTCGCGACTGAAATTGTGGACTTGGGCCTCCCTGATACGGAGGCATTGGTGATTGTGGTGAGGCTTGTGGAAACGGAGATCGAGGTGAGTATGGAGAACCCGGGCCACCCTGCTGGAATCTTGGAGAGTATTGTTGGTGATGAGGTCTGTAATTCTGGTGTTGGCCGCGATTGTTGACGTTCCCAGCACCAAAGGGCGTGTTAGGACCAGGTCCACGTCCGGCCTGGGCTCCATGGCTTGGGCGAGGATCGATTGGTATAGACAGCTGCGAGTTCATCTGTCTCCTTTGCGCCTGATTAGGTCTTTTGCGAGATTGTTGTCCTGCAGCATCTTGAGAATTCGATGGGTTCCCGGGAGCATTTTCTGACTGTCGGGTCGGATCACTGCCATATTGATCTCCTGGCTGCTGGACATTCCGTAATGGACCCCCATTCAACTCTGGATTGGTGTTTGCGTTGTTGAGGATCAACCCGCGTAGACGGTCCTCCAAGTTCACACCTTGGCCGGGCGCATTAGGAAACATGATTGGGTGGCACTGTAAGTGCGACACGTTCCAATAGACTGTTCCTGAAGCTCAAGGTACAAGAGCTTGTGCTGTGGTGATTGTGTAGCCTAGGTCGCGATCATGTGACTGGTCGTTCAACCCAGAATTGCAACTTGAGGATGAGAAAGCAGGGATTTCGAAAATACAAAGTTGAGTAAGACCGTTGATTCAACCTGCAAATGTGTCGTCTCGTCTCCTTCTAATGAGTGATGCACCAACTTGATATTCACCTCTCTCGATTAGGTAAAGTGAAGTTGTGCTTCAAGTGCCGGACAGCGCGTCCATTGTTCGTGAAACCAAGCCCAATTTCGATGCAATTCAATAATGTTCCTATTGGGGAAGGAAAATGGCAAGCTGTTTGCGCGAAAGTGAAGTCAGCAATCGTTCGCCCATGGCCCCCTGTTAAGGTTATGCACTAGTGCCATTGCGGTTAGCCTGAATTTGTGACTGTCAGCCTCCAAATAGCTTGCCTTTAGTCGCGACCGCAACCTAAATAGCACAAGCATTCCTCAACTGACAAAGAAATCCCAACACAAACCTTGACGACCTTCCTCACCTTCCCCAAACTCCCCTTCATACGAAACTGCGACCTCTTTCCAACCCGAAACCTCCTCCGACGTGTACTCTATTTGGACAAAGCTAGACTGCTCGGAGGTCTCCACTTTCACTCCATGACGGCCTAGGTTGAAGGGCAGGCAGGTGTTGGTGAATACCACCAGGATTTTCAGTGTACGGCGACGGGTGGGAATCTGGGAGATACATCTACATCACGAATCATGAGCGCCTCTCCTTCCGGCCTGTCGAATGGTCCTACGCCTAACGGAGGTCCCCCTCAATACATACGAAGGGCAAGGGCGGCAGATCCTCTACGTCCACGGAAGAAGCCAGTCAAGCGCGCTGTCCCACCTCCGAAAGGCTCTGCTGTCAAATCCAATGGCTTGATGCCAGCTGGTCGACCTCCAGTTCAGATTCCTCAAAATGGCACTGTGCCAGCAGGAACTGGTCGATACCCCACGCCAGGTAGCTCAGGTATTGTCGCGGAGTTTGGCGGTTGGACGAATCCTCCCCAAGGAGAGTATCAAGACTACCCGTTATACACAACCAAACGAGCTATGCGCGAGGGGTTAAGGTATCATATTGCACGATTCGCCTCGAAGAAGGATGTCGATCCAGCCAACCAAAACGAATTCACCCGACCCGTAGTCCTGCATAGAAGAGATCCAAAGCAACCTCCACCAGGTAAAGGCATGAAGGACGAAGATATTACAATGGAAGGTGTCCCTGTAGATTCGAAGGAGCGAGAGCGACAGGAAATCTTGAAGGCGGAAAAGGAAGCGCAAAGAGCTGCGGACCTTGCACAGATTGCTCCGACGGGTAATAATGCTTCTGCAATGGCGGCCAAGAAGAATCAGGCATTTAGGAATGAGAAGACCACACAAGTCTATCGTCTAGACAAGACTGCCGAACAGAAGAAGGCATCGGATCTCAGATACGAAGAAGCACTTCCATGGCATCTTGAAGACGCCGATAACAAGAATACATGGGTAGGCAACTACGAGGCGGCGCTGTCTGACACGAATGTTGTATTCTTCGTCGACCAGGGTAGCTTCAAGATGATTCCAGTTGAGAAGTGGTACAAGTTCACAGCTAAAGCCCAATTCAAGACTTTGACTATTGAGGAGGTCGAAGCCCAATTGAGCAAGAAATACGTCGCCCCAAGATGGATGGGAAGTGAGAAGACTGCCGACGAAAAGGCCCGGGAAGGTGGAGGTGGTGGCCAGCACAGACTATACACGGTCAAGTCGGAAAGCAATACATTTAAGAACTCTTCGAAGAGAGAGACAGAGGACATGGATGATCTCGACTTTGCTGAGGATGATCTCTTCCAGGATGACGACGAGCAAGTCACGATGGAACCAGATAATGATGAGGAGACAAAGGATGCCCAGGAACGTATCAAGCGCGAGCAGTTGGGTGCGAATGTCTTTGATCAAGCTAATGAGGCCGATATCGACCTGGAATTCATGAAGGAAGAAAAGGAAGCCGAGGAGCAGAAGAAACTCAGCAAGGGTGTCAAGAAAATGTTGAAGAAGCGGGAGAGAAATCATATCTATGACAGCGACTCGGATCATCCATACTCTGAATCGGTATGTATTGGTGCTTAGATGAGGTGATATTGCTAATTCTTACTTAGAGTGATGACGATACATCCGACGAGGAGAAGCTAAATGAGCAGGACAAAAAGAAGGAGGAAGAAGCCAAAGCCAAAGCTAAGGAAGAGTCCAAGCTTGCTTCAGGTACCTCCTCGAAAGGCACCAACACACCATCTGGTCGTCCTAAGACTGTTGATGTTCTCAAGAAGGAGAAGAAGAATCTGAAGCGACCAGGCTCTCCAAATCTCTCGGAATCGAGTGGCAATGAGTCGACGAGGAAGAAGCACAAGAAGAAGTATCAATCGCAGCCGGACGGTGCCACGTCTGCTCCAGGCTCCCGACAGATCTCGCCTGCTCCTTCAGGTTCTGGAAGTCCTGCCCGAAAATCATCCATCGTCAAACTTTCCGTCAAACCTTCCAAGCTTTCGGATATCCAGTCAGCACCACCTAATCCTAGCCCAACTGGCGCCATGAGTGATGGCGAGGCCACTGGCGGTGAGATGTCTGATGGTGGCAGGAAAACAAAGATCAAGCTTCGTATTGGCCCCTCACCTTCTGGGTCCAGAGCAGGCAGCCCAGCACCAGCCCGTTCCGCTGGAGGAAGTCGTGCTGGGAGCCCTGCTCTTCAAGCAGCACAATGTATGACTCTTCACATTCCTCTTGATTCTGTCGTCTCATAAGCTATATCTCTATCTATCTTGGGGAAGAAGATTGCTAACAAAAACTCTTTCAGATGGTACAGTACCTGGCTCACCTTTGGCACAATCGCCTGGTTCAGGACCAATTCAACCCCACGAGATTATCGCTGCTCTTCCAGCTTCCGGTATCAAGATCGGTGAATTGATGAAACTATTCCAGCGACGTGTTGGTGAAGCCCAGGATCAGACTGAGAAAAAGGAATTCATCAGACTGGTGAAAGAGAACGCAGCATTTGGGCCTGATAAGCTATTGCGACCAAAAGCATAAGGTGATGGTTGGACCAAGATTGCATGCGTTCGCATTACAATGTAGTCGTTGCATAGAGGCAAAGATGACTTGGATGGATGAATGGCGAATGAGGTCACTTTTGTACGATTTGATACCAGCATGAGAGCATTTCGAGGGATCTGCTTCTGCAATTCGATGACCCTGGAGGGGCGCATAAGAATAGCACTACTCCAAAATCAAGCAATGATCTTAATGACTTGATTCTTCGTGACTATTATTCGTCCATCTGCCATGAGTAGTCCAGATCCTTGTTTCTGGTCCTGCGGTTCAGAGCCTTGAACCGCTCAGACTCCCACCCATTTCCTCTATCCACTCCATCCCATTTATGCCCTGGCCTAATCCCGTACCTATTCGGTGCCGCAGCACCTTGGTATAGTGGCTTCCCCGAAACACTCTTGCCCTTATTCTTCTTAACGATGAATTGTGCCGCAGGATCATTCCACCTCTCAACCTCCTTCATCTCCTTATTCATATCCTCATCATCAATTTTCCTCGCAAGCGGCATGAACCTCGCTTCGTCTAACTCCTCTTTTCTCCTCTCCTTTTCAGCTCTCTGCACATCACCCTTCTGCATCTCCAACTCCTCTCTCTCTTTCCTAGCTTTCTCGTCCGCTTCCCGCTTCGCCTCCTGCCGCCTCATAGTAAGATCTATCCTCCTACCAGTAGCATCCCGATAAACAGTCTCCTCACCCTTTCCCTTCCCTTTGACACCCTGCTCCCTCTCCCAAGCAACAGCTTCCTCTTTCTTCCTCTTCTCAAACTGCTTCGCCACATCCCTCGCGCTCTGCAATCCTGCATGAGTCCCATCACCCATTTTCACCACTCCCTCCCCATCTTCAAATACAGGCTCCTCATCCTCATTCATTGCGGCGCTGTTCTCCGCTGCTGCTTCGCATATAATACGATCCGCGGCATCTTGTTCCTCGTCTCTTGGTTGTAAGGCTGGCACCCCGACGGTTTTCCATGCGTTCTTTTTCGCTTTTCGGAATTCGGCTGAGCCGGAGGAGACGGTGATGGGACGGCCGTCATCGTCTTCGGGGTTTGTGGGGGTGTTGGACCAGCCAAGGGCGTCGTCGTCTGCTATTATGAGGCCAGTTGAGGAAGCGTTTTTGCGTTTGCGCTTTTTTGTGGAGGAGGTGGAGGGTTCGGCACTGAGGTATTTGGAGGCTAGATAGCTGGAGAGAGACATTGTGGGCGATGGGGAGTGTAAATGTCGGTGGGAAAGACAAAATGGTTGCGAGGCTGAAGATGCGGATTTCGGGATGGAAATTCAAGGTCACGTGTGAATAGTCAAGTGGGTTTAAGGTAAGTGTGGCTTGACTCTAAGGCTTGGCAATCTTCCAGACTCCTGTGCCACAATTGCAAAACAGCCGCCTCTACTCTCGGGTTAGCCTCTTTGCGAATACGAAAGATCGTCGTCCTTTTTCCATGCCCGTAGCCACCACCATGCGTGTTTAGCTGTTCCTTCCCACCTCATCCAGATGTCAACAACACCAGCGCCCAGGACAGATTCCATACAACGGCGCCTATCACTGCAAGCTGCTTGTCGGGCTTCTTCAATTTCCTGTCCGGCTTGTGAGAGTACTGTAGCCTGTAGGTCGGCCAATCTCTTGAATCAGCTAACGAGTAAAGCGTTCTTTTGAATAAATTTACTTACTAGAGATCAATCTCGACGTACAAGTCTATGATGACGATGAAACCTTTGAAGGAATCTGTATTCCATTACGAGTTAGTGCTTGCAAAGAGAGCTTGCTCCTGGCGTTGCTCTCGAGATTATATATTTGTGGATTTTCCACGATCATGCCGATTGTTTTGCCTCAGACATTGAGACATATAGTATATATTCTCGACCTTCAAATTTCAACAGTCACTTCTCGATTTCCAACCCTCGGCTTTCAGCTTTCAACATACGGCAAGGAGCGATGTCCGTACCTAAGTTGAAAGTCCTCATATCAGGAGCAAGCATCGCTAGACCTTGTCTCGCATACCGGCTTGCCGGAACACGTCTTGATGTATCCATCACAATCACCGAACGATCACCAACTCCGAGAGTCAACGGCCAAACCATCAACATTCGTGATCAAGCAGTCGAGATCGTCAAGGCTATGAAACTGGAAGAGGCTGTCCGCTCCCGACATGCGACAGAAGAAGCCACAAGATTTCTAAATCCTCTGGGGAGACTTTTGCACAATTCAATGGTGGAGGGACATTCACTGCTGAATACGAAATCCTGAGGGCAGACTTGTCACAGCTTTTCCTGGAGGCCACTGAGGGCTTGGCCAATGTCCAGTATATATACGGTGATTCTGTCAAATCTCTCGAACAGACCGAGGAAAATGTTAATGTGACGTTCAACGGAGGATCACAAGCCACATTTGATTTGGTGCTGCAGACGGGTCTACTTCCAAACTCGATTGATGATTGTAGATGAGCAAATTCTCAAGGGTAGCTACAACAACCTAAGCCAGTACCTTGCATTCTTCAGTATCCCGAGTCGCCCAACCGACCCAAAGATGTGGTAGTGGTACAATACCACGAAAGGCGTCAGCATCATGCTGCGTCCGCATCGGAACACTTCTACCATGGGTGCATACTTGTGCGTTACCATGTCAGCACACGGGCAGCGAGATCCAGTCATCGAAGATGCTATGGAAGAAGGAACGGAAGCCCAGAAGCGTATCTTGCGCGAGCACTTCGAGAACACAGGCTGGGAAGCAAAGCGGGTGCTGGAAGGAATGGACCATGCAGAAGACTTCTACATGAGCTGAGCTGCGCAGGTGAAGCTGCCAAAATGGACGAAAGGACGTGCTCTTGTGCTGGGAGATGCAGCCTTCGCAACTTTTGGTGTCGGAACGAGTCTTGCTATTGAGTGCTTACACGTTGGCGGAAAAGCTCTCGAAGATACAGAGCAGCAAGGATGTGCCACAGGCTCTAGAGAGACACGAAGAGGTCTTTCGCCCGTTGTATGCCAAGATGGAAGATCTCTCACCTGGCTTTCTATAGATTGCGTTCCCATAGACTGCTTGGGGCCTTCGGTTAAGAGACTCTGCGCTGTGGTTTGTGAGCAAGTCAAAGCTGTACAAGCTTTTCCAAGGTAATTCACGAACCGACTCAAAATTGCCATCTTGCAACTGGGTTGATGTCTAAGAAAGGGGCTAAAAAGAGAATCGGGGTAGTCGCAATGGGAATCTTGGTGGTGAGGAAGGACGTAGCACTAGGCTGGAGAATATGGGTTGGGTTCAAGTGGGTCTTGAACGGGTGTGGCAGCGGGATTGGCGAATTGTCGAGCTAGAGTGGCTAATTCTTGTTTTACTTTCCCTTTTGCTTCTTTCTCATGAGAAATTGAGCTCGAGATCCTTACGTAGCAGTTGTACATCAACAGTCCTGCTGTGTCACGTTCCACTACTGAGCGAGAGTGTCCCTCAACAGTCCAGTCGATTCTTTCAATTCTGCCTTTCTGGTCACATCGACCGTCTTCTGTTCGCAATCTCTCTTTCAGCGCTACTTTTCTTCATGCTTTGCTGTCTCCAATTGCCATTCACCCATTCACGAACCATGTTGGTTTATAGACGAGCTTGTCGTACGGTCTGGTCGTATCTCAAAGGTCTGCCAGTTTCCGAGACAATATATCATTAAGAACGCAGTATCTTCGAATCCCTCTTTCGAAAGAACCCCGCAGAATAGGACATCTCTGTGCGTCAAGATTGTGTAGACCGCATGCTTAGTACAACAGGGTCTGACGAACCTTACTCTTGTGGACAATCAAGGACTCTCATATTTGGGAGGCATCACTTGCTTCATCTCACACCTTCGTGTTTGCAAGACTTTTTGCTCAAACTTTCCCCTACATCCAAGCTTTCTAACCGTGTTTGTCAACATTCACATCCTCGACTTTACTCATAAAGGCAAAGATGAAGTCTCCACATCTATACTTATACATTCTCAGTGCATTCTCCATAACGGCTACTTTGGCAGCAACTTCCCCCTTGCTTCACAAACAATCACCATCATCGGGACCACCACCCTTTCCTCTAGACTTTTTCTCTCCTCCTTTCAGCTTTTCTGTGCCATTAAGGGATGAGTCTTTGAATCTGTATGTGATCGTCCCCCGATTCCGAATTACTCCGATAATCATTTCCAGTACAAAGAGCATCGATACTGGTGAAGAAGCTTCAGCCGCCGCCGAGTGTCTTGATTGCCGTGTCTGGGGCACGGCCACTTATTTGGCGGCTGGAGACAAAAATGTGACCCTGTTCCCCGATAATTCGTCTTTAATGGCAGATCCATTTGGTTATATTGTTTCCGTTCCAAGATATCTTTTGATTCTCTACTTCAACGACTTTGGAGTCTACGTCGATTACAAAATCAGCACTATTAGAAAGGGGAACTACTATGAGATGCTACGAGGTCTAGGCATTATTCTATGGGTAAAAGATCGTGTTATCAAATCAATAAGCTAACTAGGGAGAAAAGTGAGGATATAAGAGTCTGTGAGATTACCTTTGAGCTATACTACATATGAAAGGATAGTTTGGCACCACTACACGTGACCAGCAACTGACAACTACTCACTCGCACTATAGAAAGGCACATCGCCCTAGAACCATATCATTAGTCTCGATGTAGCCTTTGTTGCTTTATCGTCTGTCAATTTGCTCTTCTCCTTCGATGGCAATATTGAGATGGCGTCTGGCTATTATTTTCAGTGTCAGAATGACATAAATGTTTCCGTCAACGAGTTCGCTCTCCAAGGACCCTTCTTTGTGAACATGTACTTACCTCTTGCCCACTCTCGAGTCAAGACCAGCCAGCTAATCAATGAGCTTAGTGACCCCAATTTCGCTCTATATCATGGTTTCCTCGTCTATTCACTTCCCATCAGGAACCTATCCGGATCGGGATCATTGGCAGCGTCACTTCAGTTCCGCCTCGATCTAGATATCGAAGTCAGATCTAACCGCACGGGTATCAACCTCGAGACAGCTATTCTGACAAATATCGAGTACAAAGCTACAATCAACGATACGGGGAGTTGTAACCTCGATATCTCGCAGGTGGTGGACACATACTTCGGTGGCTCTTTAGTTGCGGCAATTGATTCTAGAACACTTGCGGCCAGCAGCACTGGCAACACATACTGGTAATTCAAGCCAGTCATCAGCCTTTTGCCTCCAGATTGTTCGTCTACCAACGGAGTGTCGACTGGTTCTACTACCACAACTTCTGCACCACTACGTAGGCCAGGTCCTACACATACAGCGCATACCCGATCTTTCACCCACGGGCCTAACTACACATCCACCGTACCTTCTCCCATATAAGTGCCAGGTTCAATCGATAGGCTTGCGACGATGACTTTCTTCACGTCTTGCAGGTTTCAATTTTGTGTGTGCGTGTTACTACCCGATAATCAGGCTGGGTCAAACCTTCAGATAATGGGAGAGTAGCAACTGTGTGTGGCAAACATAGAGTCAGCTTCTGACCAAGGTCGATTTCGGTTTCGGCAGAGCTCTGATTAATGAGTATCTCGTGCGATAGAAGGACTCTCTGTACCACTTTGTGCTAGCTCTGGCCTTTGCTTGGCTGTGTTCCTCCTGTAAGTCACCTGGAACAATTCCAATCGCTTGTGCAACCCATCTCTAACTGTTAAAGAAAATATATCTTATTAGCTCTACTCTCGTTTAAAATCTGACCGCCTGTCTCCAATGATGCATCTTTCTTCATTCCACTTTGCAAGTGCATCCTGTTTGAGCGAGATACGAGGAGGCTAAAGTGGAGAAGTCAACGGACCATGGTTGATAAGTTGCGCCTTGCGAATATGCATCGATGTGAAGTAGGTAGTCCGTTCAGGACTCCCCACTTCGTGCTTTGTGCAACTAGGTCTGCTTTTAAAATGTGCTCTGCGCAACAGCACCTGAAGATGGTATTCTATAAGACGGCCATATGCTTCTCAAACTTACGAAACTGCTTTTCCCCGTTCACAGACCATCGCATGCTACTATTTGGAGCAATTATTACTATCTTCATCTGAGAAGATCCAACTAGAGTGCTTCAATCACGTACACCGTCATCCGATATGAAGCTTACAGCCGTTTTTGTCAACATTATCTCGGGTGCAACTCTTGTCGCAGCAGGCTCTACCAGCCCCGACTCTCCCACGAGCGACATTTCGACACGCTTTGAAGGAAATGCCACTTTCATGGATTATGCCAGATTCGGCTTGTCTACGGAGCTGAAGAAAGCCAAGTTCAAGCTGCAAGAACATCCTTATCCCTCTCTCCATAGGGCTCGTCTCTTACCTTCATTCGCAGCCCGAAGAAACCAGGGACAGTTCGATCCTTTGTCGAATGCATCGACTGTCGTACTTGGGGCAATGTAACCCTGTCTACCTATGTATTTGGCAACAACACATCCATCCTCCCTGGCGCACCCTTCACGGCGAGAGCAATCTTTCCCTGGGTTGCAAAGCAGTCCACCTCCACTCACAACCCTTACCCTGGACAACATCGGAGGCTATTTCGAGTACAACATCAGCTCAGCTGGAGCTGCGGAACTACACGTCACGATTTGGAACGCCGGGGAGCCGACGACGTTGTCAATGAGTAGTGACGTATCTCTCAAGGCACTCCCGAAGCTTGACTTGATATTTATTCTTGATTATAATATACAAGACCTGGAGCTTGTGTCTGGATTTGGGTTTCAATGTCCGAATGGTACTCAGATATTATTTAATGAGTTCACAGGAGATCTTGTCTACCCTTCTAATTTGTAAGCGCCGCCCTTCTCTCACTTCCCCATAATCAAATGACTGATTATCGAAAAGCGAACAATGTTCCATCGACCCTCTCCACCACAGCAAAATATCGGGAACCGGCTATCCAGCCATCTTCCTCAACCTCAACCTAGACCACATTATCATCATCCAATCCACTTGCGTAGTCCCCGAAGTCGTCTTCCTCAACACGGGAGTCGATGTAATCCTGGTACGCGGCCACCTTGAAATTAACAAGCTTGACGAATGCGATTTCGCAATATCTGGATTGCTGGCGAACCAAGTTGAAGTTGTGGTCAACGCAACGGTTGGATTCCAGACTACACAAAGCATTGTTGATGCAGATTTCTTCACTTCTGTGCTAGATTATTCTACGATGGCATACTCGAAGTGTAGTCCGACATCCTCAGGGCCTTTTGCTACGGGGCAAGGATCGGTGAACTCGCATACAGCTACCCACTCTAAGAACTCTCTAACTAGGAAGTCACTTCACGTCTCGAGGCCGACATCCACAACTGCGAATTCCCCGAGCTTCGCTGGCATATCGATACTAGCATAGCTAGACTTCCCTTGCTTCGTACAGAATCCATGGGGAATCCTGGGTATTCTGACAGAAGATTTAGGAGCGAGCTCTGTATCAGATGAATCAAGTCGTTTTGTTCTTCGAATTGTTTGAAGAGGCAACGCAAATTTAGATCAGACAAAATAGCACTCCAGGAATGATCTAGACTGCCAAGCCACTTCTGTTCCTCGAAACCAGACCGCACTTTGCTTTTCCCCTCTGTCAACGCGTCTCCCTCGAGTAACTCCGCTCCTGCAACGCCCCCATCCTAAATCGAACATCAGGCCCGCCATTTTCGTCTCTCATACTCCCAACTCCCACTCTCCTCCCGTCACGATTCTCAAACCTTGTATTGCGGATCCATCTTCGCTCCATCATAATACGTTCTCTTCAATTTCCCCGCCGTCTCCAACTCCGGGAAATCAACCAATGTCCTCACGTTCAAGGGACAAACATCGTCCTCTGAAAGCACCTCAACCATAATGCTAACACCACAGACCTTGCAGAAAGAATGAAGGGAGTCTTTCGAGATGAAGGCGTAGGGTGTTATCTGGGTTTTCCCGGTGTGGATTACGACTTGGTTTTTCTTGGGGTAGATGAAGAGATCTCCATTCTGTTTTCTGTCAGCAGCTGTCCGAAAGTTTGGATCTTGAAAATGGGAGAGAAGGTGAAGTGGGAAAGGAGAAGGTAAACATGCCCTCGAGCAAGAACTACAGTTGCAGCTCATGATTTCCTGCTCCTCCAATGGTTTGGTCAAAACACTGAAAGTCACAGCTTTACAGTGACAGTTCCCGTGATAGACTTTCATCCCATCACCCTCATTCTTTCCTAGCTTCTTCTCTGTCTCTTCGATCGGAGGGAAAGTTGGGGGCTGATACTGTTCTCCGAATTCGCTGCCTGTCATCTTCACGAGTTCAAGTTTGTCAAGATCAATATCCCTGAGCATGCGAGCCTGACTGGAGTTAGTTTGAGATACTGGAATGGGGTGGAAGTGAATAGGTACATTGATGCCAAGAGAGCGGTCTTTGGGAATATTTTCCATATTGATGCGGCAGAGGACGGTGGAGCCGCATTTAGGACAGAACTGTTGCTCTTCGTTAGAGAGAGTGGAAGAATACACGGAGGAGGAGGACGAACATAGTTCGGAATCAATTCGCTTCCGAATTTGTAGGCTTGGAGGGAGTCCTCGCCAGACTGGATCTTGAAGTCGGCATCGGCCACGGGGAAGATCCAGAGGGGTGCATTCTGTGAGAAAGTCAGGATCGAACAACTGGCTTTGACTTTTTGGAGATCAGATCAGGAGAGGGCAAGGTGTAAACCTGTTCGTACCTTCGAGCAGACACTGCAATCACAATTCCGAACTTTGATCGCGCTGAGTCCTGGCGAAGGGAGTTTGGTCTTGAATTTGAAGGCACCACAATGGCAATTGCCTTTGTATTCTGTCTTTTCGGTTTCGGACTCCATGGTGTTTGTGACAAAGGACTTAGAAGACGTGTTCGTCGAAGGTGGGAGACGCGAAGTAAATATACATACAGCATGATAGTGTGGTTGCCAAGATCAGCAGGGGGCGTGGTTGCCTATTGAGGTGACGGATCTCGTGTAGACGATTGGACGGGAGCAGGCTGATTGTCGGAAGGAACGATCGTGGCGGGATTTGCGGATTTTGAGTGGATGGTGGAAAGTGCAGCTGAAAAAGCAGCAGATGAAACAAATATACTCAAGCTCTTACATGACTTCCCCCTTCATGGTCCACGCACATGGCTATCACCAGTGGTAAGTCTGTAACCACTCCATCTTTACTCTCTCGTCTTCGACTGACTTGATCAGCCCAATGCTCTTGCGCACGCGAGCCAGATTCAAAAGCATAGCCGGCAGGACCTCAACGAGATCTCAAGGGAATTAGGAACTACCCGGCAAAAGTTAAACCAAGTTCAAACATACATTGGCATTCGCTCGTACTCCATATTTTACACAATTGAGACATATCTACACTCGCAACAGCACCCAACTAACTCCAGGTATCCTTCTCAGAGATCCACTCAATCATCATCAAATATCTGATATGTGTTCTGTAATATCGTGTCGACGACCCTGACTTGCCAGCCAGCATCTTGGATATTCGGACCGGTGTTTGCACCCATCAGCGTTGGCCCAAAGACTATTGCAAGATTGCTAGCACTCATGCGATTTGCAGCAGAATTGTCCGTAACTCTGTTGAGATGTAAGGTCAAGGCACGAAGAGTTGCATAGTTAGGATCGGGAAGGCTGTTTATAATGGCGTGTAAAGAATCGCGACGGACGATATCGTCATCATTTTCTGGCCACCGTTAGCAGTGGGATACCCAACCATTTAAGATCTACCTACTAGCAGCTTCAATAAACCCAGCGTATTGTTCTGCTGTTAAAAGCGGATCAGGTAGATCACGGAAGAACTGCTTCAAGAGACCAGCAACACTATTAACGTCGTGGAAGAAGTTCGCCGGATCTCGGAAGTCTACCCTCGAAGCATCTGATTCCATTAGCCTTGAAATCTTTCTAAGAGAGCAATCTGCTTACCGTTGTCGAACATAGCTTTGATTTTGGTTATATGGGACGCAGTTCCCGAAAGACGATAGATACCTTCCACTTCTAGACCAAAGAGATCAACTGCCTGTATACACTGATACACAACCATTGGGACCGCTGATCCATCTCTCTCGAAGAGCTGCTCTAGACTCAATCCGAAAACAGGTTTTAATGGTGGTAGGTTGGGTGCATTTGAACTTGCTGGAGGTTGTGAAAAAGCTGCTGGAGGCTGTGAGAAAGTCGCTGCGTTCACCGGACTATGTTGCTGTACTGTAGGTAGAGGCGTTTGTGATGTCTGGAATGGGAGGGTTGATATCTGTGGAGGACCACTAGCACCGATGGAACCCGAATTATACGATGGCACATGGCTAGTCTGTCGTGGCGGACCCCCCATCGGTCCATTATTGCTGTATTGCTGCATGGACGGTCCTTGGCTGAAACTTCTCTCATGTTGCTGCATTACTGGAGGCGAGACTTGATTGAATGGCTGGCTAGCATGTGCCTGATGAGGAGATGGGCCACCACCAAAGGATTGTTGAATTTGTGGGGGTCCCTGGCGACTGGCAAAAGATGCTGGAGGATCTGACTGACGCTGCGGGGGAGGTGCACTGCTGTGCTGTTGCTGCTGCAAGGTCTGGAGAATCAATTAGACGATTTAGTTCAAGTAATATAGTATCAGCAGGTGCTTACGGGATGCTTCTCGTAGTGGATGTCCTGAGAAACCTTTGGAACCTTGACAGCAAAACTGCTAATATAGCTGCTAAGATCCTTCTCGTTGTCAATGGCGTGGACGACTTCACGTAGACTTCGATGCTGACTTCCGGATTCGCTTCCTTTCAGTGGGCTGACGTTCAAGCCATTGCTAAGCAAAAGTTTCTCGTTGAAGGAAGCTATAAACACAGTTAGTACTCCTTCTTTGGCGAGTGAAGGGAAGCTCCTACCAAACTTTTGCATCTGCAATGTCAGTGCGGAATCACATTCTCTGATCAGATCCTCAATGGACTTTACAGCCTCAGGTCTTAATTTCGACCAAAGTTCAGTTCGCTGACTTTGCGCCGACTGGACCTTGGAGGCGTAGTCGGCATCTGCGGCTTGCAACTTCCGTAGAAGATCTTCTTCGTGCTGTTGCTGAGACTTGGGTCCTTTCAGACCAAACTTCTTTCCCGTTTGCCCTCCTCCAGTCCTGGCCCTGTCATAATCCTCTGCTAGAGCATCGTATTTGGCTTTCGATTTCCGCATGGCAGCCTCGATGTCAGCTACCCGTTGCTCTGCAGCGAGCCCCGATTGCTTCCAATGCTTCCGACCTCGCTCGATGGTCGCAGCCATCTCCAGCAAATCTTCATGCATCTGCTGCAAGGAAATCGCAAACTGAGCCCCATTGTCTGCCATTCGCTCGTGAATTTTAGTGACCTCATCGTAGGAGTGTAGGAAGGAGCCATGGCGATGCTCCGGTCTTCGAATGTTTTCGGCCGTTGCTCTGCATAGCTTCTTTAGTCCATTCGAGTGTTCTTCCTCCAGCGTCGACCGCTTCTTGAGGAAGAGTGCGAATTCCTACAACGCAGATGTCAGAAACCATGGTTACTAGACTGTCACAGAGAACCTACTTTGCAACTTGCTATGCTCTGTTTCAATCGATTGAGCAGAGTTGAGACGCCAAGCTCGGAGTTCACCACATCATGCACCTCCTTTGCATTCACATCAATTAGACCAGGCGGCGGACCTGTTGTGGTCTCCCCGTTCATCGGTTCACTAAGATGGTCGTCACCCAGAGACATGCTTCCCGTCCGGTCGCGCTGCTGCTGCTGGGTCGGAAACTCTGGAGGCTCCGAGAGAAGTCGGTCTGAATTATTGTCATCGGCCATGGTTAGTAGATGTATGGTATGGACAGGTTTGTTTGATCAGCGCTGGTTGGAATGCGGATAACGATCGTTCGAGGTGGGATATCGCCTGTTCGAAGTTCGAAACGTATGGTGACTGGTAATTCATGCGAGGCTATAGAACCCACGATATAGCAGCACCAATATCAGGTAAACCGATGAGATGCTACAGAAACGGTAGCAATGCGCAGACTTCCTGAAAAGGCGAGAGTTTTGTCTTGTTGACGACAGACATTGGCGGTTGCGAGTACGAAGCTTATGGGATACCTTGGAAGCAAGGCCAACAAATCTAGCCAATCTAGCCAACCTAGCCAACCTAGGCCTAGCCTCAAGTTTATTTACGAGCTTGAGCTCTGTGCTGATTTTTTGGGACGAAACCTCGGAAGTCAATCTGGTGAATCATCCGCACAGACTTTTGGAGGCGGGGTCCTGGAGTTCAAATGTTATGCATTTGGTATGAAACACCCGGATCCTCGGGCAAGGACACACCAGAGTTCCATGCCATGTCATGCCTCGGCTGCTATGTTCATAGCGTAGCGAGCTGGGCTGGTAGTAAATACAAGTGGTCCGCGACTTTACCTGCTTCTGGTGTTCTTGCTTCTTCCTTTGGTAAATTATGTCTGATCTTAAAAATAGTTTGTTTTTGGACGCTGTTTCCTTCTCATTTGGAATAGTACCGAGCTGAATTATCTCGAGCTGTTGAGGTAGAAAGATTCTATCCCTTCACCGAGTGAGGCTAGGTATTGTGTTCTCACTCAATTGCTCTAGTTAGAAAACATGAGATGCGGACCTCCCTTGGTACCCTCGGGACACCGCTGAGTTGACAAATTTGGCCCCTGGATTCAACGAGAAATTGCCAGGAGGCAAGTGCGAACCATACATACTTGCACGCATTGGAAGGCCACTTCCTCAGCCTCTCTCGCCTTTGCCCTTTGCATAAGAGATCCGTGCAAGCTTTCTTTTGTGCTTATTCAACTAACGACTTTCTTTCAACTTTCGCTCGACCGTCGAAGTTAGAAACCTCCTAGTAGAGGGCAAGTAATGCAACTCATACCGCGCAATAAGTGAGTTTCTTTTTAACACAAAGACCTCGACACTTAAAATGGTCTGTCTGCTCAGGTGTTCTTCATTCCCGTCCTGCCCTTTCTATATGCCTTCTACACTCTCAAGGCCTCTGACTTCTGACAAGCGTCCCTTGGAAGTCCTTGGTGCAGCCTATGTTTAGTGTCTGAGCAATGAGAACCTGCTCGTAATGTCATGACAGAGTCACTCTCGTTGTGGCGGACAAGAGTAGCTTCTAACCAGTGGTTGAAAGCATCCTTCCTGGAAGGTCAGATGCTGCAATATAATACAACCAGAACTTCTATTTTCGCAGATGCTGAGCACGAATCATCAACAGTCCAGCAACCAGTTCATCGAATGCCAAGCAAGTTTCCTCCATTCGTGGGCCCGTCCCATCATGGACTTTGGTCATGCGAGAGAATTCTACAGGATCACTCAATTAGGCGAAATAGGGGAATACAAACACATACGGTGGAACGCCATTGGTCGACCAACAGGTTGTAGGGATGCAAGGACATCGATCTGGTTTTGGTGGGGCTCAGAATCCGCAGTTAAGATGCGAAAGTATGGGATGCAGCGTATCGTTCAGGATGACGATTGTGTCAAAAGGACGAGGAGAAGCCCGCACATCCCGAAGATGCTAATGCAGCAAGAAATACGATACGTGGGAGCTGCTGATGATTTGCGTTGTGGCGAGCTTACTCAATTCGCGGCTGCTCAACCATTTCCTCATCCGGCTCGTGGCGCGGCTGAGCACGCACGATTGGCCACGAGGTAACAATTATACCCGCATCTCTCGAACTCTCGATTTGTGTCGCCTTGTCCGTTGTGGCTTCTGTTGTCGTTTCGTCGTTTCGTCTCGTTTCGTTGCGTAGCTTGATTTACTGCGGTCCCCGTCCGCAGAAGTTCTACCTTCGCCGGCGCGCTGTGCTACTGATATGAGATAAATACAAGAGTGTCTACCCTTCGAAACGAAGCAGAACATCATCTCAAGTCCTTTTCAATCACATCCCAACAGCTTCTTCGCTTCTACACCCACAGACGCAATATCAATCCCAAAACTTTCCCACTTGTCCACCAATCTCCCTCGTCACCTGAAACAATGGGTTTGATTAAGACAGCAATAATGACCGGCGGAGGAATCTACGCAATTAAACAACTTACCAAAACCGCAGAGCGCCGAGATCGACGCAGCGATTCCCGTTCCCAATCCCAACCCTCAACCAGAGGATACCGCGAAGACAATAACCAACCTCAAGGATACCGGGGCCCACCTCCTCCCCGCCCACCTTTCGACCCAAATAACTACAACGGCTACCAAGAGCGCGAGCAACCTCAATGGTATCCTGCCACAAACCCCGCAAACGACAACGCGAGAAGCTATCCACCACCTCCAGGTTACAACCCACAAGATTATACCGAGGATAAACGCCGATCTATCTACAGAGCGGATGATTATCAACCTCAGCAAGACTCTCGTTATCAACCGGTACCGCAGCAACGATATGTGCAATCTCAGGATCAAGGTTTTGACGATGGTGCTGAACAGAGGCAGGGACGTACGTCGAGTATGGATGGGTTGGCTGGTATGGCGATGGATTTTGTTGGGAAGAAGGGAGGGGATGGTGGGAGGGGAAGTAAGTTGGATCAAGGGTTGCAGATGGCTTCGGGGTTTCTGAGAAAATAAATGGGAGACTGATGGGGTTTCTTGGTTCTCTGGAGGCTGGTTTAAGGGTTGTTCTTGCGCCGTTCGTTGAAAATGGGATGCTATTGCCATTGATTTGTATTTATTGCATATAGAGGAGTTTGATCTCAAGGAAATAAAACACTGCTGCTGCCAACACACAACTCTAATCTCATGTACAATCTGGTAATCATATCCTCACAATAGTAACCCTCCTCGCTGTATTCAAAAAAGCGACATACCAAGGCACCACGACGCCAGGTAGATTAAAAGTCCCAGAAAGTGCAGGACAATTACACACTCTGTATCACTTGCTCTACACATCGGCCCCACCCCCTTCCCTAAACACTAGCCATTGCCCCAATCCAATAAACACGAAAGCCGTAGATGTTGAATCTCTTCCTCAGAACGACGACCTCGCCAATTAAAATCTTTTCAACCGCTACCAGTCTCGTTCGTCCCGCCTATCCTTAACGATGCCGTTTCAAAAGAATTTTCCTTTGTGGTCTACCGTGACGAGGCCTTCTTGAGGATCGCTATGAATCTCATCACTCGCAGCGTACTCGGGAGCGCCTTCGACCTGATTGTCCAGATACGCAGGGCGATCAAGAGCATCGAACCTCTTGCCTTTGACCTTGGCATCGAAGAATTGATACGTGAGTCTCACACCCAAAGCTCCGAAGCCCCAGAGTAGGCCTCCAAATGGTGCAGCGACGAAAGCACCGAATGCACTCCAGTCATTCCCGTAAAGGCCTTGCTCGAGCAATATCAATTTGGCACCTTGTAGAGCACCTCCGAAGTAGATGGTTCCAAAGATGAATACCGTCAGGATTCCGCCGAGACCACCGACGACAACCTCGAATCCACGCCACCAGTAGAAACGATCATTCAGACCAAGGACTAACACTGGAATGGTCGATGCTGAGACAAGATCGGAGATCAGATAGATCTGGAGAATGGAAGGCGCCTTCAGAGCGATGGCAACCACAGGAAAGATGATGAGCACTACAGCTCCTCTCACCCACCAGATGTTGAGTTTATTCCTGAAGAGATCGTTCGAGGCAGTAGAGACCATAGCAGACTGGAAACTATCGAACGCAGCTGTGCTTAGAGACACAACCATAACAAGCACTATTCCGACAGTCCAGGCTGGAAGCTGCTCCAAGAGGTAGAAGAAAGCGATGCTTCCGTCTTGATCTGGATTGTTGGGGTCAAATGCTCCAGACCAAGTTGCAATCAGCCCTGTTGCACCAACCAAGGTGAGAATGATGAGAGTGACGACTGCGGCGATTGAGACCCCAATCCATAGGTCCTTGTCGGTCTTCGATGCAAAGGTACGGATCCAGAAGTTGGAGAGGAAGAAGTCGTTCGTAAGAACAGCTACCGGAAGAATGTAGAGCAATTGCCATCCCAGCAAAGTCGGTTTGGTCAGACCAGAAGAGTCGATCAAGCTCTTGTCGATCTTAGTCTCGACACCCACGGTAATTGTGGCCACAATAACTTGTACTACTTTAGCAGAGCCCCCTATCGATTATGTTGGGACTCACTTAAAGCAACCACCATAGCTCCTTGGATATTATCTGTGATGAAGGAGATTTTGAATCCTCCCAGAGCTTTGGGACGTTAGCCTAAGCAAAAGAGCCGAATAGGAGTTGCTCACAAGTATAAATCGTGGTAACGACGCACTCTACGATAACCATCGGAAGGCCGTCCATCCCAGTGAGAGCAGTCATGATCTGCTGCAACGCAGATAGCTCTGCTACCATATAAAGGAACATGGTCACAAGAGTGAGAAAGCTCAGGAAGAGAGCGGCAACGGAGCCATAGCGCTGTCTCGTCCACTCAGTCAGGACGAACCCTTCTGGACATTTCTTGCGAATGATGGGGCCGAGAAAGGCAAATATCATGAGCGGAGCTGCCGATGTGATAGCGTAGACCACCACCCCTTGTACACCCGTGATAGTTGCGAGCTGGGGATAAGAGAAGAGGATTCCAGAACCAAGGGCTAAGAATATGAGAAATTTAATGTCAGCTGGCTTGCTCAGATGGGGAAAGGGGGAGTTCAAAGCGGCAGACACTTTCCCACGCAAGCATTAACTTGATCGAGTATTACGGTGCAATCTCAGCTTCGTCTCAACAGGACCAGAGATCTCTTCTCGAAAGAAGTTGGATCTAAGATGGCTGTGTGACTCCGCGCCCGTAGTGAAGCCGCACTGACCCTTCCTACCTCACTCTTCACCATGTCGCCAGAGTATGGCACTCAAGCAGACACTGATTGGGAGGTTGGCAGAGAAGGATCAGCAGTATGTAAATACGAACCTCTTCACAACTCATTCTCTCTCGCTCTCATCTGATAGTGCTTTGCGTCGTTGGGCTTGCTGTCCATATGCTGCCGCGATTTGAAAGAAGCATCTTTCTGTAGCAGTTGGTACTAACCAGACGCAATGAAGTTCAAAGCCAGGGGAAACGCTACTGCTTGTCAGCATCTATCCAGGAAAGCAACGAGGATATGTTAGGGTGAGAATGTTGAGCAAGAACTTGAAGTCCAACATTCAGATAAGCCTGACCAGTCTGAGTTCTGTTTCCTGAGAGCCATTCTCCCTAGGACCAAGGTTAGAACGATGTTTCTCGAAACGTGGCTGAAGAGTTCATACCTTTGACTGATGTCTTAGTCTCCATGCAACATAGCAACCGAAGACTCTGTTTACTGATCAGTCTAGACTCGGCAACGAGCTTTATATCTCCCCATTCAAAGACGTACAGGAACGCCCCGTAAGTCAAGTAGATGATGGCATTGCTCGCTGGGGTAGAAGGTTGACCCATTTTGCTGTACTACGGGGCAGTGATAACGAGACAATAACTTGAGGAAAGTTACTCAGGAAGCCAATGGAAACCGTATGAGTGCACAAATGCGAACGAGAATTGCCCCAATGAGATAATTGTAAACAGAGTACAAACAGGCAAGCTTCAGCGACCTTCAACTTCGACGAGGGATGCGACAACTCTTATCAAATTTTCTACTCCCGGCTGCCCCTCTAGCGCTACGGGCATCAGTCGGCCCCAAGCTAGTGGGTGCAAGTGGTGCAAGATTCTGGGGCTGCTGATTGGTGCTGTAAGAGGCTGGTAGACGCCACTTTGTTGCTAAGAGAATGATTTTTAGTCATTCCGGCCAGTGTGGCTCGGCGTGAGGTGATCTTTGCAACATTTTGAGGCCGAGAAGGAACCCAGAAGCACTTGATTCTGATTGTGATGGCGCATGGGGAATGTTGTACTCCATCTTGACTGAGAAATGTCAAAGAGGTTCTTGCTGCCACGAGACCCGAGACTCAATGATCCCGACTCCATCTACGTTGGAACAATTGCTCCTGGGAGAGTATAACCAACTGGCATCCTCTTTGACCTACAGTATTGTAGATTCGAATGCGAAGTTGCATAAACTATATAGCGTATGATGCATATGCGAGAAATCAAAAAGGAAAGACCCTTGCGTGTATACTGATCTGACCTGACGCCCGTTGGACGGCTTCTTTGATTCAACGAAGATCCATCTCAGGCCGAACACTTGGGTATAAGAGCAGAGGCTCTTCTATCTGGACACCAGCTCTCCCACATCTAGCTTGTATGTATACATATCGTACAGTCCGGCCCTCCACCGGCATGAACGTTCATCGTTTCCGTAATATACATCTTATTCCATGGTTGCAGGCACTGTCCGCCATGCTCCCTCCACCTACTCCAATGCCTTCTTCTCCCATTCCTCTAGATCTTGCAACGTTGTCTCCCCAGTCGTGCCCCATACCTGCCAAGGCCCCGGCTTCCACGCCTCAAGCCTTTGCTGTAAAACCACATACTCGACCACGTCCTTCTCCTTGCCAGACCCCGGCACCACTTCTGCATCCCCATTCTTAACTCTCCTCAACCTCGTCAGCTTCTGTCTCGAGCATATCCGTACAACAGCCTGCCTGACGGCCGCGCCATCTACCAGCAGTTTCATCCCCCGATCCGACACGATTCTCGACCTCTTATTATACTTCACAAGCTCCCACTGCACGGTCTCTCCCCGCGGCCGGCTCCCAATTCGTCCCCGAAAGCTCTCGTATATGCCATCCGTGCAGATCCTTCGGAGTGAAGCGATGTCGCCTTCTGCGAAGGAAGTATACATCTGTCGATGAAGCGCGACGGCCGTTGGCTTCACGGTAGACCTCGAAATCTTCAGACTGCGTCTTAGGAACCCTTTCTCTTTTGGCGAGGTGAACTTGAGTACGAGGAGGGAGAGTCGGTCGCGGAAGCGGTATTTGATGCGGTGGTAATGCAGCTTTAGAAAGCTACGGGGTGTTCGGAAGAGAGATGGGGCGTTTTTGCCTCTTGGAGTTATAAATGTACCTAGAAAGGAACAACACTGTTAATATAAAGTCAAGAAATAACAAAGGTCAGAAAACGTACCTTCGAGGATTCCAAGGTCTGAAGGTATCTGTGCCAATTCCTTCTGCACCACTTTCATGCTACGTTCTGCTGCCTGTGTCGGCCGAGCTGGTTGCGGCTGTTTCGGTGCAGCACGGAGGGGAGAATAATGGGAGAAGCATCTTCTCGAGAGTGGAGAAGAAAGACATCCCGGAGAATAGACTGCCCTTCGAAGGGCGATGTGCAATTGCGACATGGTCTGAGGAGTCCTTGAATTTTTTTTCTGTCGGAACAAGACATCAGAATCCGGGGTAGGTTCCTTCACTAGTGCGCATTCGTGCTTGGCTGCGACAACACCTCCTCTTTGCTGTGCTGTATAACCAAATGGTTCTCAACACCTGAACTGCAATGTGGCAGCATATGCCCTGACTGCTTCAGACTGGCTTCCCGGCGACCTCCCGCAAGTCGAAATAGGACGCAACGAAGTCCTTACACGGTTTCATCACCCCCGAATCTACACCCCGCCGAGCCCGACCAGAAGGATTCCGTTCTTCACCCAAGGGTCGCTGTATTGCTTGGGGTCGAGAAACACTGGCATCTACCTCTCCTGTTCTGTCGTGCTCTGAGTACTGCGCCGGCTGCGTGGTGGGGTTTGCGATGTGCGTTTACATTCTTGGGTGAGCTCTTGTTAGATGAGAGTGGGCAGGACATTGAGGCGCCTTGGAGCGTGGAGAAGAGGTTTAGGGTCACTGAGGTGTTTCTTGCAGTTTTATGGGTATGGCGCCTTCATTCAGGAACTGGTGGATATTCAGAAGATAAAGGTGCTTGGATTGGACTGATTCTCAAAAGTGCTGCTCCTCTGCATGGCTAAGTTTCTATTTTACGGACTGCTTGATGTCCCGGTGGTAAGTACTATCATTATTCCTTCTCTCCTTGCTGGTGATCGAAGCTCATAATCATCCTAGGCTCTTGAACTATACCCCACAAGGTATATAATTCCAGTGTCGTCCAGGAGAAGTTCATACTAATCAAGTCAGCAACTCTGGTTCGGCTTCTCACGATTAACTCAGTTAACGCCTATATAACATCTTGGGTTCTGTACCTTTCCGGTGGATCTGAAGATCCACGACTTTTGCTGCCAGCATGGATCAGCATCGCGAGTGTAATGATACGCCAAACCCCGAGCCCTTCTCTCCCACGTTCTGATTATGATATAGACATTGACTTTCCTGTACCATCTGACACATCCACGACTTGCCATTCTGAAAGAGACCTCCCTGTCCATATCTGTCTTCTCTATTGCAAGCTTCATAAGCATGGTTAGTTTGTTGCTGCAACTGCACTTGTAAGAGAGCCTCTCATCTCCATTGTCTATCTGTACATTGAAATGCATGGCCCGCTTACTCCTAATTCATGAGGAGATTCACCGTCAGCATAAGGTACAAGACTAATGGCCCCAGGACAAGAGCAAATGATCCACCTGTGCCTCTATTTATTTTCGTCAAGTATGCCTGGGAATATGCGAAGTTAGGAGTGGGATTGTTGAGGATGGTTGGTGATACATAACAATTTCAAACACATGTCACAACTAGAAATAAGGATTGGTTGTAATGTGTATTTTCCATTTGCCAGAGTCCTGCATAGCCTCCAGTCCTCAAGGAAAGCACAGGCTAGCAGAATCCTTGCCATAATAACACATGCTGTAAAGAGGGCAAAAGCAACGTCCGGTTCAATAGCAAAAGCAGAAACCCTTTCCTTCCCAAACCATTCCCTTTATCGTGAGTGCGTTCTATAAAGAATGCGGGTATCATCGGCCCATATCGAAGCAATTCGTAATAACGAGGTATTTCGATGTCATCGCGAGAGGAAGGCGAGGCAAGAAGACAGTGCAAAGTTCGTTGAGTGTAGCTCTTCTATCGAGGCTCCTCGCGATGATTGCTCGTGGGGCGTGACGACGGCTTCTTAGAAACCATGGACCTAGGAAATGTCAGATTTTGAGACTTGCGCTGCGGGACACCCAACATACCTTGATTGTCTTGGCATCGAGTTCCAAACCCTCCTTCTTGTCGGTGAGGAATTCTTGAACATCTTTGCGCTGATCTCCCTGAAGTTGGATCACCTCGCCCATCTCAGTGTCGACGACAATGGTGCCATTGCAAGCTGTTGTGTGCGGTTAGATTGGAGTCGTTGTGCGCGTGTGGGGTAACGTACCGAACTTCTTCTTGATGACCTTGAGGATCTTCTTCTGGTCGAACTTCTTGGGTAGACCTTGGACAGTCGTCAGAGTCTTACGACCATTGCGCTCTGTTAGAACACACGAGGTCAGCAGGCTTATCGTGAATGTGGCGCTTGAGGGTAGGCTGTGCCGCACAAATTGAGTAGAGTGTTGCAATGAAGGACTTACGCTGAATACGGATATGGATGTAATTCTGCGACTGCTTGGTTTCTCCTGTGTCTTCGTCGGCTTCGGCGAAGGGGTCTGTTCAGAATGTTAGTCGAGCCTTGGGGTTGGGCTTTTGTCCATTTTTTGGTATGCGTACCGAAAGTTTTGAGGTTTTCTATGGACATCAAGTCTTATGGTAAGTTGTATTGAGTGTGGAGACGAGAAGTTATATCAAAGACCGAAGCGTCGAGAGTTGCGGAGTGTAATGTAGTGGGCGTAGTGGGCTGAAGTGGTTGATATGGATTCTGCGAAGAAGGCGGGCGAGATTCAAGAGGCGGGGCGCTTTTTAGCGCTAGGTACCAATTACCATTTTAGCGTATCACGTGAGCGTTACTCATCTTTCAGGCTTACAAGGGTACGCGGAAGACGATGAGTCTGAAGGAAAAGACTTTGAGGTCCAGAAAACCTCAAAACTTTCGGTACGCATACCAAAAAATGGACAAAAGCTCAACTTCAAGGCTCGACTAACATTCGTTACCAAGAGCCTTTCATATAAATTTTCGGCTTCTTTCAAACTCGATTGAGATTATGATTGAACGGGCTTTCAAGGAGTCATGTTATTAGAAGGCTTTCCCGAAAAGTGATATTCGCCACTGATCATGTTCTTCATCTGGAGCGTTTTGAGTCAGAGGTGATTCAGTTGTCGATGACTGATTGAAGATTCCTTGTCATGCCTTGCGAAAATAGTTGGAAAGGGGAAGAACTCGACCATAGAGCGTGATGACAAGTCTCAAGAATAAAAAAGCCCTTATCTCTCATGAAGCCCAAGCTCAAGATCAAACATCTCTACGTGGTATGATGTTTTCATTTGCCAGCAGAAGCCGTGCCGCACCTCTCCAGAGACCAAGCATGCGAACGGCTCGGAAACAGCAAAATAAGTACTCTTCCAGTTTCTCGCCATTAGCTCCAGAATATCGGAGTTGATATTTTTGTTCCCGAGAATCCGTTCGTGTGGACAATCGTTCAATATGTAAATAACCAGATGGGTATCTCCACCAGCTCCAGTCCTATCACTCTTTGTATACACAAGCTTCCGCTGTCCCAGATGAATTTTATAGAGGCACCGCTGCAGGTGCTCCGGTTCCTGTTCCTTGGCCTGGAATTGGTGGTGGAGGCAAGAACATTGGCAGATATGTCTGTAGGAATTCGCTGTTATTGAGGAGTACGATGAAGGTCGGCAGATGGGAGAACGTACCACAACGAGAGCCATCACTGTAGATTTGTTAGTTTAGATCCCCACTAACAGTAGGGAACTACTTACAAGACATGCCGACAGAGAAGTAAGCAGGCTGTGATGCTGTCTTCTTTGCATCCTCACTCTCGCCCAACCAATTCTGGATCGCAAACACCACAGATGCCCTGCAGATTGTCAGACCTCGACGCTTCCAGCACCACGGGCTATGACATACCATCCGATGAACTTGTTTCGTGTGAACATAGCAGCCATGGGCAAAGTGCTTCCTAGAGTTCCACTGATATCAGAAGCACCCTCCTTGGCCGATGGGATCTGATAGGGAATGACTGCAAAGAGGAATTAGTGACATGCGTAGCCTCGTACTCCGCGATTACTTACCGAGATCAGCTCTCCGCATATCCTTCTTGGTCGCCATGATTGATGCTGTGCAAGGTGTAAGTATGAACAGCTTGGGGTCGAGATGCCTCACATGTATGCAAGTCGTGCCTGAGGCACTACTCTATAGATGTCTGGCCGGTTCTTCGCCTTTTTTGTTCCGAGACTCGACCGTTCTTGCAAACGGAACCTCCGCAAAGTTAAGCACTGTCCTCAACATGCTCGGATGCAGAAGGAGCCATTACACATCATTTGCTACGAATCCTGCTCCTACCTATTGGGAAGATGGTGAGCATTTGGTTAGCATGTGAGCTGATAGATGCATGCAATCCTTACTACTTCGAAGTACGCAGAACATTCATTATTTCATAGTCATATCACACCATCCAGACATTGGCAGAGTCTCCGACATTGGGGAACTTTCAAGTCTCAGGAATCTAAGGTCTAACCATCTTCGCCGACATGACATTGCTGTATCAGTAAATTTTGCGTTGATGTCCCAAACAAATTCCGAACATTTCTCCCACGAGCACATCGATGGTGATGTCAAATCTCTTTCGAACACTGATCTTATGATTCCACCAGATTATTCTACCCAACAATATCTTAATCATATGTACTGTTGTTTGTGAGGATATTTGCCATTACCAACGCTGTGGCATCCGACGTAAAATCACTCTAGATTTAAAATAGCCGCTATCAGCTTCTGATGTTCAGCGGCCCGCATCCTTGCCGTCCACCAAAGCCACCACCCTGGTCAACATCGTACTCTCTATCCTCCATCCTTCTCTCCAACACCACGAATTGCCATTCATACTTCACTTCTATTCTTCTCAAACCGGACCGTCAACCTCCATCTTCGACATCCCATCTAGCACGCCGCGACATGGAATTTAAGTCATGACCTCCAGAGCCAGTGTTGGCCAAGGCCCGAGAGAGCCACTCCAGAGGTCATTCTCATCGACGAGTACGTTCTCAAGGCCGTCGCCTCATCGCACATTATCGCAGCAATTCTCCTCCTCTTCGCCGACAAGGAGAGCGAATGATGGTTTGGTGGACTTGACGTTGGATGGAGATGCAACCGGGAGACATGCGCCGAGGATTGGGACTTCTAGACTCAGGTTGGAGGTTTCAACAGACTCGAAGAGCGCAGTGGTAGATTCCCCAGCGCCGATATCTGATGCCACTTCATCATGGAAGCCATCCCTTCCGCTCCCGCCTCCGCCACGAGGCCGTCCGATGCTTCACTTCGACGTCCCGAGTGTCAGCAACCTCAGCCCTCGCCCATCACAAGACGGAGGACCCGACGAACCTGCCATAAAGCCTATGCCTCTTCCTATACGGCCTGGACAGCATGCTCCGCCAGCATCCGCGAAGTCACGGCCTGCAGCAGGAGTCACAGTGAAGAAGGATGCCCGTCCCAAACCCTATGTCCTAGAAGTGCCTCCTCTAGCACCTCAATATCCTCCAAATGGTTTGCTATTGCCAGAATCCCACTTCCATTCTGCGCTAACTTATGAAGGGCATGCCGACTTCTTTCCATGGACTGGGAACCACGCCGAAGATCAATTCTCGGAGCCGGTCATCCGACATGGTTACTTTGATAAGGCACAAATGACACAGAACGAGACGGGTTCTGCGAGGCCGTCTATATTTCCTGCGCTCAAGCACAAGAGTGGGCTGCAGACTCTCTCGTCGATATTCACGAGTGTTCTAGCACAGCGCAGGGCGCATGGTCAGATTACCTCGGCCTCGACCTTCAAACCTCCTCCACGAGTGACTGTGACAGACACAAAGAGGGAAATGTGGCTCAAGGACTTAGCAAACCCCACCATATCATTACGCCGACTGAGTCGATCGATCCCCCACGGTATCAGGGGGAAGGTGCTGTTGGATCAATCATTAAGCAAGAATATTCCTATCGAACGTGCGGTTTGGCTGGCCAAATGTGTCGGCGCGAACGAATTGAGGTCATTTAGAAGGAAGGGTGTGAGTGGAACTTTTGCAATGGGTGGGGAAGCGAAATGGATTCGAGACTTTACTGTTTGCGTTGAACAGTTCGTCGAAACCATTGCGGGGACGTGTGGGGAGAAGGATTTCAGGGCGAGGATAGACTATGCGTATGTGTACCCATGCCAAACCTATCTCTATCTACTGACATCAGCATAGGATTCGACTGGCAACCCATTTTCACTCCGAGCATTTACTCGACCGGGATCACTACATGGACTGGCTTGTTTCTTCCCTCGAGAACAGTCCTCAAGCTAAGCTACCATTATGGTTATTGATCACTGAGATATACTGGAAAGATATGTTGCAGTACCGGAAATATGGCCGGCGACTAGCCACTGCCCTGATGAATCAATTAGCCGAGGTTTGTGCTTCCCTCTTTTACCTTCTATCCAGCAAGCTAACAAGTTCAATAGGCTCTCAATCACCCTGACCACGACATCCTTGCTCCTTTGTCTGACCGTCTCGTTCAGCTGCTGAAAGGGTTAATGATCTCTAATACCGAGAGTTTTATAGCACCCAAGTCATGGCTGAAGCATCGAGATATTCTGATGTCTCGCCTGTCTTCGGAAACCGAAAGCCTCTCCCCTACGCTTGCAGCAATTGACCGTCGAAATTCTCGACTTGCTGGTCCTGGAAGCGAGAAAGACCTGAATACTCGTCGGCGCTTCATAAAACTCCTTGACAGCGTCCTTTCGCAGCCTTTTGTTCAAGAGCTAGCACGGCAATGGTGGCAAATAGACGAGGATAAAGACATGCTTGTGCAGACAGTCTTGGAATGGGCCACATCATATTATCGCCCTGGGGCCGCCAAGATCTATGTTGCTACCCGGATTTTAAGAACCTGGAGCCAGTTTGGAGCTGATGTAACTGCTGCTGTTCTTAGCTTTATCGACTCTGCGGTTTGCGAATTAGGCCGGAACAAAGCTGCACTGTATCATCTTGTTTCTGAACTAGCACGCTCGGACCATTTCTCCACATCCAGGTATCTGCAGTGGTTAATTGCTCGTGGTGGTCTTCGTGACGGAGCAGATGTGGTGCCTGATGCGCCTTGCTGCACGCGGCTGTTAGCCGAGCTTCCTACACACAACCTCAGTGAAGGTATTCTAGAGCTTCGCATGACATTGCTCACTCGTGCTGAATTCTCTGTGGATCAGGAAGGAGAGCAGATTAGAGAGTACATGGCTATCATAAACTTGGATCTTCCAGGCATGCAGACACATGTTGATCAAGACCTGGATGCGATTGATATAGCACAATCTCAGCAACGCATTCCAGTAATCGCCAGCGCCAGCCGAACGAACAAATCAGAATTGGGGCTTTGGCTTAGGCAAAAGGTCCGAATCCAAATGATCCAGCCAACAATACCGCCTCTAGATGATTGGGATGACTCTCCGATGAAAAGAGGGACGTCTGCAATAACGGCATCAGAATTCAACACAGTTCGGCAGTATCTCGAGCTCATCGATGATTACTCTATGCTCGCTGATGTAATGATGATCGTGGAAAGCTCTAACGACGCTGAGGTTCTAGCATCCTGTGCAGATACGCTCAATCTCCATATAGAGACGTTTGCGGCGATCGGTGCTCTCCGAGGACTTTTTGACACTTTAATGTCTCGCCTGCGAGCTTTGAGCGAGGAGACAGACTCGATCCCGAGAGGCTTCTTAGTGTCGCTTTCTGACCTAGCTGCCAGGCTTCCAGAACAAGAGATTACGGCCCAACAGCTTGCGCAGGAGCTACTTCGCAGCGACAGAAAAACAGCAGCCGATGCTTGCTCACCAGTCTCAGACCATATGGCAATTGTGGAGACCGCAGAGGCTGATTTCACCGATGAAATTGAGAAGGTTTTGGCAAGCGGCAATAGCATGGACCGAGGCACTCTGGATCGACTGTTCCAGCGAATAATCCTACGCTCAGAAGATTCATGGGAGAAGTCACCCGAGCAGCAACGCAGTTGTGGATTACTGCTCACCAGACTCAGAACTTTTGACTCGAGGCACTTTGATGTGCTGATGGCTGCATGGTTGGCCCGCTTACTTCAGGCCAACGCTCGTCCGAGTCTTGTGGACGTCTTGAGTCCTCTCATCAGTTTCGGTTGTCTGGCACTTCGCGATGCAGTTCTGAGCTACACCTCTCTTGCAAGCCCTACGGATCCTCCCAGCATAGCTTTGGAAATGCTTGCTCTACTTACAGGTCCCTGTCACATGTCGGACATCATGACTAAACAGGAAGAATACCGCCTCCGCATCAAACAAGCTCACATGCAGAAGGATCACCCCAGAGAGACTCTTTTAATCATTCGCAAAGCTCTCGAACATTGTCCGTCGGATAAAAACTCCGCGGGGAACCAACAAGCAACGAGTTTGGAGGCATTGCTTGATAGCGCTCTCATGCGTGAGTTGTTACAGATTCTTGTACTACCAGACTCGGATGCCTTCACCCAAGACTTGGTCCGGCCACTTCTTCAGGGTGCTATGCCAAAGCCTAAAGATATTATCAATTCAGCTGTTGATGATCTTTTGATTCCTGGAAGCGGGCCAGAAACGATCACTACCGAGGTGCTTCTGAACTCGGCCAACGACTTGTCCCTGCCCTTTTGCCAAGTCAAGCTAGCATCAATGCTCGTGAGAGAAGATAACGAGGTGCAAGATGGAGAAGCTGCTCGGTCTCGCCGCCTTGATGCTTTCGACAATGCAATTAAATCTGCCGTGAACAGTGGCAACACAGCTTGGGCTAGTATTATTCCCTTGCTCGATAGCTCAGTAGCACAGCATCTTCGGCACCGCGCGGAACAGCAATTCCTGGCCTTGTTCCCCTCGCCAAAAACAATGGCTATCGAGAATTCCAATGTCAAAGACCGCGTACTGCAAGCACAAAATGTCCTCCGCATCATCAATACAACATCATCCAGTGGTCCGGTCTCAGCTTCGAGCCCCAGCTATCCAGGTCTTGGCCCAGATATCGTCGCTGCATGCAATGGCCTGTGGTTGCTTTTGTCCAATTCCTATTCCCAGGACACAAAGGACTGTGTCATAACGGATTGGCTCCCGCTACTTATTTCCTTCGTTATATCCCACGCCTCTGCCTTTGACACCACTAAGTCAGGGCATGAAAGCCGTGCAAGGACGATTTTATCATTGGTAGCAATATATCTCCAGCTGCAAGTCCTCGACATCAGTACCGAAACGGCCAACAACCTTGTCGAACAGACATTCGACCTTGTGCTACATCTTGTGGATACTTTACCGGAGGACATGCGCCAACAGTGTATTCGTAGTTTGCGGGACGCAGTTTCTAGTCCCGGTGTATCTTATTTGTTGAGCTATTTCCCAAATCCAACTGAGTGGTTGAGGATGGTTCAGAAAGAACGCCATCCTGCCGGATCGGGGACCGCCGACTCGAGATCAGTAGAGAAGGAGAAGTTGACTTCATTTACCCTTAGGAGGTGGGAGAATCTGGGCGAGCCTACGCCGAATGTTGGGGAGAATGATACGAGTTTGAGCTTGACCCTCTTTGGGGCGAGACGAGGATGATTTACCTTTTATTTAGCATACCTTTCTTTTGTTTTTGGATATGAGTTGGAGCATATAGGCCTGGCTGTCTGGATAGGGGGCATAGAGCATAGGCGTTCTGGATGGTCACGATGAAATGATTATGACTTGAGGAAATGATACCAGCGTCGACTTTGGAAGAATTTGTCTGTGTTCTTGAACATTCCTTTGCAATTTGTGACTTGGTCATATATTTCAGCCATGTGCGAAGGCTACTCGACCCTAGAAAAGGTAGTCAGCAACCTCGTGGCATTGTGTGAATTTCAGAGCAAGAAGGACGAACCCCGAGTTCTTGGCACACATCCCCCGCTACCAGCGTTTGGAGCCTAGCAAACCTCTCTCTTACGAGCTCCTTTCTAACACCCTCCCTGCTCTGAAGGTCATTATTCTGCTGCCAGACGTGATGTATGGGATTGCAAATGTCCCAGGACACATCTCCGGGAGTTGAGAATCCACAGCCTTTTAATCTGGTCATCGCCAAATTCCTTCCTACTGCCCTGCATTTTGATGTCCGTGCTCCTGCTTCGGAAGTACTTCAATGTGCCGGGCCTTTGAGTAAGTTTTTCTGGGCCGTGCCTGTCAATTGACCATTTCCCCAGTCGCTGATCTCAACTTCTCGGCATTGAAAAGTTACTCGACTTCCGAAACCAGACTCGAGATCACCTCGAACGTGGCTTTGGGCCACGCCATCTGTACGGCAGTCTCCGTCACATTGTGGTTGATTCTAGCCGAGGCTTGACTTCTTGCCATAGCGTTACGAAGCATCTGCAGCTGAGTGATGTTTCACCGGACTTCTTAGATGGCATCCGAGCTTGTATCGTCAAGCTCATGCTTTGGGTTGGGAAGGACGTCAAAGGGACGAAGTGGTGTGGCGGATCGCCCAGTCATGGAGGCTGAGGGTCGACTGAATCCGTTACCAAAACTGCTTCCGTCCTTCAAGAAATCCCCTCCTTGGAGACATCGTGAATCAAAGGAGAACCTACGAAGCTCTTCCTCCCAATCTTCATTCCCATCAAGGTCAAACGCAAGAAAACGACGGCGACGAAGCAACAGCAAGATCTCAGAGGTGCGCCTGCCCAACTTGTTCCCTTCCCTCCTCCCCACCTTCCCCCTTTCCTTCCCACACCGATTCCCAGACGATACCTTCCAAGCTCTTTGCGCGAACTAATAGGCAACGTTGTAATCCTTCAAGCCGCCTCTGCCTCTCGATGTGGAAGTTAGGTGATCTGTTTTCTTATGTTGTGGAAGATGGGAGGGGTAGGATTTCAGAGCTCGAGACGAAGTAATTACCCAAAGGCCAGCACGAACCGAGGACCATGAAGCGAGAACGAGAGTGGAAGAGGAGGGGAAGAGCGCTTCGAGGTGTGTGGTTGTTGAGTCAGGAGTCTGTGGAAGGCAGGGTGTGCTGGAGGGACTTGTGATGATGGTAGATGAGATGTTGTAAAAGTGACAAAGTGATGAATGGGAGGCAAGGTGACGGGCTAGGAGGGGAGCTAAGAGTCACGATGCATTGGCTGAGAGGGCCATCATGAGTGGTTGGGCATCGTCACAGGTGAAGTGTTTTCAGCACGGCGAGATCACAAGGCAGGAAGGAAGGAAGATTATGGTTGACAGTTTCATTCATAGCTAAGTACACCATTTTCCGAGAAGACCTGCAATGTGTTCCCGTGAAGAGACCCTTATCCTACGACAATCTTGTCCAAGTGACCAGAGCAAGAAAATCAAGGAAGAGGGTGCAAAGCGGGATGCCCGACACACTGGGGTTGGTATCATGCCTCGACAACGTGAAAATCAGAAAACAAATGACAGGAGGTAAAGACCGTGAATATGTGCTTGAGGAAATGCAAATGAGTGTGTGCGAAGATCAAAGCCTTCGGGGAAGACAAGTGTATGTGAAAAACAGTAACAAACAACCGAAAAACCGTCCATGAACCATGATGCCATTGAAAATGCAAATGCAAAGACAAGTGCTGTGAGCGCGTCTGAAGATCAGAGAGACAAGCAGTGAAGCGAGTCATGCGTCAGAGCGGGGAAGATGTTATGTACTCACTGAGAATCCAAGGATTCAAAGCCAGAACCATGACCAGCAGGAGTTGGAGTGCTAGATCGCTCATCTTGACCTTGGGTGCTGCCTTGGGTGCCAGGGTTGACCATGGTGAAGACTGGCTGCTGGAAGCTGGGGCTCATGCCGTAAGTAGCATTAGTGGTATAGCCTTGCACGTGGTATTGCTGATGGATAGGGCTGGAAGCGGCGCCATAACCAGTACCCCAAGTTGGGCTGCCGGAGAAGTATGTAGCAGGGCTGTTGTATGGCTGAGTGTAGAAACCACTGTTGTACCCATACATAGCGTTGCTCCAACCGCTGTAGCCGTTGTAGCCGTTGTAGCCGTTGTAGCCGTTGTAGCCGCCGTAGTACTGGGGTTGGTAAGCAGGAGATGGTGGGGTGGCAGAGACGAGCCCATTAGCAGAGACCCAGACGACGGGAGATGGAGGCTGTTGGATCGCAGGCTGAGGAGCAGGAGACTGATATGAGGCAGGGGAGACTTGGGCACCAAGTCCTGATCGACGACGCTGGGCGCGGCGTGCAGCAGCCTCGGTGTCCTTCTGGGCAACGCGCAAGGTCATGCCACGCAAAGTGATGCCATTCTGAGACGCGAGTCAACAGTGAATCTATGGAGGAGGACATGCTTGACTTACGGAGTAGTTCTCGCTAAGGGCCAGGGCAACAGATGGTGACGACTCGAACTCAACAAAGCCAAAGCATCGCTGGGTGGTGGCTGTGACGCGTCAGCGAGGATTGAAGTCGCGCACTGGGGAGAAACTTACCATCGACCAGAGACTCGTTCTTGTGGATGTGGGCGTCGATAATGGTACCAAATTGCTCGAAGAGGCCGAGAAGATCAGCGCGGACGGCGTCAGTGGGAAGGTTGCCAACGTAGACGGAGCGACGCTCGATGTCGTACTCATCTAGATATCGTTGGCTGACGGAATCCTCACGCTCAGAGTTGCGACCGCGAGAAGGTGAACTAGTACCCATGTTGGCCAATGACTGCATCTTGTATTGCTCATGGTTGCGGAAAGCCTGAACAAGTCAGCATCTGCGCAGAGAGGTAGGGAAGGAGCCATACCTGGTGAGCTCTGTGGCCATCATCATAATAATCGAATTGAACCACGATACCATCGGGAAGGTTGTGGGTGGCGCGTTCAAGATCGGTGATATATCTGCAGTAGCTGATTCTGCCAAAGCCACGCAGGAGTTCGTTGACTTCATCTGGAGTGACAGCGGGACCATATTTGCGCTCAAAGAAGAAGAGACCTGACGCGTCGTGAGCTTCATGTCTGTCTTTTGGAGTATGTATGAACTCACGGTGAGCCTTGGCCTTCTCGCAACGGCATGGGCGACCCTTGATGGTGCGTCCGCGGCCTTCCTTGATGGCACGAGTGGCGTCTTGATCATTCTGTAATAGAGTCAGTGATGGAAACACGAGAAGGGATCTGGGCGGCTTACGCTGTATTGGCAGAATGCAAATGGCATTTGCTTGGCATCGCGACGAATCTTGACCCAGACGGTACCGTACTCACGGAAGGCTTGAGTCACAGCGACCTCAAGTGCCTCATCAGTCTCGCTCTGGAGGAGGCTTTGAAAGTATCAGCGAGCAAACTCTGACGCGATGCGGCAGGAGGTAACTTACTTGGCAACGAAGACACAGCTGGATGGCGGGTAGAAGGCTTGAGCATCCTCGGCCTTGATGGGGGACTCAAGGGAGTTCAGCTTTGAGCCATCAGAGCTGACGATGACGCGTCCACGCTGGGCGCTGCGCAGAGCCTTGTCGGCCGAAGGAGAAGATGGACCAGAGCCAGAGCCAGAGCTGGAACCAGAGCGCCAGTTGTCACTCTTGGAAGCACGATTCAAGAATTTGGGACCGGTTGGAGTGCGCTGAGCAGAGCCATGGCGTTGAGTAACAGGTGAGGTGAAGGGGTCTTCAGCATGACCTTGAGAGCCATTGCGAACGAATGGTGGAGAGTAGCTGTGAAAGTTGTTAGCAGGCTGAGATTCGCGGTGATGGTGATCGAGGAAACTTACAGCTTGGTCTTGTCGTTGCCCTTGACATCCTTGAAATCGTGCTCGGTCTTGATGGTCAGCTTGGAGATCTTCTTCATGAAGGCAGCATCTGTGCGCAGTCTGTTAGCATGTAACCATGGGAGCCTCGTGCAGCGCGTAACGTATCAAAGAAAGGATTCGAGATGAAAGAGGCGCGCTTGAGGTGAATGTGACTCGGAAAATCCCTAATCAGCCTCAGCCCCCTTAAATCTCCAACTAAGTGCGGGACGTGCCGCAACCTTAAATTGTCAGATTGTGGGGAAGGATGAGTGAAGAATAGGAGCAACTAGCCCATGCTGCTCTTTGCACACACTGCGATGCTGGAGAGACACCATTGAAAGCTGAAGAATCTTCGAGGACAAAGGTGTAGGGAAGATGCGAGGTCACTTGGAACTGCTCCACGAAAGAAAAGGCTGGTGCAGATGTGTGACTTCAAAAGGGAGGGGTGAGGTGCTGTGCTGAGTTGCAATGGTCCGTACGCTGCTGAGGAGAACCCCCTTGACGCGTCGTACCGTGCGTTGAAAGTGATTGGCCATGATGATGAAGAGGTCGAAGCTCAAGCAGAATGTGGATGTTGAGCATGAAGTAGAAGCGCCGTTGAGCGCGAGTGCAGAGCAGCTGGGAGCTTTTTTGAAAGAGGCAACGAGGGAGCAGATGGCTTCGGCGAGGTGAGAGCGGAGAAAGCTTTGACGTCTTGAACGCGATGCGGACCAAACTTTGGTGCACGCGTGAAGCGATATGCGTAGAGCAGGAGATGAGTGCATGGAGAGCGTGATGGCTGGCGATTTCTCGCGTTTCGTGGTGGGAATGGAGGTAAAGCAAGGGAGGAAATTCGAAGGTAGATAGACAGGACGGTAGGAAGGCAGGGAAGGAGAAAACCCAGAAGAATGAAGAACGTACCATCAAGAGGAGTCTGAGGACCTCCATCGCCAGCATCGCTGGAGACACTGCCACCATAGGTACTCGCAGGGGAGGGTTCGATAGAGGAAGCGCGGCCAGAGCCAGCAACCTTAAAAGAGTGAGCGGACGGAGTGCCTGCAGAGGACGACATGATGATTGAATGTAGGGAGAAGTATGAGTGTGATTTTGAGTTTTGGGTGTGCAGTGAAGAGTGCAGAACGTTTGACGTTTGGGATCAGCTTGGGTTGGTATCAACGAGCGTTGAAGAAGATTGTTTGAAGGAAGAAAGAGTCGAAGAGGAGGAACCCGAAGGGGGATTAAATAGTCCTCTGGGACCGGAGGAATCGGAGGCTCCGGAGGCTGTTTAGGGCGTTTGTTCTGGTTGCGTTTTCGTCCAAGTCTAGGTAGGGAATGAGTAGAATTATCACAGGATGTCTTTGCGTTGGAACAGGAGCAGCTCTTGGACACTGGAAACGCTGCTAAAATAGCTGTAGCCTGGATGTTATCGTGCGGGGCCGCTGCCGTTGATGGTGCTGCATTGCCATGCAGAAACACACCCCCTTGCAACCCCAACGTGAAAAGCTTGAAGTAGTTGATGAAATGCAAATATAGCTATTATATGATGTATTGCCGTCTTGGGCGCATCATTTCATCTCTTCCTGGTTTTACAATGCGTTGCTCTGGCCTCTTGATTGTTCGCACCGCCTACCAAGAACGCATTCTTTGGGGGGTGTGCCGAGTGGGAGGCACTAGATACGCCAGTGTGCACCAACTAGCAGTTGGCGGGGTCGAAATCTCCTCCGAAAACGGGAACCTACCAAAAACATCTCCATGCTCGAGCTACCTAGGGGAAAGAAGAGAGCTCTCTTGACACAGTATTGCACCTTCGATCAAGTTTAGCATTAGATATGATGATATATGTGCCATAGGACAAGGTAAATTTAACTTGGTAACTTGCTGTCATGAATCGTGTTGCTGTGGAGGCAATGAAGCGGCCTATTGACCACCACCATCAACGAAACCCGGCCTCGAGATGGAGCTTGATATCGACCTTAATAAGAAAGAAGTTATGCTCTGCCTTCTTGTATTATATACGAGAAAGGACCACGAATGCCCACTCAGACCGACATACACTTATGGCTGTGACTGGCGTCGCCTTCAGGATACAATACGGCCAGCAACTACTGTTGCGAGGGCTTCGAAAATATCACCAGCAGACACATCCACTACCAAGCAACTATATCTTCTACGGTTAAACGAGAGCCCAAGCATCTTCTTGTCTCTGCTTATCTTTCTAGGTGGTTGTATCAGGAGGCATTTACCATGTCCGCCTATATATCTACGACAATACAACTCCTCGCAGGTCACAAGTCGCAAGTCGCAAGCAACGAAAGAGAATGGGAAGCACCAAACACAAGCAGTTCAAGATCACGAACGTACGTGGAGTTCACAATCATTTACGTGTTGCATGCTAATCAGAGCTCAAAGGACAAACCCGGCCACGAGCAAACAACTCTCCTTCGCGTTCAGCAGCATGTCGAATTTCGTTCTTGTGTTGGCTACCAACACCACGACCTCCCGTTCACCAAAATTGACCGACTACATTTTCGACTTCTCCAGCCATTGGCTGCTACACAAGGTCTACTTCGATGGAGGGTGGATATGGATAGAGTTTGGATATCGTTCTTATGTTGGCTACCAACACCACGACGTTCCGTTCATCGAAACTGATCGACCACGATCAAATAAATGCTCAACTTCTCCAGCCTTTGAACGGCTTGGGCTGCTACACAAGGCCTATTTCGACGGAGATTGGATATCGTTCCTACGTTCGCTACCAACACCACGTCCCCTTCACCGAAGTCGACCTCGGCGGACTACACATTCAACTTATCCAGCAGCTGAAAGGCTTGACTACTACATAAGGTCTACTTGGAGAGAGTTCACACATGCGACAATGGTCAGGGTCGAGCTGTAGTGAGCTCTGTGGCGGACAATCCCGAGGTTCCTTGGAGTATATGCAGTCTGCCGGCCTCTTTGCCATCTATACAAGTTTGCATAACATAAAGTCTTCATCCCCTCTCAGTCTAGCATGCGTTCCAAAGTTGGATCCCGCACTGAGCTGTCCCATGGGCGTACTACCGTTGGGCATACTTCGTATAGACTTCTTCAATATTGGAGCTCGCGACCATCACTGAGGCCCCGAAGGCACAAGAACAGTCTCTTAGATCCTTCTACTTTCAATATCCATGAGCATATCCTCGTATCAAGTCCCAATTCCAAGGGTTGTTGTTCCCAAGGGTTGACCAGTGCAGTCAGGGGAACTTTCACGTGATAGATCATGTGTAGCTCACACGTGATGTTGAATGAAGCTTTTTTCAGGTTGATTGATCTTGGTCTAAGCAAACCTTCTTGATATATAACACAAAAATTCCAAGCCAGTACAAGACAAATTAATGCACAAACAAGTATGATCGAAATTCTAAGAAGCCAAAAAATGCAAAAATCACATGTCTCTCAAGCCTCGAGCTCTAGAAAGTCACAGGAGGCCTGCGCTGGCAGAGGTTGGCGATGCCTAGTTGAACGTCTGCATCTAAGGAGATTGAGCATGCTGCGATGACAACTTGGGAACTGTTAGGGTGAGAGCAAATGTATGTAGAGCAAGCGCAAGAGGGGTTGTGGTTGAATGGCGGCAGTGTCGAACCACTGCTGGATAGTTTTAGGAAGGCACCCCAAGAACGTACGAACAGAGTTTTCAGAGGCCGAGACTTCGTTTGGGCGAGCAGCTCACAGCTTGTCAAGTAAGAAGGAAGGCCGAAAGTGTGTTGTAGATCGAAGAACGTTGTGGTTGATGGAAGATGGAGTTCATTTGGAGTGCTTGTGTGGAGGTAGCCTAAACGTGCCCGTTTCGTTGGCATTGTTGTCGGCTGGACCACCACAATAGCAAGGCTGCAGGCTCTTCAACCCCCACCCAAGAACGAGGCTGCTGTGGCTAGGGTTGCCACACAATGCCAAGAGGCCATCCCTGCAACCCCACGAGCTGAGCTATTGCACATTGGGTCATGATATCAACCATCACCTGCAATCTTGTGCAAAGGACAATCGAATGATTGATCACACTCACGATGAGAGTCACACCGAATCTACTTGCTAAGGGCTTCCTTGGACGAAGCGTGGATGAGTTCAAACGTCTGTCTGGCATGGGTAAGCCTTCGAGCTCAAATCCTCGTTCGATCTAATAAGCTGATCCAGCTTCACAGCTCTGAGAGCAGAGGGAACGAGACGAGCCACGAAACCATACATCCTTCAAACCTTCCATGACTTCGAATCACCCGAATACTGCAAGCTGATGTCAGATGGAGATGTGGGTGGCTTCTCGCAGGCACATCTAGACTGGATACCACCAACCACAAGCTCTTCACCCTCTCCATCCGAAAACCAGAACGGCCATGTCAAATTCCATGGCAACATATCTATCAATCTCCCTGTAAACAAGCCGCATATTCAACGGACGGGCTACGCTGCCTGGAGGACGAAAGACAGACCACCGACCATATTTGGGAAATCTTTATGGGATATCGATCCTTATGCCTTCCTAGCTTTGCGAATCAAGAGCGATGGAAGGAAATACTTCGTCAATGTGCAGACCGAGAGCATAGTTCCGACAGACCTTCATCAACACAGATTATATGCTAGGAGGCCGGGAGAGTGGGAGACGGTTCTGATCAAGTGGAATGAGTTTGTTCGGACCAATCATGGTGTTGTCGTGGAGCCCCAGACGGAATTGTTGAGGCAGAAGGTCAGGACGGTAGGAATTGGTCTCATCGATCGAATACCAGGTCCGTTTGAGCTCTGCATAGAGAGGATATGGGCTACGAATGAGCTGGGTGAGGAGTATCTGAAAGAGGATGACCGGGTCGAAGAGGGCCAGCTCAAAAGCAAGCATGGCGAGAAGATCAGATGGAACGATGAGAAGTCGGAGACACCGTAATGATGGATGAAGGTAATGTAGATTATGTACATAATAAAAGCAACGCCTAGCACGAACAGGCTTATGGCCCTTGAAGAACTTCTGCCAGGCATATCCTAGCCTCCTTCGAAAACATCTACCCAGCCATCTGTAGACAGGAGAAAGTACCACAATCATCCGCGGTCTCGAAGTCCGAAGACAGCTGCTGAATCCGTTCGCCTCTGAGAACAGCGTAACGAAAATATACAGCCATTTGTTCTGGGACAGAAGTGTAAGTGCTGACGTTTTTCTGCGCCTGCGCCATAAAGGAAAGCGATAATCGAATGATAGTTTGAAATGGAAATGTGGCCGAGGAATTTGTATCGGTCCTGCGTCGACAGCCAGATAAAAATGAGGTGGAAAGCTGGAATCAACAAGTTATCGATGTTGGAGTCGGGTAAATTGGAAATCACTCTGAATGTAAGATTACGTTCCCGACTCAATTAGTGACGGAAATCTGTCACTTGACAAATTGACCAGTCTCATTCAATGTCTGTATCAACAAAGAAAGCGATGCAACAATTGAAAAACTACAGTACAGCAGCTTCATCGGTAAGATTTCACGAACCCTTGTATATTACGGGACAACCTCGGTTTAAATTCAGTCGCGACTTCCTGGAACGCGTCTGCTTTCCAAATAGAACTGAAGAATAAAGAACTGAAGATGCTACTGCCATGGAATGAAGACCTACATCACGCCAACACCATCCAGTGCAGAGCCTCACGAATTCCATTATGACTCGCTTTCTGACGCCTTCAAAAGTCGGCATCTTGGTGCTGATTGAACTCTACACAGAGGCAATTGTGCCCACCTCTTCCACACTTCCAATCCTCTCTTTCATCCTTAACCAACTCGTACCAGCCACTGTTAGGTCTCAATCAAGGGACCCGACATCTTCGCAGACGTTGCCGTTCATCTTAGACCTCAAGGCCTTCGAAACTCTCCTCGCCGCCCACGCCGCAGCTTCTGGCTTGCCAGGCCGTTCTTTGTGGGATCACTTTCTCAAGAAGCTATGGGAAATCGATAGCTTGGATGCTCTACATACATTCTTTGCAAATAGAACAAATCTTTTGGCCAAGACCCGCGATGAGATCAAGAAGGATAGCGAATCGGGAATACCTCCTCCACCAGAGGATAGCATCGTACTGTCTCGCACCTCCCCATTTGGCAGCTTCGTGCGCAGATCCAAAGTCGAATTCGAACGTTTGAGGTTCAGCGATGCTCTAGCCCTGTGGAAGGCCTTTACAAGGTGGCGAGAAGGATCAAGGACATACTGGACAAGAAGAAATGGAGGGCTTGGAAGATGGGCTGGCGATCGAGCTCTTGAGGACGGGGAGGAAGAATGGGGAACTGATGCAACCGAACTGCTGGAATTGGTGGCATACGGTGGATTGAGTCTAGAAGACGAGACGGCAGGTAGCGTCAGTACCGATGATGTGGAAAAGCTGTTGGAATTCCAGGTGGAACAGATGCAGAGTAAGTTCTGGGTACCTATATTCTGAGCCACTTGCTCAAGAGCTGACAACCATAGAACTTGGCAACAGAGTTCCGCCCGAGGTCAGAGACAAGTTCCAAAGCATTCTTGGGGAAAGTATCATGATACCAAGCTTGTCTCATTATTTAAAGTAAGTTCTAGCACCAGAGACCAGAACCGCTGCTAAAATAAGTGAAGCTTCCTCGATGCATGGCGAGCTGGAGACTATCCGACATCTTTTGATAATCTACATCGCTATTTCGACTATACAATGCAGAATAGAGACCGCCTCTTTTACCAATATGCTCTTATGAATCTCGCTGTTCTCCAAGCAGACTTTGGTTGTTTTGACGAAGCTGTGGCCGCCATGCTGGAGACGGTCTCCACCGCTCGCGAAAATAAAGACATGGCCTGTCTCAATTTCGCGTTGAATTGGCTGTATCACTTCGGAAAAGCACATCCCGATACCATCAAGGGCACTGATTCTTCGAACATGCTTGGCGTGGAGCGAGAAGGACTGGCCTACCTTCGTGTCAAGGCGAAAGAAACAGGAATGTGGACCTTGTGGGGGTCATCACTCCTGAGTGAGGCGAAGCTGGGGATGTCAAACGGTGAAAGCATTGCTACAACATTTGAGAACATGCTGAAAAGCTCTCAACTCATCGTTGACAAGAACATGAAGACAATGATGGGTCCACAGCTGGCAATGTACTCTTCGATGTGGGCTCGCTTGGGAATATCACACCTCTCGAGGCAGTATTGCCAGATATTCCTGAGCTGCCACGCTCGGTATACCTTGTTCGACGATACATTGAGATTCACATGTCGGCTTGCTCACTTACTGACTGAGAAGGGCCGGTACGATGAGGCTATGGAGAAGCTTGATGGTCTAGACGAGAACTCGTTGCGATCTTGGAAAGCAAATCAGTACTGGTTGAGATATAGGGGTGTCATCCGCCTGAAACGGGATCTGCGAAGAAACCAGCTTGATGGCGCAGACCAATTACTTTCCCAACTCCTCCAGTTCACCGGCACGGATATCGACTCCGACCTGGCTTTTGAGATAAACATTTTGCACATCGAATACCTCACCCGGCGAACAGATTACCGAGCTGCGTTGGCGAAGATAGAGCAGATGGCAACGGGAATGAAGGAAGATGGTGATGATCTTAATTTACAGGTCAAGCTGCTTACCATGAAAGCACTCCTTCAAGGTAAATGTGGACGCCCACAGAAGGGTTTCTCCGTTGCTGTAAGAGCTGCGAGCATCGCCTGGCGAGCAAGGCTGATACCTTCGCTCTGGGCAGCCATGGGAGCTGTTGCCAATATCTTGACTTCGCTATCAGAATTCCAGGCTTCAGCCCAAATACTGATTGCTATCATCCCACGGGCTCTTGAGTACGAGAACTGCTCACTGAATGCTCAACTGTATTCTTTCCTCGTGGATGCCTTCATGGGCATGGCAGGGCAAGCAGAGGCGGGAAGCATCAAGAGGAAGGAGAATTTGACCAAATGCTTGGAGTACATTGATAGAGCTTTCAGCCAATATTCTTTCATTGAAGATATCAAGGGACAGTGTGAGATGATGGCGAAGAAGGCTACGATAATGAGGGTTGTTGGCGAGAAGGTTTTAGCTAATGACTATGCTGGAGCGTATCTAGATTTGAAGAAGGAGGCGGCTTTGGCACAGGTTTAGAAATGATACCCACGATATGATGATGACATGGCATTTGCATTATTCCTTTAGAATCTCTCTCCGTGAAACCTTTGCTATCTTAGAGTTGCACCTTTTCGACCGAACAAGCCGCATCTGATTACAAGGAGATTTCGAATGGTGTTTCGGGGGAAGCAAAGGAAGCAATGTCTGTATTCCAAATAGACAATTGAAGAACTCCAACGAGCTGGAAGAGAAATACTTTTCCGCGTGAGCACTCAAAGATGAAGGCTGTTGTTTCAGTAATGCCACAGTCGGTCCGACTGAAATCTTATGTCAATGGAGCTCCAGTTGTGGCCACTCTCAAGTCTACTCGTGCAGACACCTTCTACATAAACGGCCCGTGATGAGGTGATTTCTGCTTTGTGTGTAGCTCTTCGCAGCATCGCAACTTTGACGGGGTATTCCTCAGAAACTTCATCCATGTAGAAACTCCACTTCAACATCACTTCTTCTCTGGGCAGTTGGCTCTTTTAACCAAACAGTGACAGTAGAAATGCTTCGTGCAAATGATTCTCCCCACGCCCGCCACATCATGCCAAAGATCACCCCACATCAATTTCACCAATGATCTGGGACAGGACGTTCTGATCTGACTTCTGGAATTGCTCGAACTCAAGGAGAAATGTACACTCTTGTCTATTCGGAACCACCGCTACCCCGCACCACCTTTGCCTCGACCGACCTCACAACGCTACCCCTTCACACTTTTCCAATATGCCCTTACTCGTCCTTCTTGTGGTAGTTGACTTTGTCGTTCCAGCTACACAATGTCAGCACAGTTCCAACCCTCCTCCTGTTCGAGTATCTTCATCGCTCTCTTCTTCTCTTCACCCATCACCACCACTTCATCGAGAAGTAGACTTACAACAGGGTCTGCAGAGCAAAGTTAGCAAATATTCAACTTCAGGGTGGTGAAAGAAGGCTTACCTTGTCACCATCTCCCCAGAAGAAGTTCTTGGTTCGGAGGTTCTGGTATGGATATTCGGGTCTCTCCTCCAAAGGCTCCATGTGCTCCCAGTGAGACCAATGCTCATTCCACAAAACGTAGGCATTGGCACCAGCAATCAGAAGGGCAGGAATCGTGATGCTACAACCCATCAGTATCAGTCCACCATCGCTCCCAACACTCCGCAGCTTCTTACTATATTGACAACTTGCGCCACAAGTCTACAACCATCAAGTCAGTAACCAACACCCTTCATACATCCAAAAGATACGCACCACTTGTAGCCGCAGCGTGGTCCTTGACGGCCTTCCTCTCACGGTTGAAAGCATTGTCCTCCGCACCGTGGAATGCCGAGCTCTCGGTGCTGGCAAAGCGTCGTTGGAAGGGCGTGCGGACAGCCGGTGAGCGCAGCTGGGAAGCAAAGCGCTGGGAGGTTCGTAGCATCGTTCGTTGAGGGAACATCGTATCGTCTTTCGTGGTCAATTGGTTGTAGGAAGTCTTGAGGAGGAAGTCGTATGTTCTCGGACATTGGGCAAGCTTCAACGCTAAGGGACGGCAACTTCCGCGGGTAGACCTACGTTGAGTCACGTGTACTCGATTACAGCAGGCGTGTGTTTCGTGACTGCCTCGACGCGAAGGTGATGCGACGACGTGCTGTGAGGCGCTGGAGGCTCTGAGACGCTGTTCTTGTCTTCCAGCAGGTTTCTTTATGAAGGAAATGACTTGTCAGAGCCGAAGCAATCGAGCAGCGGACACTTGAAGATGGAGGAGACGCGGGGACTTCGAATCACTACCTGGAACGGCAAGTACTCTGACCTCTGGATGTAATGCAGAGCAAGCTAATACGAAGCTCTAGTGAACGGTATCAGGTGAGAATCACTGCGAGGGAGCTTCCCTAGGGAGGTTGGAAACTGAACTCGAGAACAGAAATCCATTTGGATACCAACCATGGCGGCAAGAGAGGACCTTTGCGGTATGGCATATCCCGTAACCATTGAGACCTTGTACTGATCATGGCTCTACAGGCGATGTTCGACATTCTCGAAGCAGATATTGTGGTTATGCAGGAAACGAAGATCCAACGAAAAGACCTACGAGATGACATGGTTCTGGTTCCTGGCTGGGATGTATTCTTCAGTCTTCCGAAGCACAAGAAAGGTTGGACATAATGCTGTTAAATGCGTGGGCAGAATATGAGTGGCTGACTTAAAATTCTGCAGGATACTCCGGTGTGGCCATCTATACTCGCAACTCGGTCTGCGCTCCTATTCGTGCAGAAGAAGGCATCACAGGCATTCTGACCCCACCGAACTCTACTACAAGCTTCTTCGACCTACCTAAGGATCAGCAGATTGGAGGATACCCCAGCATAAGACAGCTGTCCGATTGCCCTCTCGATGCTGCTACACTCGACTCTGAAGGTCGCTGCGTTATTCTGGAGTTCCCAGCATTTATCCTTATTGGTACATACTGTCCAGCAAATCGGGATGAGACCAGAGATGAGTTCCGCATTGGCTTCTTGAATGCTCTTGATGCCAGGGTACGAAATCTTGTGAGGGCTGGGAAGAGAGTCTTCCTGACTGGTGACCTCAATATCATCAGGGAGGAGCTTGACACCGCAAATGCAGCCGAGCAGTTGAAGAAGCAGGCCATCATGATCGAACAATTCGTCTCGACCCCAGCGAGAAGAATGCTAAATCAGCTCTTGGTTGGTGGAAAAGTCATCGGTGAAAAGGATGAAGGCAGAGAGAAGCCAGTCATGTGGGATATCTGTCGAGCGTTTCATCCAGACCGCAAAGGCATGTTCACTTGCTGGCAGCAGAAAATCAATGCTCGACCTGGAAACTTTGGCAGCCGAATCGATTATGTGCTTTGCAGTGAAGAGTGGAAGGATTGGTTCTGCGAGTCCAACATTCAAGAGGGCCTCATGGGTTCTGATCATTGTCCTGTCTACGCCGTGCTGAAAGACAGGGTTGAGGTTGAAGGGAAGCAGGTCTACATCAAAGATATCATGAGTGATGGCATGTTCCGGGAGGGTGTCCAGCAGCGACAATGGTCCGCTAAAGATCTTCTGCCTACATCTGCCAAGCTTATCCCGGAATTCGATCGCCGTCGAAGCATAAGAGATATGTTCAGCAAGAAGCCTTCTTTACCGAAGGGGGAGACTTCGTTCTCAACTACAAACACGCAAGATTCCCGTAACGATAGTCAAGACACGCCGACGGAGGAGAGCTCAGCCACGAACCTGGATAACGCAGCAGCATCTGGACGGCGGAGCTTCTCCTATGCCATGACGCCCATCGAAACAAAAGACGAACCACAAGCTGCAAATTCTGGAAGTATGAGCCAACAAGCAACTATGAAGCCCCCAGCACCATCAGACAGCCCGCAGAAAGGCATCAAGCGCCCTCTAGAGCGATCGTCGTCCACTACGCAGCCACAGAAAAAGGGGAAGGCCTCAAGCTCCAAAACGGCTTTGGCGAAAGGACAAGCTGGAAAGGGTCAGAGCAGTCTGAAGGGATTCTTCAAGCCAAAGCTGCCACAGGTCGACGGGACAAGCGATGACCAGGCTGCTGCATCTAGCAAGGACTTCGAATCGACATTGTCTGCTGCATCTGTGGCTCCCAGCCCAGCACCATCTGCTGCAGAGTCCTTCTCTGAAGTATCTGAGGCATCTGAAGATATCTCCCCGAAGAGGCCTTTCAATATAGATGACGAGAAGAGCGTCGTCGACCCCATAGTCTCGAAGGAAAGCTGGTCAAGGTTGTTGGGCAAGCGAGTCGTTCCTCGTTGCGAGCATAATGAACCATGCATCAGTCTGGTCACGAAGAAGCCCGGCGTTAATTGCGGCAGGTCGTTCTACATGTGTCCCAGACCCATTGGCCCCTCTGGACAGAAAGAGAAGAATAGTCAGTGGCGCTGTGGTACATTCATATGGAGCAGTGACTGGGCAGGTGACTGAGGAGACATGGCCTAGCAGCCAACAGCAACACTTCGACTTTCATGCCTCAAGCCGCTGCTGAATATCGATGTCTTGGTCGAGAAGGTAAGGTCCTCTTTCCAAATGTTTGGTTTGTAGTACTGACCAAGCTCACAGCGACGAGATTTGCAGTCTTGCAGCAGCATCTGTCCAAACGAAGCATCATATCTTGGGACTGTTACTGAAATATCATTCGAGGTGGATATAGCTAGACACGAAGGGAAGATCATGGACAGGTACAAGGATACAGGTACGGTGAAATATGAAGATACGATTGCCAGCAGTGATACCAGGAATAATGGATATGCATCATTTTGCAGGAAGCTCGCTGAAAAGACCTCTGCTTGTCCCTAGCTCTTGATCTCCTCTCCTCTTGATCTCCTCTCCTCTTGATCTCCTCTCCTCTTGATCTCCTCTCCTCTTGATCTCCTCTCCTCTTGATCTCCTCTCCTCTTGATCTCCTCTCCTCTTGATCTCCTCTCCTCCCCATCGTCCCTCTCTCTTCAACTCTCCATCTCCTCACCTTTCCTGCTCTCCCACTCTCCGTTTCTCCATCTGAATCTCGTCAGCTCCCTCGCTAAGGTTGACAGTACCTAAAGTTCTCTTCACACAACTTTGCCCCCATGAACGAGGCTCATGGCCAGAACACCAAGACCATTTCCCAACCAAGCCACAATTCTTCAGCCTTCCTGGTTCTCGTATTGTAGCCTGTAATGTTCTTCCTTCTTAACGTCGCTTCTTGTGCATTGGCGCAAAATGACCGCTGCTGGCATGCTGCTGCAGCGGCGATCAGCCACGACTGCTGGTACCGACTAAAAAAGATGTGTGCGAGCGATTTTGTTTCGGCAAGGAGTTGATCAGCTGTCGGGAGCTTCCCTGAACGAGGCACCCGAGACATCTGCAAGGAAGGACGGAAGGAGTATCACATCTCACATGCCGGATTGGGCAGCAGCCACCAACATGCAGCAGCAACCTCGAAATGATCTGTAATTTCTCATCAGTCGCAATTTTCCATTTTCGCTGCCGAGACGAAACATTAGACCATACCTACTCTCGATATTTCCAATTTGAAGTAATTATGATCGGTGGGAGATTTTGAAGTTGGGTTCGTAGAGAGAGTATGGTGGGGTAGTTACTGCGCAGTAAGCGACATGGAGCAGTAACCTCGAAATGATCTGTAATTTCTGATCAGCCCCAATTATCTCTTAACCTTGCCAAGATAAGGTATTAGACCGTACATACTCTCGATATTTTCCATTATAATCAATTCTGATCGGTGGATGTTGTGGAATTTGGGTTCGCAGATCGAGTCAGGGTGGCTGCTGATGCAGCCACCCACGTGTAGCAGCATTCTCGGAATGATCTGTAATATCTTGTCAGTCCAAACTCTCCACTCCCCACACCGGGAGCACGCATTAGACCATACATACATTCGATATAACAAGTTTGAAGTAATTCTGATCGGTGGAAGTTGAGATATTTGGATTGCCAGAGCGCATTCATCATCATGGTTGCTGCTTGCAGCTCCGCAGGTCAAAGTTGCTGGCGAGCGCCCCACTTTGCGCTGGTTTGGGCTTCCTGTTGGCTGCAGACTCTGTTCAGCCTCGCTTATCAACAAAATCCCTGTAGCACATCCCTACGGGCAGAAAATTTATCATTGACGCTTTAACGAATGTTTGATGCCGCCACAACGAGGCGGTGAGGCCCCTTGGAGATTTTCGCCCCCAACCAAGGATACATGCTCACTGATGCATGCCAAGTGCGGGAGCTCCCGGTTGCCATGAACGACGTGTCATCCCCCCTAATCTGCATCAAGTCACTCGCGAGATACAATTTGAAAGAAGTTTGGTGTGAGATTTTCATTAATTAACTATCTACGGTGCTGTCCAGGAAATGCAAGCCCCATGTTTGATCCTCCCACGACTTTCTCTCCAGTCATTTTCCTCCCCTCCAAGAAGTGATACAGTCACTGTACCATCATCAAAGACAACAAGCGGTATTTTGAATCGACTTCCTCGAACCGGTGCCACGAATGACTCCGATTAAGCTGCGAACAGTGAGGTGTCGAAAATGTAAGGGCCCATAATTATGTAACCAACTTCTCATTGACTTCTTTCTGATTGCTGCCATGTCCTGGTAATGAACTAGGTTGCGAGATGGAGAGGAGACAATTCGAAGTTGGCATCCATTGTAAACGCAGCAAATAAACGCAAGGAAATGCGAAACCAAATTTCTTCCACCCACATCCCCTTCCGTTGATATGTTGTGTGAACGTGGCGATGCGGCGAGGTGGGCAAAGACGAATCGTAAAGGAAACCGGTATTCAGTAAAGACAGTGTTGAACAAAACGTAGAGAGGTGTGATCAATGTGTTCATGAGTCCGTACCATCACCGCCGTGTTGGATGAGTGCGATGGTGCTGTGAGGTGTTGAGGAGACGTGTCGAAGGAGATGGCGGGCATCGAGTCGCGAATACTAGGCTTGTATCATCTATGCCATTCTTCATTGAAAGAGGTATGAATAGCTGAAGTCGACCTCGGTGGCTGGGTATGTACCAGGGTACAGGTCAAGCAGGTCGTTTCCTTGTCGCTGAGAGTAGGTGGCGTCGAAATCAGCTCCCAGCAGACCGGTGGAGTTCTCAACCTGGTTGAGTTCGCCATTGACTCTGGTGAACACTTCGTCGGTTTCAGCGAACGAGGTCTCGAGCTCAGCTGAGGAGATGAAGTCGGCACGAGCAGTCCCACGAGCCTGGCGTCTCTTAATTTCTGAAGACTTGCGAGGCTTATACTTGTATGCGGGGTTCTTGGCTCTGTGAATCTCTCTGGCAAGTTCGGCCAACATGGCATAATGATTGCGAACACCTGCAGACGCATCGCTCCACATCGTTGAAATGAGACCGGCTATAGATCATCAGCATCATAATCTTGATAACGGACACACCTTAACTCACAAATCGCGTTATTGCTTAAGCCTGGGTTCTCGGCCTTGACCCTGTCGTGATTATCTGCTCGAAACAAGATCCAAGAATTTGGGGGTCGGCCGGTCTTCGTGGGTCGTGGATTGGGGGTGGTTACAGTTTGGGTGACGGTGATAGGAGTGGTAGCTCCCAGCCCCGTGCCTTGGCCTTGACCAGCTGTTGCACCTTGACCAGCGGCTCCACCTTGAGCAGTCAATGTTTGACTCAGGAGAGCGACCGGGATCAGAGTGTTGAGCTGGTTGTTATATGGAGGCGGACCGCTGGCTTGAGTTTGTTGACCACCTTGATGAAGAGGGATAGCAGCTGGGCAATGCTGAGCCGGTGGGTACATTGGAACACTACCATCGCCGAAAACCGGGACGATCTGGCTGCACAGGTTGCTGAGGGTAGTATCATCCATGGCCTCGAGAGCCGCGCTGAAGTACTCGATTTCTTGCTTTGGACCGATGTACATTTGGTTGCGGGTGAGATGCTTGTCAACGAGGAGCACAGCGTCGTCATGAACAGCATTGCTGGAATTCTATTAGCCACTGGCGCGTGATGTCTTGGAGGATGGTTTACCTGTAGCGGCAGGAGAACTCAGACTTTTGCTTTTCGCTCAAGGCAAACCACGAGGAAGCTTGAAGAGCAGCGATGCGGTTGCTGGAGGTGATCTGGATCTCAGCCATGGCATAGAACTTGTTGAACTGTTCCTTGGGCATGATTGGGTCTGAGTGAACGATAAAGTTGATCGGGGTTGCGGCTGCAGCCATGATAGCAAGTTGAGGTGTGGTTGCGGGAGAAGTGATGCGGAAGCCAATTGGCAATGAGGAGAGGCAGTATGTAACAGAAGATGTATTGTTGTGGTTATTGTGCCGCGAAGCAGGAATATTGGTCGAAGTTGGAATTGTTTGATGGAAGAAAGAATTTTCGCGTTGTGGGAGGTTCTTCATGCTGTGGGAAGAGTCGCCAAGCGTTAGCGCAAATAGGCGGGCGGAAGAAGAGTTGAAAGTGAACTTCTTTGTTGCCTTTCGAAATTCACCCGAAATTTTTCTTAGTGGTTCGCCTCGTGTATCAAGACGCCGAGGTATGGATCACAATGTCTTTGTAATTATTTACTGACTTTTTATTACGTTGCGGGAATCCTGTCTGTCTCTAATCAATTATCATTAACTACCTCGCATTGATACGCATAGTACAAAACCTAAGCTCAGTAGCCATAAGTCAGTATCTTCTGCACTATAATTTGCAAGTTTCTTTGAAGCATTCTGTACAATAGATCAAGACTTTCGTGTGGTAGAGTCTTATATATAATGTGAAATGTTTTGAGGGGAACTCTCTGGCTGTCTTGGTTATTACTACGACCAACGCAATAAAAGATACCCGAACCATCATGCAAATTGCAATGAGAGATACAAGAAGATTGTACTCTCCCAAACGAGGTACTCCAGTAATTGATTAAATGCTACTCTGGCTGAAGGTCGTGCATGTGTAAGGAATCCGTATACAAGTGCGTAACAGTGTTGCCCTGACTTTCTAAAAAAGAACACCCAAGTAGGATATCGAATGCTAGCATAGATCACTACTCTAGATCTCGCTGTGGAGAGCCTCTGCATGATTCGATAATTGACCTTCCAAGGTAAAAAATGGGGGCTTATCCGACTCGGGTGTGTTCTGCAAGTAAAAACTCCAGGACTACAGAAATGTTCTGAATTCGAGAACATACAATGAGCAGTTGCTAGGGTTGACCGCATTTCAGTACCTCCGTTTGATCAGTTGGCAGGTAATCGACCGGCAAATATGAAGCAAGGGGTGTCTACTAGCCAGGAAGCTCAAACATCGCACGCTCATCAATCAAACTAATTAAAGAAAGAAGAGTATGGACTTACTTTGGAATTATGTATCTCAACGATTCTCGAAGGTTGTAAGTTCATATTGGAGGTATAATGTGAGGGTGAAGACTTGTCGAAACCTCCAACGTAGCATTCCTTGACGTATCTTGGGCTGGAATGTACCACACAAATTCCTTTGAAACCCGGCAAGTAATCTGGAATCCCAAAAAATGAATTCAAACTTCAAATCTCCTTATCTGATTAATTTGCCTTACTGAGATGAACATGCAATTGGGGATACATTCATAATTTCAACCACGAATGAGATGTACGATTCATGGATGAAGATGTTCTGACACGGCACTGATCGACACTGTTGGGAAGACATTCTCACTTGTCCTATCGCAATCGCAATCACTCGCAAACAAGGAATCTCTTGTCGATCCTTCTTAATAGGGAAGTGTGACTGGACGAAATAAGTTGTAGAGTTGGGTTGAGGTGGAAAAGGAATCATACCGATCCTAACCGGGGAAGGCTTTCCCATTTGTGACTCTAGTTTCACGAGTGAGCAGGTTCACAAAAGCATGGGCATCGAACCACAACTAAAATATCTCATTCGAAAACAGAGATTTTCGTAAGACAAGACATATCTACTCCTGGTACGAAACCTTCCTCATCTCGCCCAATCTCTGTCTCGCCGCTGCCAAATTGTTTTCCAGCTGGAGGATTTCGACCTATAGAATCAGATTAGCATGATATTCAACTCTTGAAAAGGGTCGACCAACCTGTTGTTCCATCTCCCTGACCTTGAACTCATGGGCACCCAATTTTGCATAGTCAACCTTATCGTCTTCGGAATCCCGATCCTTGATCATGCTCTGAACCTGTCTGACCAATGCTCTACATGCCGCACCTACTGCTTTGCTTGCTTGCTCCAACGACTCTTGACTCTTGCTCATGAAGCCAGCCTTGACTCTGCTGGCGGCCACCAGCTGTGCTGTGGAAGCGGCAACATCGTTGGATGCGACGATTAGCTGTTCTGGACTGTTTCGACCAGAAAGTACTCCATCTGCGGTCTCAATTAGAGTGTTGGTCGAGGATGCCACAGCTTTGGCTGCGGAGATGAGACCTTCGGTCCAGCGATTGTTCTTCTTGTAGAAATTGCTCTTCGAGGATGTACCCTTGCCAGCTTGAACAATCTCTTGCTGAGTTACCGTTGCTGCTTTGATCAACCTGGCAATGGCGTTGGTCACAGCAATAGCAGCGTCAAGGATAGAATCGTGGATACGGAGCTCGTATGTCGAGTAACCGTCCTTGGGCTTGGACTTGAGCTTGGCAAGTCTTTCGGCAGCAGCGTTGATTGCATCAGCAGCCTTGTTCAACTCGTTGTCAACAAGATCGCCCAGATCTCCCTTGTTTGCTGATAACTTCCCGCTGTTCGGCGCGAAGGAGTCGGCAAGCTTGCTAAGTTTCTGCAAATTCATCAAGACCTCGTTGTTGCTGTTGATAACAACATCCGTCTTCTGCATAGGATCCATGCCGTCAAGTCTGAAGCTTTGTAGACCTCGGAAGAACTTCACAGTTGACAGCGCAGACTGCCGTGCACCATTCACAAGCTGATCTGCCTTCTTGTCATCCGTCGCCAGTCTTGTGAGACCCTTGGTATTGCTTAGGACGTCTGCAATTGAGCTGGCGAAGACATTGATCGTGCGTATGATCTCCGCATGGCTACTGTTGGGACCGTCCGCAATGAAGTTGTTGAATGAAGTTGCGAATTCCATCGCGCTGGAAGAGGCCTTCTCGATCTGTGAGAGGACATATGATGGAGTAGCATTCTGATTTCCAGCTTGCATGGAGGAGTCGAGCTCGTAGAGTGCATCATCCACACGCTGAACTCCGCTCTGGAGGACGGAATCGATGATGTCGTTGATCTTGCCAATGTTCGCCAGCAGCATAGCGTCAATCTCGCCATCCAAAGCTTGGTCTGTTGCTCCTTTCGACATTTCTAATTCGTTGAGCTTGATGAGGGTGTCATCCAAACTTTGTTTGTAAACCTCGAGCTCGTCCTCCTTCTCTCTCAACAAACGCTCTGCATCCGAGCCACCCTCGCTGTACTTGGCATGGACATCTTCAAGCGCACGCGACTTCTTACGCAAAGCTTCCTCCAGATCTGCCATCTCGCGATTGTATTTCGAGAGCATCGACGAAAGCTCATTACCTTTGCTTCTCTCCAGGTTATCAGCTCTGTCGAGAGCCATTCTCAATTCTCTCTTGAGCTTTTCGAGTTCTTCTCGATTGCCACCGGTGAGACGATCTTTTTCATGCAAAGCTCTGTCTCTTTCTCGAATCATGTCAGCTAGCTCAAGGTTCTTGGTCTTGATCTCCCTCTCCAGCTTTTCTCGCTTGTCAATGGCTTCTTGAGCGGAGGCAGCCTTCAGTTGGACACTCTTGAACTTTTGCAAAAGATCCAAATGCTCGTGACGCAATTGCGAGTAGAGTTTTGCCAGAGCTTCGTATTTTGTCCGCCAGGTGTTGACTTGTTCTTGAAGGGCTCGAATCTGGTCGTCCTTGCTGCCAATCTGCTGCCCATAGCTATTCTGCAACTGAGTAAGTTCACCCTCCAGAGCTTTAATCTTCTGGTCATACTGCTGCAGCATCAACTGATCTCGAGCATACTGTGCTCTCGCATCAAAGTTTTCTTGCTCCAACTGTGCCATTCGTCCTTGAGTTTGTTGCTGGAATTGCTGAGCCAACAGAGCTTCCTGCTCTCTCCGCTGTTGCTCAGCCAATTGTCGCTGCTGCTCCTCGAAGTCACGTTGTGCTTGAAGGGCCGCTTGCTGCTGAGCATAAAGCTGCTGAGCCTGTCGCTCTTCCAGTACTCGCTGTTGCTCCTCATATTCTCTGTTCTGGCGAGCTTGTTCATTCTTCCAAAATTCGCTGATGTCATCTGGCTCTTCTGATCTCTGTCTTGGAGGAGGGGTGATTTGTCTCTCAATCTCTTGCTTCGGGCGTTCTGGGAGACGTGGGGCAGCATCATCTTCGGAGAGGAGGTTTGGTGGTTCTTGAGGGAGTTTTGGGACCGTGATTAAGCTTGTCAGATATCGGAGATTGGAGCACTCGTAGTAGAACTTCACGAGGCGGTAGTGCTGGGCGTCATAACGACCTCTCAAGGGTTCCAAGGCATCGTCGTCACCAGTTGCTGTCGACAGTTAGAGAGAGCATTACCAGTTCTAGGAAGTAGCGACCTACTTGTATGCATGGCACGTAACATGCTAGTGATGAACTTGTAGATACCGTAGCTTTCCTGCACCAAGGGGACCAACGCAGATATTCTGCACTCATTATTGCCACCGCTGCGGAAATGGGAGAATATCAACTTTTGGAACTGCTCTATCCTGTCCTGCAGCGCCATCAAATCGGAAATGGTCTCATAGCCTTCGTTAGGATCATTGATTCCTTTCAAGCTAATGTATTCCTCGTATTCGAAAGTGCCATTGAAGTCTGGATGCTGACCGTGGAAGGATAGCTTTGCCAATAAGAAGTTCACATATTCCTTGATCAATGGTCCGTATCCCCGTAGTCCTTCACCGGCCATCCCTCTGTTCAGACTATCAATCCAGTTACGATTTGCCATTGCTTCTCGCAGAGTCGATGGATGGCCTTCTTGGAGCACCTTATGGACCGTGATCAAAGCCTTGAAAGTTTGAACCTCGTCGGCAAGAATTGGTTGTCTAAATTCACACCAATGTCAGCTACTTTCTCCTGTGACATCGGAGGGCTGCATCTACACCGGGATCTCGGGATAGAGCAAGCCAGATGTATGGAAATGACAGCTCTCGTGGCAGATGCACCAGCCAGACGGTTTGCTCACACTTTCATTCCGGCCCAGAAGGCCCCCGAGGACTTGTGGTCCCATGTGTAGACGATACAGCTCCGAACATGCTTGCGCTTCGGGGCAGTCTCTTCGATACTCGTTGCTTTTCGGATATTGATCGCCAGTTCAGCTTCGGACCTAGGAGACGTGGCAGTCAGCAGTTGTAAAGCATTATGATGGGGGAAAGAAGAGCTCTAAATTAGTTTCGCAACTCACTTGGTGTGGTCAATATGCCTGCCAGGCGCGTAGGAGAGGGCCATCCTGTACTATGCGCACCGCCGATGCAGGTAAACAAGAAGCGCAAAAATCAAAAGCGAAAGGAATGTAGATACAAAGGTGGCAGAAGGCGTGGTTTTGTTCAGGTGAGGTTATCGAGGTTCTGGTGTTGTCGGCCTCGTACTAGCGAGCAAGCTGCGTAATGGTGTGGCGGATCGTTAGGCTGTAAGAATAATGTCTGGGCGAAAGTAGCTTCGTATGAAGCAACCTCTGATCATGCTGCATAATAGGAAAAGCTTGGGTCAACTAAGTGTGAAGGCAACGGTTTATTTCGGTGTTGCGAATGTATTCAGTCAATTCAGCGTGAATGGTCCTGCCTGGAATACATTTCGTGGTCGTTGACTGTACAAATGGGTATAGTGAGATTTGGCATCGGAGTGATTTTTTGTCGACAGTAGATACATAGTATTTTCCTGGTAGGACGCATGGTAGCCTTTGAATCACTCCAATCCTCATTTATTCTCTGCATAGTCTGATCTCGTACGTACAATTCCGAAGTACGCCTCTACGATTTGTATGCTGTCCAACACCCCATAACACCATGATGCCGCCAGAAAAGTCAGCGCCAGCCCAATGCCTGATAACCGTTATGTACTCGTTCCCTACCATTCAAAACCCCAAATCTCGTTGCAGTCATCATATACAGGTTCTACGCTCTTGCACATTCCATCACAGCCCGCTATCCTCATCGACGAATGCACTCTTTGCTCGTGCTTCTTCCTCTTGGGCAGCCATCCACTTCGATATGATCGTCAGCGGATAATTCATCTAGTTGAGGAGAAAAAGAGTCTGACACCAGAAATCTGGGCGCTAGAGAACATAATCTGGGGTATTTCTTACCGAAGGTAGCTTGTGACTGTCCTCCTCCGGACTTGTAGACATCACGCGGTGAGGTGGCCGTCTTTTTGGAAGGCGGGGAGGAATTGGCTCTGGTTCAGGTTCAGGCATTGGACGTGATGTAGGACCAACCTCCTCTTCATTTTCGTCCACGTCGTCGACCCAGGGTGGAAGATAGCTTGGTGTATGCTCGCTCATTGGAGTTGTGGGTTCAGAATCAGCTGAAGGAGCTGCCACCACAAATAATCCGTCATCTGAAGGTTCACCGTGGCTTTTCTCTTCCTCACGGCTTCGTCGTTTGGGTAGGGGGGGTGGTACATGTTGGGGCAGCTGCGTTGTTGAGCCATTCAAATCGGCCGAGTCTTTACGCCTTGCTGGCAAGGACGGAGGGGCTATCGGCTTTCGTTTTGGAACAGCAATAGGATTTGTTTTCGAAGGTCGAGGGAGCGGCACACCAGGAGGGGGAAGCGGTTGTCCACGCCCCATTACTAGTGGCCGAGATGGCCCTTCTTCTGTCACTCCTTCCGGTTTCTGCTCTGCATGACGTTGCAGCGCACTCCACCCCCACTTCTTAGCTGTCGCAGCCGCGTTACTCACAGCTGCCAGAGACAGACGCTTGTTTTCGGACGTGGTAGACTTCCCAGACGACGATGAAGAGTTCTCCCGTCGAGGATCACGCCCAAGAGATCCAAAAGACCTGATCGAAGGGGCTTCAGGTTTGAGCGAAGCATTACTCATGCTCGCTGGACTCGGCGGATAAGAACTTGGGTCAGAGTTCAAAAAAACGTCCGTATGGTTCAGCGAAGCCTGGGGCGTCAATTCACCTTGTATATCCTTCTCTCCCTCCGAGTTTGCCGACTCTCTTGAAGATATTGATGACTGGCTACCAAGTTTCTCCATCCTCGAGGGAACCGAGGGCGAGCCAACCGGAGTTGAGATTGGGGAGGCTGACTGGGATAGAGCTGAGATCGCAGCCATTGCATGACTGTGTTCTGGTGGAGTGGAGCTTTTGAAGGCATCTGCATGTGTGGCATCAGTACTAACAATAGGAGATGATGCACTCGCGAAAGAGCCTGATCTCAACGCTCTTGGCTTTTCCGGCGCGGATGATCGAGTTTCTATGCTTGTGGACGAAGCAGAAGACTTCGAATGAGCCAGATTGATCGCAGATTTAGCGCCTTTGCGAGAATAAGCCGTACTGGGGATTGTTGCATCGATCAGCGGTGCAGTTATGCTCTTTTCCATGGGCGGCAAATCCAGTATTGCCTCGTCGTTCTCTGTCTCTAGATGGCCCACTTCGTCAACATCCCCGTCTTGGGCTGCTGCAGTCTCTGGATCTAGAGGTTGGTGTTTCGATGTCCCTTCAGCCCAAGTACCTCCTCTCCACTCCTTATGCTCGGTGTTATAGAAAGGACTATCGTCCCAATTAGGAGACACAAGACTCTCTGCGACAACCTCTTTGATACGATTCTCAATCTGGCGTAGAATCAGGGTATAGGTGATCTGTCTGGCGCTGATGATTGGCTCTATCGTCATGTCAATCTTTGGCATGGTCGAGAATGTGAACCAGATTCGATTGGAGGGTGGTGGCTTGATGCGAATCATAACGTGACCTTCTATCCTCTTCAGGACCACGGCCAGGAGAAGATTGACCTCCCTGGCTTTGAACCGTGAGCCAAGCTCTATACGAGCTGTTGTTGCGACCTCGAGTCGGAAATTCCCCGAGTACCGCATATCCGCCTCCACAACCAATTCTCCATCGACTGTCAAGTCTTTAAGCCGCGGATTGGTGAAGACTGGAGCGGCTTCTCCCATGTCAATGTTCCTCAACGAAATCTTGGAGAGGAAAGAGGGCGTCTTCACTCTCGAGATCTTCTTCGTAATCTTGGCTCTGACAAAATTCTCGACCTTTGATGTTTTGTACAACGCGAGGAATATACGCCCTATCACAGCATTTATCCATCTTGTCTGCAGCTGCTCCTCCGACGAATGTAGCTTTTGAACCAACGTGATGATATCTTTCACATCATAGTGAAGCGGTACAGGAGGATTGTACGCAGCATCGAGCTTCCTTTCCTGGTTTCGTAGCAAAGCGAAATAGAAATCCTCCTTCTCTGAGCAGTTCTCTGAGAAGAAGAAGAATGGTTTCGATGCTTTCCCGTCCGGTGTCAATTCCCCAGCATCTGTCCTTCTCGAGAGGCAGATGGAATTCCTCTTTATGAATAGCTCCCCTTCAGGTGTTTCGTCTCCTCCCGAATATATTGAAACCTTATGGTGCGCCAGGCTAACAACATGTCGGACTTCGATTTGCTCATCATCGTCAAAAAGCATCAAGTGTCCATGTCTGCAGAGCTTTAGCAGCTGTTCTCAAGAAAGACATCTCTTTACAGCTTACCTGAGAACGACGTAGAATACATTATTTCCCCTCTTCGGTGGTTTGCCATTGCTTTTGTTCTCGATCGGGCTGTTGGACGGCTTTCTCTCGAAGATGCTCCGGTACATGCTCTGGTATACACTGGGGCTTGGCGCAGAGACCGTCGTAGAGCCTATGGGCGTAACTCTCTCTGGTGGCTTTCCATTCAGGCCACCGGCAGTGTATTCTCGACTGACTGCGAACCAGCCAGCAAACACCTCAGATTCATGACCATCTCGCGGCTGGTACTTCTCCCCCAGTGTCTGCTGTGCACGCTTGATAGCATCGGCATCATCTCCAGGCTGTACGATCGACTCGACCCGCTGATCTCGATAGGCAGTATCGTCGTGGATTGGAAATGTGAGGTAAGCGTGCACAAGAACAGCTGCAATGAGCAGCGGGATGAATGTTAAGCCACCAAGAACATAGATGAAGAGAAAACCTAGCAACCCGCCCATTGTAGCATTTGGACGCGAATATGGAGCACTGCGGTGCAGTATCTGCACAATAGCGCAAGGAATTCGATGTTAAGGCCAGCTTGAGCTTGAGAGGGCGAGGGAAGCTTCCGAGGCTGTCAAGGCTGATGATGATGATCGCAAACGTCGGTACAAAATGTGGCTGGTGACTTTATGTGTGGCTGAAACTGGGTCTTTAACCTTACTCGCCCACAGAACAGCACTTTCAACACGTGCGACACCATGACTCTTAAGAGGCCTAGCAGTCTACGACATCAAGACAAATCGACCGACCATGTTGGCCGTATGAACAGTAAATCACGAAGAACTCTATCGAACCAGCATTTGAACTTTATTTTTCAATGAACCAGCGAACTCGCAAGTTCTTGGCACTGTCAACTTCCCACTCCAGGGTGGACATCACAACAGTGTGAGAGGTACGATGCGGGGAAACAATATCAAATCATTTAATAATATTGAAGTACTATTGGATTGGGAAGATACGCACATATTCTCCTTCAATGGCTAAATTTAACAAGTGCCACGAGTACTCCAAGGAATCTGGGCGAGAAGATTCTTGAAGCAAGATCATCAGAAAGTCAGGGTGTGGACATGGTTTACGAAGACTGCTGACATCATTATTATCCATTACTTGAACATTTATCCTCCCAACCTTCCCAACAGCTAACGCCAGTCTTAGACGTCCCAGGTGCCATATCCATTGCCATCCATTGCCCATGCACCGTCGCTATGCCAAATACCCGCATCCAACGCCATCGCCAATGCTTTCCTACCAGTCCAGATCATGCATATCTACAATCAAACCCGACAACTCCTTCATCACCGGCTCGACAACAGCCCTTTCGGTGTTCAACCGTGCTTTCTGCCTCGTTCTTGTGTAGAAAACGGGACAGTCCTTACTATCGCATCTCACATCCTCCAGAGGCGATATACCCGAGCAGCTTTGACAGATCTTCCGTAGATTCATGAACATCCTCTCTTCGTCGTTGAGTCTCTTCCGCAACGTGAGCAGAGACACCGGCTTGTCAGCCAAGCAGCCCGAGCATATCGGACCTTCCAATTCGAGCTTCTCCTTGCACACTAGGCATGAAGACGACTTCATGTATGATTCCAAGGTCTTTTTGCCAATGGCCAACTCTTTGGACTGTCCCTGAAGTTGCAGATTCGCATCGACCCGACGAATACGCTGTACTTTCGGCATTTCATCGTACCAACCTCGGACATTGGCCCCGACCAGATTAAAGATCCGTTCCAGCGGAGGGATGAGATTCTTAGAAATGTAGTACTCTGCATCGAGTTCACTATGATCGCTCTCCATGAGTTTTTCGGGTGCTACACACCGGTCAATCAAACGGGCTCCAGGAGCGCCTGTGATGACAACATAAGGAACACGCTCGCCATACTGGGGCTCTGCTCGAGCATCTTCGAGCATGCGTTTGGTGCTGATGAGGGCTCCAGGAGGCGGTGGCCCTTTATCGCTGTAAGTCCCTAGCTTGACTTCGCGGGCGAAGCAAAAATCTTGCACAGAAACGGATCCCTTCATGATCTTCTCGCATTGTTGCTGAAAGTACTCCTTGACTTGACTCAAATCAGAGGTTCGAAACAGAATCTTCAAAGCTTTCTCCTCGATTTTCTGCTCGGCAGGAGTGCCATCACGGCGGACAGTTTCGATACCCTTTGCATCAAAGTCGGGCTCAGTCTGGTTCCGACATTCGTACTTGAAACCGACATATCGCTTCTTTGCCAGAAGGACACAAGGCAAATAGACTTTCTCGAATTTCAGCTTCACTGGCCGAGGATTCATGTTTGTGACGGTTTTCGCAATCTCTTCGCCTATGTCAAAGGCCTGGTCCTTGGTTCGACCCTTGAGATACACGAATAAGCTGTCAGTATCTCCATAGACTACCTCAGCTCCCCATCGCTTGACAGAATGGATCAAAGCAATTGCTTTCTCAAGCGTCTCGCGAGCAGTTTGCACGATACTGTCGGCAATCTCTGAGCATGGCATTCGTCCTGAGAAAGAGGCAGATGTGTAGCCATAAGTGACATTGGCGATGAGTTTGAGCGCCAGCTGTCTGTTGTTGAGCAGGCGTTGAAGTGCCTTGTCGTCCTTATCGACTTTCATGCCACTCTTGACCATAACTCGAGTCTCAAGAATTTCACCCAGCATCTTTGCCAATAGCGACTTCCGAATCTCTGGCTTGGTGTACATTATACCGTTTGGTGCTATGTTGATGTGATCTTTCAAAAGCTCGAGCAGTCCCTGCTGTCGTTTGAACTCCGTGAAGCCCATCTTGTTTGTTCCTCGCCAGTTGACGACTCGGCCCAAGAAAGTCGAGTAGCAATAGTTGTAAGCGATCATCACGCTAGGATACAAGCTTTGAAAGTCCAGTACCAGCAAAGGGCTGTTGTAAAAAGCACTTTGAGGCTCCATGACCAAGGGCAGACATTCTAGAGCATTCTGCCCTCCAACTTGTTTTCTGCTCGGTGACACTAGAAGGAAGTTCTCAGGTTTCGCAATCCTGAACATCAGAGATTCAACCTTGAATTGGGACCCGCGCGAGAAGACCGAAAAGAAGTCAACGCCTAGAAGACGTGCCTGCTCGCTTGTTCTTGGAATGAGCTCGTTTTGCTCAAGGATCTCTAGATCAAGTTGAACCCTCGTAATGTAGTAGTTGACGACCTTTGCCAGATCCCACGGCTTGCCACTTGTGTACCACCGTGTCAAATCTGCCCAGGTGAAGTGAGGAACTCGGCGGCGTAATAGATGAAATACAATATTCTCCATGGTGTATTGAAGCAGATTCAACTCGCTCCGCATAGCGCGCCATATGTTGATCATGTGCCTGCCAGTTACACGAATTGTTGAGGTGTTGTTGAATCCCCATTTGTCATTGTCCTTTCCAAATCTTCCGTGAGACTGGGCTTTCATACGTGAGAATTCGTCACAAAGGTTGTACTCATATTTCAGCCTCGCGCGCTCGATGAGATAACCCCACGACCCACCATGCACTTCGTATCCCGTTAATATATCTGGATCATGATTTCGTACAATTTCCACCATTCGAATGATGAGGTCAAGTTCGGAGGATTCTCCCTGAACCTCTACAGCTATCTGCTTCGCGATCTTTTGTGGCAAAGTGCTTTCGTCTGATAGCACAACGACACCGATATGAGTGCCTCCTGTAATACCATTGCTGTCAAGACCTGCTTCGTCGGATTGCAAACACCAGAAAAGACACTGGACTTCGTCTTCTTCCGGATTGGGTACGAAATTGCCCCTTGTATTGACGTGAAGTTCTAAGCTCATAGTGCTCATGTACTGGGCCTCATGTTTGGCACTGGTGGTCTTTAGATTTTGGGTATACTTGAAGCCATGTTTGTTTTTCTGGGTAGGCCCCTCGATCTGGGATAGTTTTGTCCGAGGTCGAGGACTTGCAACAGCGCGGAGGTGAGGAGTGCGTTCTGAGGTTGTTTGTAGCCGTTTTTCTATCTCGTTATGAGACCATTGCGCAACTTCAGAATAAGTCGGAGGAGGGTCTGCAATGACCCAGCTGCGTAGGGTGCAATGTCGCCGTTGCCATTGGTACATTTTATCCTCCTTGGTTTTGTCTGAGACTACACCAGGCTTTTCACCGAATGTAGCTTCAGATGTTCCGGTGGGGTCAAACTCGGGGAGAAAAGGGACTGTCAAGCTCTCCAATCTGAATTCTCTTCCGGCCCATTCTCTGGCACGCTCCGGGACATCGGTCTCGTTGCTGTAAAATGCGTCTTGGTAGATGACCGTAGGCAGATTGAAATCTTGCATAGTCGACGTAACAGAAAGTTCCGATGGGGGTAGTTCGCCAAGCAACAAGGTAACTCCGCTACCAAGCTTTGTGAAGTTACGGTTCATGTTGGTGAGGACGGTTTCCAGAAGGCCGGAGTGAGTGTTCGAGCTTGGTTCGAGGGCTGAGCTGTGGGAATCTAAGAGTGTAGTATCCACCCTGGAGGATGGCAAGAAAGGTTCAAATGAGACATGCTTCTTCACTTCGCTCTGGCTAGGCTGTGAAGCACTCTTCTGACTGAGTCTCAGTGCCATGGCTGGATCGTGAGGATCCTTGCTAACAGGAAATGGTAGAGGTTGACTAAGTGGTAATTGTGCTCCTTTCAGAGACTCTTGGGAGGAACTTTTCACTATTGACAGCGATTTGGCACTAAGACCATTTGCTGTTGGTGCTTTTGTCCTGTATCTTGCATGGCTCGTAACATCCGCAGATTTCAGATGAGACGCAGTACTGATCTGCGCCTGATGAGTGGTTGCGCCGTGAGATCCACCTATTAAAGCAGATTCAGGATTGGAATCGCCATCTTCAGGGCTGAAAGATAGCCTTTGACGCTTGCTTGAGACTTCGGCAAGATTTGCAGCAGATATCGAGCGTTTGTGGCCATGTCCAGGAATACTCTCGGATGCTGATAAACTTAGACTAGCCGAACCCTCTGTGAGCGATGTGGTAAGCCGCAGTACCCCATCGAACGAATCTTCGGGGCTCGGCATAGCCTCAGAAGAACTGTCCATATCACCGTTGACTACAGCATCCTTGGGATCGAGGAATTGATCGCCATAATGCTCGCCTCCAGGACGAAGTTCGTCGTCTATATTGTGCTCCGGCTTCCGGACATCGGCAGAGTCCAAATATTGCTCCTCCACTTTGTCCTCCTTCTTTCTTTGCTCAAGCTCCATTTCTCGCATCACATCTTCGTCGGAATCATATTGAGCTTCGTCTTCGTCGGCTCCAACGAGACCCAGTATCCTGTTCTCATCCACTTCTGTCCCATCTGCATCGTTCACATCATAGTTCACGACTCCAATGGTGCTGCCAGGAGCTACACCAAGTGCATGTCGAAGGTTCTCGGGATAGAGATCTTCGACAGATTCCAAACTCGTCCGGACCGAAGAATCAAAAGGTGTTGGCTTAACGAAATTATTGAAAGATAACTTAGCACCATCGCTTTTGTTCTCCTCCTCCGCGATGAGAGCTTGTATTCTCTCGCGGTATTCTTCCTCGTGAATCCACCCACCCCGTTGAGAATTCCTCGGATCTGCTGAGATAGAAACCATGACCTCTGGCGGAAAAGCACTGCTGCCAGGATCTGGATTTGACATTCGTGACCTCCGTCGACGAGTCTCATCTCTCCATAGCCCAGCCATACTGTGGACGAGTTTTTCGTGAGGCGCCAGAGGATTTAAACGTTCAATGAAATCATGATGGAGAAGCCTAGACTTGATATGTTGTCTGTTCAGGATGTCTTGCACACAAATATCCACCTCAATTGCACAATGGCTGACCCTTGGTAAGGTCGCCTCGTCTGTGACTAATTCTTTGGGAATCGATCGGTCATGCCATAAATGAGAAAGGTCATCCATCTCATCCCACTGTGGCACAGGACTCCGGAAAGTGACCGTTTTTGAATCGATAAAGCCACAGCCGTACAAATTATAGTCAGCCATCCACTGCAAGAGATATTGAAGATGGGCTTCATAGGGCTGAAAGACTTTCTTCATCACAACGCCTTGACGTAGAAGATCCGATAGACGCGTCATGACCATGGGGTTAAGCATGTATATCTTGAGATAATATCGATACCCCACATGAAATCCATAGAACGGAATGCCCTTGACCAAGGTAATGCGCGCGACGAATTTGGCATTCCCATCGTAGGTGTTACGTCGATAGCTGACAGCGAGAGCAAAGTCAATGGAGAGGTGAAGGCGATGAACATAAGCACCCACTGAAGATTGTCAGAATTTGAATTACTACTTGTT
>FJOG01000025.1:858256-874239 GCA_900073065.1 Phialocephala subalpina
GTTTGAATTACCGTCATCTAGAGTGAGACTTCCGGTATACTCTATGTACAGGTATGGGAACGCGCCATGGATATGGGCGCAGACCTTCTGGCCGGTCTCAGTTGCACCAAACACCCTGATGACAGGCACTTTCGGCTCCTTCTGTAACTGTGAAGGCTTAATATTGTTGCGAAGGAGAGGGTCGAATCGCGTTGGCGTCGACTGGTAATGATCAATATTATTCAGTCTGAGGCGGAAGAGATCCATTTTGAGAAATGTGTTCATCTGGGGGCCTGAAAATATCATCGAAAGGAGGAGCCATTGTGCTGTAGCATCTCGTTCATTTCATCCGGTGTTGTTGTTTATGACGCGTTGAAATCGAGACACGAGATGGAGCTGTGTCATGTGATCGATAAGGCTGAAAAGCGCCACTCAAGAGCATCTTTCCTCTTAGGACTTTGCTTCAACAACATCGAAAATGCCTCCACCAGGCGCTCAACCAAATAAGCCAAATGCGCCCTCTGCGGCAAGCAAGGAAGCCAACGAATACATTCCATCCTTCATCTCAAAGAAGCCTTTCTATATCGGAGATGACGACCAAAACGACTATCTCGAGCATCAACGTTTACAGAAGGCAGCCCAGTCTGATCAGTCGAAATGGTACGATCGAGGGAAGAAGCTTGGTCCTGCTGCGACGAAGTTCCGCAAGGGCGCATGCGAGAATTGTGGCGCCATAACCCATAAGACCAAGGAATGTTTAAGCCGGCCAAGAGCAAAAGGCGCGAGATGGACCGGGAAGGATATACAGGCGGACGAGGTCGTTCAAGATGTGAGCTTAGGCTGGGATGCAAAGAGGGATCGGTGGAATGGCTACGATCCTAAGGAGTATAAAGCCGTGGTCGACGAATATTCGCAAATGGAAGAGCTGAAGAAGAAAGCTCAAGCCAAGCAGAAGGAGGACGACGAGGAAGACGGCGAGGACGGCGAGAAGTATGTCGAAGAATCTGACCTAGGACAAAAGAATGCTGCGAAAAATCTTCGAATACGAGAGGATACTGCGAAATATCTATTGAATTTGGATCTTGATTCGGCAAAGTATGATCCCAAGACCAGATCTATGGTGGACAGTGGAGCGACAGTCGACGCTGCAGCAGCTCTGGTGGCAGAAGAGGGCTTTATGAGAGCTTCGGGAGACGCTGGGGAATTTGAAAAAGCTCAGAAGTATGCGTGGGAGGCACAGGAGAAAGGAGGAGATACAAAACTACATCTTCAAGCAAATCCTACGTCGGGAGAGATTCTATTGAAGAAAGAGAGGGAGAAGGAGCAGGCCAAACGAGAAGCACACAAGAAGATGCTGGTTGAGAAATACGGTGGAGAAGTCAATCCAAATGCTGCCAAACTTCGGGATACTGTGGTCACGGAATCAGAACGATATGTGGAGTACGACGAATCCGGACTTATCAAAGGAGCTCCTAAGGTGGTGGCAAAGTCAAAGTATCCTGAGGATGTTCTCATTAACAATCACACATCAGTGTGGGGTAGTTGGTGGTCAAACTTCCAGTGGGGTTATTCTTGCTGTCATTCTATGGTCAAGAACTCCTATTGTACAGGCGAAGCTGGAAAGGAGGCATTCGAGCAAGCGGACAAAATGCGCACTGGAGGTATCCTCGCTGAGGAGGAGCCTTCAAAGACCATTGAATGGCCGTCCAGGGAAGCAGAGGAGGTGAGAGATAAGGTAGTAAGTACGCCCGCCAAGAAGCGGACTGCGGAGGAGATGAAGGGTATGGTCACTGAAGATGAAATGGACGAGTTTCGGAGGAAGAGGATTGCAGCAAACGATCCCATGGCTGCATTACTGGGCAAGGACGACTTGTTATAACGATAGTTGCAGGTTATTGCATGTATAGGCGTCTGGATGGTGCATGGGAAAGGCGTTTTCGAAGGGAATGGATTCATTCGAAGCTTCTCATGTAGCATTTGAAGTTCTCCGGCATATTGAATGACAGTTCAGTCGAATACAAGCATATAATGAACAATCTACATTGAATATGTTGAGCGTCTCGACTTCCCGTAACTGGGTGAGCATCTCCCCGTTCAACTTCTACTTCCCGTGCAGGGTGGGAGATTAACATTTTTGGTAATGCTGAGTGACATGAAATAAGCTAGATATGACTTGGAACGGTCCAATAGAATACCCGTGGGCTTGTCGACCACTTGTTGGGTAGAATTACAGCTTGGGCTTGTAGTGAGTAATAATCAGACCTCGAGTATTCACAAGGAAGTATAAGAACGATTTCACGAGGGCACTCAATGTTGGCAAATCGACCTGGTATTCGTGATTTCAGAAGCTCAAGCTACATTTATGCTGCTGCTTCATGCCACAACGCCAGTGCTCTGCTTCGCAGACCGTTCTGAAGAATGGACCGCACAGGCCTACTCCTCATCCTCTTCCTCCTCACCATCATCCTTCTTCTCGGAAGCCTTGGCGCGCTTTCTGCGAACTCTGCCAGGACGTCCACCACCGAATGGAGAGCTGAGCGCGAAGTCGATGTGCTTTTGGGAGTCGAGACGGACGACGAAGGATGGGACGTTGACGATTTGCTTGCCAACACGGATGTGTCTTTGGCGGATCAGGACACGGGCGTGGTGGATGGACTTGGCGAGACCGAGCTTGTAGACACAGGTTTGCAGACGACGCTCCAAGAAATCCTCAATCTTCAAGGCTAACACGTAATCGAGCTTCATGCGGGACTCATCAAGAACACCAACACGGACGAGACGGCGAATGAGGGCATTTCCTTCGAAGAGACGCTTGGGGTCCTTTTCGTCAAGGGTGAGAAGTTGACTATGCGGTGGTTAGATCCGCCCTGCTAGGTGGAGAAGGTAACATACCGAGCAGCACGACGAATCTTGGAGAGGGTAAGCTGGACACGCCAGACTTCACGCTTGTTGCGCAGACCGTACTCGCCGACGAGCTTCAATTCAGAGTCCCTAGGACATAATCAATGACATGTACAGAGCAAGCTCAAATACAGTGGCCAACTTACAGACGAGCAGACTCGAATGCTGCAGATAGTTAGCATATTAACCAAATATTAACCAAATTCGACGGGGAAAATTCGAAGGGAATCGTGAAAGGAAGTACGAACGTCTTCTTGGGACTTTGTAAGTCTTCGAATACGATCTTGGTGCCATCTTAACAGCTTTAGTACCGTGAAGTACTGAGTTGTCGAGTTGGTTGTCGTTGTCGAAGGTGGAAATTTGAAATCGCGACCGTACCTGCCAAAAGTTCTTGGATTCGAGTGTGCGGGCTAAATGAAGCTAAACCTTAAATGATATAGTAGCCGACGGGAAAATGACATTGCAGCCTGAATTTCAAGGCTAAAATCTCTGCTAAGCGAGCGCACAATCTGCAAATGCGGAAGGAACTATCACGAAAAGTTCGCCGTTGATTTGAACCTGACCGACAACACCCCTTCGACAACACCTCCGACGACGTCGACAACACCAAATTCACGATGGGTCACCCAGCCGGTCTTCGCGCGGGAACGCGGTATGTGCAAATCCTTTCTGGCTACTGTGGACAACATCCTCGAATTTGAACGGCTTCTCTACGACCCCTACAGCTTCCTACAGCCCCTACACCACCTACACGGCTCTATACTACTCAAGAACGTCTTGGACAATGCTAATAGCTTCTTAGTTATGCTTTCTCACGGAACTTTCGCCAAAAGGGTATGATCAAGCTGTCTACCTACTTGCGCCAATACAAGTGAGTCGGTCCCGCTGGATCTGGAGGAGCAATTGGGTCTAATATGGGGATAGAGTCGGAGACATCGTCGATATTAAGGCCAACGGAGCTGTCCAGAAGGGAATGCCCCATAAGGTAAATTGGAATCTGCTTGGAATCTGTGACGGGGTGCTAATTACTCAAAAGGTCTACCACGGAAAGACTGGCGTCGTCTACAACGTCACAAAGAGCGCAGTCGGTGTTATCATCTACAAGAAGGTCAAGCACAGATACATCGAGAAGCGAGTCAACCTTCGCGTCGAGCACGTTTCCCTGTCGCGATCAAGAGAAGAGTTCGTCCGACGAGTCAAGCAAAATGCCGAGCTCAAGAAGAAGTCAAAGTCGGAGGGTACCCACGTCCACTTGAAGAGACAGCCAGCGATGCCACGGGAGGCGAGAACCATTTCGATGAAGGAGAACGTTCCGGAGACGATCGTGCCTATCGCATACGAGACCACTATCTAAGCTTTCGGTACACGGGGTTTTGCTTGGGTTTCTTTGCGTTGGGATGGACATGAGTTCTGGCAGAGGCTTAGCGTTGCATGATACAAGGACTTTGTGCATTATCTCAAAAAAATGAGAGCTGATCTTCGCCAACATTCGGTCAACATTACGAACATGCTAGGGTGGTGCATTGGGTGAATATACATATTGGAAAAGCTCAGCGAGTGCTTGATACCCGTGAAATCCAGCAGGTCGAACTGGGGAAGAGCAAAGCTCTCCTGTTATTGTCAGGGCTCGAGACTGGAACCGTATTTGTCACGCTTAAGCAGAAGCATTCCCACTTCTCTTCAGGCCCTCACAAGTGTTCCTAGAAGAACTGTACCTGGTGTGGCTCTGGCCGAGGGATCTCTATCCCAAACGCATTGTCACGTCAGGATCACATACCCCGTATCAATATCGATGATGATAGCAGGACCGCGTCAAGGATCCGGTAACTGCAAGAGCACGTCCAGTTCGCCCATGAAGCCATTTTTTTACAGGGAATTGTTGTTCCAAGAGAAATATGTATACACACTCAAACCATTTTGCCTGCCTACCTGTTCCTGCTTCGCATGTCCCAAACAGCCAAGTACAATACGTTCACAAGCTTCATCTCACATCTCAAAAAACAGCCATCCCCATCGCACTCCCTCCTCCCACACCACCCCCCACCTCAAAATTCCCCACCTCCTTCACACTCCCCTTCCCACCACTAACATCAAAAACAGCCACCTTTGCTCCCGTCCCCGCACTTCCATCCCCAGGACTCAACGCAAAAATCATCTTCCCCTCTTTATCACCCTCCAAATCAATCATGCCTCCATTCCCATTTGAGCTTTGAAAGTTGTTGACGATGGTCCCGGTGCTAGGATCGATTTCCACCAAGTGGTTTACCGCAACGTCGGTTACGAAGGCGGTGGAGGTTAAGGGGGAGAAAGTTGCCCAGCAGGTGGCTTTTTGATCTGCTATTTTTGTGCTGGATGAGACTGTTGCTTGGTTCAAGTTCGACGTACTGGAGTTTGAAGATGGTAAAGATAGGGTTGCAGATCCGAATGAAGCGTCTGTTACGAAGAGTTGGTTTGCGTTGGGGAGGAGAGCTGTACCGAAAAGTACAGCTGTTCCAGAAGGTGAGGTTCTCGTTTCTGTCATCGACACTTTCCCACCTGCAACTGGGAACATAGACAAGAACCCAGTGTTATTCTTGGTAGGGTCGCCTTTCACAGTCGCCATCAGCATGGAAGAGTCGGCGTTGAAGAATACTTGTGAGACGGTATTCAGGGGCCCGGATGGAGGGGTGGTTTGGTTTATGGCGAAGGGGCGGAGGGTGGTGTCGAGGGGTGTGAGACCCGTGGAAGACATGGAGAGGCAGGCGATGCCAGCTACGGCTCCGGAGTTGGCGACGCAGGCTTGGTTGAGGGTGCTGGAGATGGTGAGGCTGGTGGGGAATTCGCCGAGGGTGGAGGCGGGTTGGCCGATCATAGTGAGTTTTGTGGGATCGGTGGAAGAGATTTGGAACATGGAGATGGTATTTGAGCCTGGGTTTACTGCTATGAGGGTCTAGGATTGTGTTAGTATCGATGGGTGGAGCAGGACGCGGGAAGAAGTACGTTGCCTGAGATCTTGATGGAGCCTTGAGAGAAGAGAGAATCTGGAGCAGAAGCACCTCCAGTTGCATTCACACCACTCATGCCAGCTCCTCCTGTTGGTGTTATCGAGCCATCGGATAAGGTCCCGTTGGCTCCAACTTTCATGGCCACTATGGAGTTGTTCGCGGAGTTGGTGATGAAATAAACTGCTTTGGCGGTGGTTGAATTTGTAGCTGCTGAACCATTGCCGGTCTTGCCTCCTTTTCCTTTACTTGGTGATTGACACGCTTTGCCTCCGTTCATGGCTTGGGCTATGCTGACTGTTTGTCCTCCGACGGAGATGGTCTGCCCATCATCGCTGATGGTGAGAGAGTTGCCGGAGGTACCGAGTGGGATTGTGAGAGGAATTGCTGAGCAGGTGAGCAGGATGGAAAGTCCTGCGAGAAGAGAAGATAGATGAACCATGATGAGTGCTGGTCGAGGTATAGGCAAGCAATGAATGAATGATTAGATACAAGAAATTAGAAAGACCAGCTTTGAAAGAATGTTCTGAAATGAGTGTACTGAGAGCGCTGCTTGACGACACATTGATGGAAGAAGACCTACCTTATAACCACTTACTTGGAGTGAGGTCTTTGGCGGCTGCATAACTGCCTCTCATCAACATTTCTACCAAAGATTCATGATTCCACATTTCTCCAATTGAGCTGGTTTCGAAATAGCAATGATTCCAGATGAAATGGAGTCAACCACGAAGTTGAAATCAGATCCTCTGCCAAGGAGTTGCAAGCCAGGATGAATAAGATAATCAGATGAAGTGATAGGATGGTAGGGCAAGCGAGAACTTCGGATGAAGTGACAGCTGAGGAATCAATGAAGACGAAATAGGTTTAGGCACTTGAGGATGGGAATCTTGAAACGAGCTGGATAATCTCAAACATGGACCCCCCTTAGTCGTCACCTGACGTAGGGAGAGGCAGCGTCATGTGATGCGGTCTTTTCTGGACTCCTGAGGTTTGGTGAGGGCATCTTGGAGCATAGAAAGTGGTTCTAGTAATGAAGTATTGACATATGGTCAAGACATAGAGAAGGAAATTTCCATGTTATCTTTCAAGCATTGTACCACCTTCTCCCGGACTTTACTCGGTGAGAATAAGGAAGTGGACAACCTATCTCTCGGGCATAAGATTCTGTTCAAATTGGCTCACCGGCTCAGAGAGTATCACCTGCCAGATTTTGCGTTCAGATTTCATGGTATGAAGTTCACACCAGATGCATGAGAAACGAAGATTTTGAGCTTGCTCGAGATCTTGAGGTACTATGCGAAGGCATCTCTTTTCCCTGGTATCCGAATAGAGTTTGGCGCTCATAGCTAAAGTCCTGCTCAAGTTCTCTGAGACTTCTCTAATAATTCGCCAAACAAGTGAAGTTGTGATGTCCTCTAAATGGAATGAAGTCGGTATTCGGAATGTTAGACAACAGTTATCAAAAACCAGCTCGGCAAATCTTTTGGCATGAAGGCTTTACACAGAAAAAACTTACCTAAGCAACGAAGTTGGTTAAGGTTCCCAGTATCCCATCCTAAGAAAGGTACAAAAACGATTGTTGTCCATTTTCGAACCCAAAATGCCGCCAAAAGCCCTAGGGATTGAGTTCAGAGAGACCTCAACTCTGGACCACTCCAGCTCTCGAAAGTTTGGCTATAAGTTTTGCATAATTTTCAAGATGAAGCCTTGCTTTGAGATAGAGCATTGCCAACGAAGAAATGTCTGGCCTGCAGCTGTGATGCTCATCACACTGTCCTTGCGAGAAAATTTGCCTCAGTGCACGACGACTTCTCCGACGAGAGATGAAGGACTTGAAAAGAAATAAATCAGGCACAAGCGCGATCTGACAAACCAGTGATCGTTGGTGATATAATCGCAATCCCCTTCGAAACACGACATTCCGAAATTAGGAATCTTGGGGTAGCTCTCGCAACGTTTCTCCTTGACACCTCAGAGCCTCACAAGGCTGCGTCCGTGAGGAGGAGAATGGTTAGATCACCCTTGCGAGATTACCACACTGACTTGTCTTTGCGCTCGCTTGCAATGCTGTGTTGGTCATAGCTCGATCAATGAAAGTCGGACGTTCCCTCACGTTACCTCATGTTACCTGTGTGAGGTTCATCTGAAGGTTTCAGACGACTTTCTTACTCATCACGTGTATCCTTAACCCCAAGATTTATAGACAGAGTTTGTGACACCGCATGTCAGTGACGTAGGTTGATGAAATGAGACCGAGATTTGTTGGGTGATCATGTTTCGCATACCCGGCTCTCTCAGACTTGCTGATGAATTGGCGAGAGGCAGTCGAGCGGCATCTCTTAAGAAGAAAACTCTTCGGATACTTCGAAAATAAGCTGCTTGTAGACTCGTGGCTAGACGGGGTGCTCTGCGTGCTGAACAATGCAAAGTCTCTACTTGCAGTTGCGTCTCTTCCATTCTAGTGAAACGAATGAGTGCACCGCGTTGGATGCAAGACGAAAGCATATGGCTTCGGAAGCGAAGGAATCCCCTTCTCAGCAACCAATCCCAAGGTTCAACGTTGAACAGTGCTTCCCAGCACGTGTCGCCGAATGCCCTTTTGAAACGCTTTATTGCGGCGAAACTACGAACGCAGGGAGGAAGGCGACCCATAATGCAGGAAGGGAAAATAAGCTTAACGAGGGCAAACTATGCATGATTGTTCAGGAACATCGAACATTGCAGTCTTCAGACATGGAAAATAAACTTCTGCCAAGTTTGGATGGTGCGTGGGGGGGAACTATCAAGGAGAATTTGACGTTTTGAACCATGAGGGTTCTAGGGAACCTCGCTTCACTTCCAGCGTGATCGTCCACTGAAAATGTCCTCGGATCATCTAGATATTATCCGGGCTGCAGGAGGAAAAGCAATTGCGACTCTCGGGAACAGGGCGTATGTTTCATGACTGCAGGTTCCATCTGATCTCTGTCCTCGACTTCTTCAGCCAGGGATGAAGACAAGAAAGAAGAAAGAGCGTGAGACTGTGAGAAGTCTTTGCGCTCAGGATGTGAAGGGATGGACGCTGCTGCGCTGTCGGCGAGAGAGCCAGGTCCAGACAAAGCAAAAAGAAGGCCTTTTCGGAACCAATATCCGAAGCGTCCTTATCAAGTCGACCTGCCCAACAATAACAAGCTTGGAAACTCCTGGAGGCGCAGTCAGACTCGACGTCGTACACTCGTGATAACACTTTTTTTAATTTTTTATTCTATTTTATTTCTATCTTCTTTTATATTAATTTCGTCGCATTCGTTTCCTCACTCGCACCGTGTTCTGTCTACACCTAGCTGACTCGCCCAAAGCTTCATCCGTTTGGCCGCCCTCGGACGTTCTTCCCATCGATCCCGAGTGCGCGTGATTGGCCGAGCAAACGCTGCTGATGCTTGATGACGCGGGTGTCTGCTTTGCTTGGCTCAACTTCCCAGTCTTGCCTTCAAGGTGGGTCGAGATTTGATCCCAGTGCACGCCGTTACCAGAAAAGCCAGGGAGATCTGACTTTACCTCCGTAAATCTTAGTTGGTCTCCGCACTGCACTTGTCAGCAGTCCCTCCACTCTCGAATTCGGCCAACACAGGACAGCTGCCCACCTGTTGATGCAGAGGAGGAGAGACGAGAAACATCTTCACACTCCTTTCTAATGTATAGAATATACGAATCCTAATCGACTGTCTCATCCGACTTAAATCACCCATCCTTCCGTGGAGATTCTCGCTGCATTTCCGCAGAGTGAGGTCTCCTTCGTTGGGGGCGACGTGAAAACCTCGCGGAAGCAATCGAGAAAGGAACGACACGAGAGATGTCCGAGTACGTACTATACATTGCATGGCACAAATGGTTGTTTGTACTGACGTGGCGTTTCTAGCTTTATTCAAGTCGCTGGATGGACACAGCACAATAGGCCCACGTCTCGCAATTCACTCCAGCACCTTCGTTCCTTCTCGAGCGCCTCGACCAGCAACAATTCGAGGCCAAACAGACCAGTTTCGAAGTCCATCTCCTCATCCGCGCTCCACACAATGGCTGTCGTCTCGAGTCCTCCGCCAATGCCGACACCTCGAGTGTTGAGTCCATTCAGTGACGAAGATGGAAACATGAGCACACTACCCGACCCCCGTGGCCGGGCAATGTCTCCAGCGAACGACGGCAATTTACCCAGTCCCTCGCATCATCCAGACCTCAACAACGAAGTTGCGACTCTCAGCACCAAGCTCATCAACGCGATCAATCATCAGACGAATCTCGACGATTCACTTACGGCTACGCGGCATGAATTGGAAGCTACTCGAGAGCGATGTACGCAGTTGGAGCAGCAGAACAAGGAGCATACCGACTTAGTGGCTCAAGGGGTTCTGGTGAAGAAGGCAACATTCGACTTGGAGAAAGCCAAGCTAATTGCTGCTTTGGCGGAGGAGAAGCGACAAAGGGGAATCGCGCAACAGGAGAAGAAGAGAATGGAGCAGGACCTCGAGAACCTGTCGATTTCCTTGTTTGAGGAAGCCAATAAGGTAGGAATACAAGGTCTGGAATTTAGCACGTCTGGCTAACATACACAGATGGTCATCACAGAAAAGGAACATGCAAAGCAGGAAGCTGAGGTTGCACAGCGGAAGATTGATCAGTTGAAAGCCCAATTAGCAGATACCGAAGGTCTGCTAAAGTCACAGCAAGAGCAGCTCAGCGAATTGAAGCATGTCATGGAACAATTGACCGAGGAGCGAGACGATCAGACGAATCAGACTGCACCATCTACTCCGGGACTGAGCAAATTCGATAGCAAGGATGACCTGCGGGATTCTGAAGTCGTCAATTCTATACACGAACCCGTCTCGCCATCTTATCCTACAAGCTTCACGCATCTACTTCAACCAGTTCTCCGGAACGACCTCTACGCTTACGACGACTTTAGATCTTTACTGACAATGTCGAAGAATGCCCCAACTGCTAGCAGAACGTCCAGTGGTTCGTATGGGCATATCGGTCTAGGTTTGGGGATGGGTGCCTATCAATCTCACCAAGCTCCTACGAATGGATCTACCTCGTCTTTGTCAACGTCTGGAACCGTTGGATCATCACCTGCAACACCAACAACGCCCGCCTCGACAGTCAGCAACGGTTCTACCAACGGGCCTAATTCATTGACTCCCCTCAAGGAAACAAAGTTCTACAAACGAGTTCTTGCAGAGGATATAGAACCAACTTTGAGACTGGATGCAGCACCTGGTCTATCATGGCTAGCTCGGAGGAATGTACTAAATGCAGTCTGTGATGGAAATCTCGTCGTGGAACCTTTGCCATCATCCCTAAAGCAGCACAATTTCCCATGTGCTCTATGTGGAGAAAATCGCAAAGATGCAGCGCACGTTCGCAGTCATCGATTCCGAACGAGTGAGAACGAGAATGCCCAAAGGTATCCTCTCTGCAGATACTGTCACGGCCGTGTTCGATCAACATGCGATCTTCTTGGCTTCTTGCGAATACTGAAGGATGGTCACTGGAGAGTCGACAACGAAGAGTCCGAGCGAGCAGCTTGGGAGGAAAGTGTCCGACTTAGGGAGCAAATGTTCTGGTGCAGAATGGGCGGTGGAGTCGTGCCTGCTCAACATGTCCACGGAGATTCGCGAAGCCCACGCATCAGCGAAGAACGAAAGGAGGAAGAAAGGAAACTCAGTGAGGAGATTGAGCGGACAGGAGAGATTCAGCCGAAGGATATTACTCCTGCTCCCGAAATGCTGTCAGCTGATGCTGAGACTCTGAAGCCGGCTCAGGAAGAAGCTGCTGCACCGAGTCCAGTCTCAAGCCCTTTAAGAGAGGTCGAATCGGTCGACGACATCGCGGAGGAAGCGGTGGCTGATCAAGCAGCTGAGACGCACGACAAAACGAGAGATTCTACCCAGTCTGCATCGTCGTTGAAAGCCATATCTTCTAATGAGAGTGAGAAGGAAGGAACACAGAGACTTTCGATCACCATTCCAGGGTCGTTTGACTAAACACACAGTAACTGAACTTGAGTCTCTTTAATGTATATTTTATGGGAAGGAAACAACGGAAAAGGAGGCGGTGTTTGGTTTTGTTTCTATGACTGGCGTGTCCAGATTTTGAGTGAGCAAGGCGTTACGGTTGCTGGGGCACATACCTTAACTGAACATAATTATTCAGCCTACAAGACTGGGCTGAGTTTGCGCAAGCATGATGAGGGATCATAGATTAGGAGACGACGATGAGAGATGAGATAATGGATACTTTTGATGTCTCTTGCGAATCTATGAGGTGATGACTTTCCGGTCTGAAAATATGAATCAATGTCTGAAACTTGAATACTAATAAACTAATAAAATTAAGCTCAGTCACTGTGGTAATTGTAGACAGTCAAACTCGGTATGAAGACTGAAATCGATGCATACATTGAGGCTTCCTTCAGCCTGCCTGCTGCAAGACGAGGCGCCGCTCCTGATTCGCCGTAGCGCAACTCGGCGAGGCTGGCAAATTTCTCGAAGTTCACTAATGCACCGGGTACCGTTGCCTCATACTCCGCCAACGCTCGACAATCGACTTCACACACGCAACAGCTCGTGAATTATTCGATATGGCTCCTTCAGCTATCGAAAGTGGTGGAATGGCCCCACTGGAGGAGATCAAGGCGCCCCAGGGCGTGGTGCTACCTCCACGAGAAATCAAAGGTGCGCTCTCCAACCCCAACTCAAGGCCTCTGCTAACATCCCACAGCGATCCTAGAAAAGACAGCAGGTTACGTAGCGCGAAACGGCTTCGTATTCGAAGGTAAATATTCTACATATCAGAAAAACAGGACCTTAGAACTAACACTCATAGACCGCATCCGAGAGAAAGAAAAGACCAACCCCAAATTCTCCTTCCTCAGTCCAAACGACGCCTACAACGCCTACTACCAATGGCGACTCAGCGAGATCCGAGCCGGTCGAGGAACTGCCGTAGCAGCAGGACGGGCAGAAGAAGTCGAAGCCGAAGCTGCGAAACCTCAAGGACCACCTGAACCTCCCGAGTTCCACTTCTCTGCACGAATGCCCAATATCAGCGCGCAGGATCTGGAGGTTGTGCGATTGACAGCGTTGTTTGTAGCGAAGAATGGGAGGCAGTTCATGACGACTTTGTCGCAACGAGAAACGGGGAATTATCAGTTCGATTTTTTGAGACCGAATCACACGCTGCATAGCTTCTTCCAGAGACTAATCGATCAGTATACAACATTGTTGAGAGCGGGTGGGATCGATGGTGAGGGTGGGAAGATACAGCAGGAGAGGATTAGAGAGTTGCAAGCTAATGTTGCTGATAAGTTCCATGTTTTGGGACGGGGGAAGCAGAGGGCGGAATGGTTCAAGTTCCAGGATGAGCAGAAGCAGAAGAAGGAAGAGGAGGCTGAGAAGGAGAGGATGACATATCAGCAAATCGACTGGCATGACTTCGTCGTCGTTGAGACCGTTGTCTTTACAGAAGCAGACGACCAGGCGAATCTCCCACCACCAACCTCACTTTCCGAACTGCAGTTCGCTTCCCTCGACCAGAAGGCTATGATGTCGGTCAACAACCACAATCTGCGTATCGAGGAGGCGATGCCAGAGTTCAACGACTATTCTAACAACTACCCACAACAACCGATGCAAATGGCGCCACCTCCGATCCCACAACCTGCCTACCAGCCACAATACCAAGATACCCGTATGAGAAATACAGACGAGGAAGACGAAGAAGAGCAACGTATCCGTGAACGGACAGAGGCTCGACAACGTGCTCAACAAGCACAAGCCGAAGCGAAGGGTGTCGCTGCGCCAATGAAGATCAAGGAGAATTATGTTCCTCGAGCAGCAGCTAGAGCAGCTCAGAGACAGAACATGGTATTGTGTCCAAATTGTAGGCAGCAAATGCCTGCAAATGAGCTCGAAGAGCACATGAGAAGTAACCCTTCCCTGCCCATCCCCACAGAATAACCACTAACACTCTTTGTAGTCGAACTCCTAGACCCCCGCTGGAAAGAACAAAAAGCCAAAGCCGACTCCCGCTACGCAACAACCAACCTCTCCACCCAAGACGTAGCCAACAACCTCAAACGTCTCGCCAGCCAACGTTCCGATCTCTTCGATGGCGTTACCGGACAACCGATCTCAGAAGAGGAAGCTGCCAGGAGAAAGAAGGCGGCTAGTAGTTATGATGGGCAGCCGTTGGAGAAAGGGGATAAGAGGTTGGATATGATGCAGAATGTTAATGTGGATGAGCAGATTAGGGCAATTCATCAGAAGTTTGGGGGTGGGCAGAAATGAGGATCTTGCGAGTTTCTTGCATGGATGGGTGGTTGGATGTGGTGGGATGGCGTTTTGGGTGGATTTGTATGATATGGATTCTCTATATTGCTCTCTAGGAGAAGCAAATGCCTTGATTGAACATGCGAAGGCATAAATGTATCATTTGACTTCGGAAGCATTCTTGAACGGCTTTGTTGTACTAGAACCAAAGCTGCATGGCTGTTTCTTCTTGGTTGTACAGTCTAGATAAGTACATTACCACCAGCCAAGTGTTCTCTACTGACAAACAACATTCTCATCTAGGTTGAGTGCCTCCTCACGATCCATCTGCCTAGTTATGATGGTCGCCCGTCTCTCCAATTCATCCGGGCACCGCATCTGAACACGTTCTGTACAATGGTACCTTTTGCAAGTCAACCGAATTCCTCGAGATATAGATCTTGGCTTTCTACAACATCGATTGCTGTCCCTACTTAAGCTCATCGAAACGGTCATTTGTTTGCATATTACACAAAACCAAATCAACATATTCATCCAACCTAATCACAATAAGGTGCTCGTCATCAAGGCCGTCAACATGATATTCCAGTCTACCGAATCCGTTGCGGTCCAAATGCCAGACAATGTAGGGCGTCAGGTCTCGCTTGATTGCTGCAAAGTGTTTCTTCAGTGTCCAGCCAGGCGTGAGCATGATGACATATGCTCCTGGAATCCGGTGTCTGCGATCATTATCTGGGAGGCAGTACAGTGGTGCCTTGTACCGATATTTCGTGGCGGCGTCTTGAATAGGTTCTTGCTTGAGACCGCATTGAACCAGAACGACGTGCTCATCTGATCGGATCGTAGATAACATGCTCTCATCAATATCGTTGGCACGATAGACCAATTTGTTTCTCAATATATCGCTGAGCTGCGGGCGAATGTAAGGCATTATGTCCTTCTGGATCGCTGCGGGGTAATTCGGAGCGTCGGTTGACGAGCTGTGATAGACGACGTAGAAATCTGGTTGGTATTTCCGGTACACTCCATCGCAAAAATACGATGCCTGGTCTGATTTTCTCGTCGTCTTCGCACTGTCGGATGGTTTGGAATGGTGCTCGTTTGCGTTCTCAAACACGATAGTGAACAGTCGGAAAAAAGCTGCGAAGAAAATCAGAAGCGCGAGCTTCCACCACATGGTTGCGATGGCGGAAAGGATTTCGAGGATGTTGAATTTGTCGATTTAACGTGTTCGGTTTCTCCTTTACGGTAGGCTTGCTCACCTGAGAGGCAGATGTTGTTACTAGAAGATAGGAGACCTAGTGGTCGCCTATAAATACTCGCTTGCTAGCATCCTCCAACTTCACGGTGTTCTTCCTCGAGAACACCATTGCCTTAGCAGCCGAGTGGCATCTACATTCAACATAATCTAGATTTCTGAGTGGCGGCCGTAATACAACGATATTGTGGCCAGGTTGGGGTTCTCGCATGCTGCATTTTTTGAAGCCAACATCTTCTTTGCGAGCTATTCCTAACATCTCACATTGTCCAATGACCAAGCACAACATCCGCTGTGCATAGAGCGCATCGAACACACTATCAACGCCGCTTCCTTCAATGCCAGCATAGCATAGCTGCAGTATCATTACCTTCATGTACAATCGGGTCACATTAAAACTCGTCACGTGATCTTTTAATATTCTAACTTTGAATTATTATATTTTTATCAAATTAAAACCAAATATTCTCGAGTTTAAAATAATATATTATTTTAATTAAATATATTAATTTAAAAATAAATTTCGTTTAAATATATATATAAAATATATAA
>FJOG01000025.1:874854-964577 GCA_900073065.1 Phialocephala subalpina
TCGCATAGCCCCCGTAAGACTTCCTACGCTACGCGTAAGCTTACGCGAGCTCTACGTAGGTTATGGAGGCTACGCAGCCTTAGGTGGTGGCTGTAAGCCAGCCAGAGGCTGCGCTAGTAGGACACTTAATCCTACACGTGACACGATTCCCCCTCCCTACGATACCGTCCTCGGTATCAGATCTCTATTATAGGCCTCATTAACTCTCCGTAACGGTTGCTGTAAGCTTCCGCTGCCTTTACGTCCTTTGTGAGGTTTAGGCTGCACAAGTACGGGATAAGAGTGCCCTTTGATTGGTTTGTTTCCATTAGATCGGTAGGCTAACCTTAGTGGCTTGCCGATAGCGTATCGTAAGAATATATGAATAGGAAGATTTTCTCGTAAGCTGAAACCGGGAGCGGGAGCTTATTGTATCTCTATAGCAGCTATAGTAATAATTGCCCCGTTGATTGGCAGATAAAGTAGTGGCTTACTCCCCTCACAAGTGGGGTAGTACGAAGACCTTTACATGCTTTGGCAGAGACTCTTTAGACTTCAAAAGAAACAAACAACCTCTTAAATAAACTTTAGGCCTTTGCAGCATAATTCTCGCATCGCGTCTTCTTAATGGAGCGTCGTGATTAAGGGGCTGGTTGGCGTTCGGGCCGTGGTCGCGGGCGTTTTACGCCATTTGACTAGTCAGAATCGGGGTGATCTATTCCTAATCCGGTATAGCGTGACTCCCCAAGGTCGCGAAGCGAGGCTGCGAGCCCCCTTATATAATCGAGCGATGCTCCCCTTATACTTAGTCTCTTTAGATCATTTCGTGCTTCTTTAACTGAGCCTTAGAAGCTTCTTCAAATCTTCCAACTTTTGCTCGATATATCGACTACCTTTGTCTAGTCTGCTCCTTCTGCTTCTGCTGCGGGTAAGAAGCGTAAAAGTGCCGGAAGAATCAACTTAAATAAACGTCTCCGTAAGGAGATTAACACCGCTTGGCCTAAAGTCGGGCGCTATCTCCGTTGCTTTAAGCACTTAATGGTAGACCCTTAGTATGAGTGTAAGTCGAAGCCCAATTCGAAGAATTGTGAGAGGTATAGTAATAAGGGAAGCCCTTGTGAGAAAGTATATTTAGCTTTTAAAGCACCTTTGACATAGCTAATTAGTGTAGATCCTATATAAGCTCTATACGCTGTTCCGTGAGTTGGAAAACTGCGCTAAGGCCTTCTTAGAAGATATAGCTCACGACTTTTGCTTTAACTTCGACTTAGAGGAGTTTCAAGCCAAGTTCGGGTTAACTGACTCTTCTCGGCGTATTAAGGTAAACAAGGAGTCTTCCTTGGAAGAAGTCTTTAATAAGTGGCACGCCCTCGAAGTGGGTCCGGCCAGCTTGCTACCCTTGGAGTTGTATTAACACTTCGAGTAGTCTTTTAAAAACTTCTACGCTATTGGTGTGAAAATCACTACGTAAATAAAGATAGACGCTTATAAGTTTAGTGTCTTTAGCGCTTCTAGCGCTGAGATTATGAAGCTTCAAGTCTTGAGAGAGCTGACTACCGCTGTTAAGGGCTTTGACGCCTCCTTTCGACTTGCGGTATATGTCCAATTGACTTTGGTGGCTATTGCTAACTCCTTTTAGCATTCTATTGTCGATGAGGAGGAGAAGGATAATGACAGTATCCCTGCGGAGGTACTGCGGTGGTTTGAGAAGGAGGTTTGAGCTCTAGCGTTTCCGGGGTGTTTTGCTTTTTGGCGTATAGATTCTGCGGCGTTTTTCGGTTATGAGACCTTTTCTAGTGAGATACCCGGGGCCATTAAGCCACTATATAATGAAACAAATTTTAATTAATGGATCTTTGTCGATTTATATGATTAAAAAACAAATAAAACAAAAATAAAAGCAAGCGGTTTACGCGTATTTCCGAGGTTTACTGCGCTTTCGTTTTGGCTTTTCTACTATTTAGTTTTTTGTCGAAAGGGGTAGTTCGGGGCCCTTGCGGCGCTTAGGTGATTGAGCTTCTTTGAGACCGTGATTTTTATCGTAGGAGTCTAATAACTCTTTCGCGTTTCTGAGGTTAGGGTAAGCTGGCAATTAGGTGTTATAGTCCTCCGGCCAACCTTTCCATTTAATTAGATATTTGCGGTCTTAACTACGGCCATCTTGTTTATAATTTAAGATAGTCTCTACCTCTTATTCTTATTCGTTGTCGTCGTTAACGAGCTCCGAGTTGACGCCTGTGAGGAAGTCTTTCGATTGTTTTCCGGCGCTAGCGATATACTCCTCGAAGAGAGAGACGTGGAAAATAGGGTGGAGCTGTAAGTATAGAGAGGGTAGTTTAAGCTTATAAGCGGCCTCACTAATATACTCCTCGATTTGAAATGGCCCGATGAATTTAAGGGCGAGTTTCCCTAGTTTTAATCGGATGTTTTTCGTAGATAATAAGACTTATGACTTTACTGCGAAGTGCTTGTCGAGTTTGTGTTTATTGTAGTACTTCTCCTTGTTTTTCTGCGCGCGATCTTAGAGCTTTTAAAGGTCTCTTCTTTCTTTCTTTAAAGCTTTTGCTCGTTGTCGCGCAGTTAGTACCTCCCTTTGAAGCCTGTCCTTAGGGTTCTATGGTAGACGTGGATTGTAGTCGTAGACGACTTTAAAGGGGGTCGTTTAGAGCGTTTAGTGCTTCGAATTGTTATAAGTAAACTTTGCGAACGAGAGTTTACTTGCTTAGTTGTCTTTTTTAGCGTTGTAATAGCAGCGTAAGTAATGTTTAAACACTTGGTTTTAGCGCTTAGTTTGCTCGTCAGTCTAAGGATAGAACGCTATAAAGAGCCGTTACTTGCAAAAAAGATAAAAATAAAGTATAGACTAAAACTTTGAAGTAAAGACGTTGCCTCGGTCCGAAATAATACCGTTAGGGGTCCCGAAGTTGTTGAAAACTTTATCTTATAATAAAGTAGTTAACTCGGGAGTATTAATGGTTTTATAGTAGGGGATATATTTAGCCATTTTTGAGTAACGGTAGACGACGACGAGTATACTGTCGAAGTCGTTACTATCAAGATTTTTATAAAAGGGCAGTTTTATAATAAAATCTATTGATATTTCCGACTAAGGCCTAGCAAATTGCGGTAAAGTGCTAAGAAGCCCGTAAGGCGCGTGACGCCTGGCTTTAACTCTTTGACAAACGTCGCATTTACGAATATAGTCACGAACGTCGTTTTTAAGCCCTTTTTAGTAGTAGGCTCTTCGAATAAGTTCTAGCGTTTTATCTACGCCGAAGTGGCTTATTAAAGGGTCGTCGTAATAAAGCTTCACGACTTCGGCTTTAAGTGCGGGGTTATAAGGCACAAAAACTCTACTATTCCAGCGCAGAAGTCCCTGTTTATCGGCTTGCCAGATTTTTTGCCCTTAAGAGTTTCTTTTGCGCGTCTTATCGGCCCGTATTGATTTACTATACTTATCGTTTTACTGCGATAGTAAAATGAGGTTTGCAACGGAGTCGATAAAAGGCGCTAGCGCGGTGCTCAAACGCGTTACCGCATATATTTATAATCTTAGGATTAATTATTTGCAATTAGCTAAATTTATTAACGATTAGAGGTTTTAATCGCTATACTCCCTATTAGAAACTTTGTCCATGGATAGACAATCGTTTATAGCCTTTAAAGCGGAGTCTCGGAGGTTTTTAGCCTTTACTTCCAAATTACTAGTTTGGACTTCCTAATCGAGATCTCTTTGCTCATTAACTAAGGCTAAACTCGACTTATACGTCGCGAATAAGCGTCGTATAGTCGGAGATGCTTCTAATTCGATTGAAATATCGCGGATTGCAACTGCAAACTTCTCCTTTAGTTTGTTCTGGAAAGTAGGAAGCTAGGAGTCTTTAAGGGCCTTTTTAGGTGACTTATTATTATAATTCGGTCGGCGATTTGATTTATTTGCTGGATTTAACGAGCTTTTCCGGTAGATAATCTTAAAGTCGTAAGAAGTAAAATACATAGCCCATTTTGCTTGTCGCTTTTCTAAATACTTAGTATTCACTTAGTATTTGAGGTTATTGTGATTAGTGATCACTTTTATAGTATGCTTAGCACTCTCAAAGTAGTGTCGCCACTCTTTAAAGCTTTCGATAATCGCTAGTAGTTTTTTATTGTAAGTTGCGTAGTTTCTTTCCGCGTCGCTGATCTTACGGGAGAAGAAGGCTACGAAGTGCTAGTGACGCTTCGAATTACCCTTTGGGCCCTTTTGTTATAATAAAGTCCTTACGATGGCAAATTTCGACGCGTTAGTTTTCAAACGAATTTTTTTCGCTGGGTCGAAATGGATTAAGAATAGTGCTTTAGTGAAAGCTTCTTTCAAGTCTTTAAAGTTCTGTTTAACTTCCGTTGTGAATATAAACTCTCTAGACTTTACGCCCTTCTCTATACTTTTAAGTAGCTTTGAGAGGCCTATAGCCACGCTAGAGAACCCGTGCACGAAACGGCGGTAGAAGTTAATAAACCCTAAAAAAACTTGAACTTCTCGAAAAGAAGTTAATTTAAGCCACTCGACGACTATCCGGACCCTTTCCGAGTCTAAGTATATTCCGTCGCAACTAATAATAAACCCAAGAAACTCTACTTACTTCTTATTAAACTCACATTTACTGAGTTTAGCGTAAAGCTTGTATTTGCGGAGCCTTTTTATCACTTGAAGTACGTGCGACTCGTGCTTAATAAAATCTCGAGAGTAAATTAAGATATTATCTAAGTAAACCACGATAAAATGGTCCAATAGACCCGAAAAAGCTCCGTTGATATACGCTTAAAAAGTTGTTAGCGCGTTCGTTAATCCGAATAGCACTACTTGGTATTCAAAGTGACCGTAACGGGTCCGGAAAGCTGTCTTCCAAACGTCTTCCCTCCGAATTCGTATGCGGTAGTAAGTCTTTCAAATCTAACTTAGTGAAGATCTAAGCACTTGTAAGGCGGTCCAAAGTCTCGTCAATTAAAGGTAAAGGGTGTCGGTTTTTAATCGTCACTTTATTGAGACCTCTATAATCCACGCAGAGCTTTAAACCTCCGTCTTTTTTAGGCACGAAGAGTATAAGGGCTCCCGCAAAGCTAGTAGAAAGGCGTATCTACCCCTTCTCGAGAGAAGTTGCGATATAATCGCGAAGTGCCGCGAGTTGAGGTTTTGAGAGGTTATATAGGGGCCCGTAAGGCACTTGACCCTCTGTCTTAATCGCATGCTCGTATCCACCTTATTCGGGAAAGATAAAGGCTGCCCTTTCGTCGAAGATATCCTTACAGCCCCGGAGATACTCCGATAAAGTGATCTCTTGCTTTTAAGTAGTTGTAAAAACCCTCGATATCTCCGACCTTTGGGGAGTAAGCAATTCTACTTTTGAACTTAAGCACTTACACTTCCTGTAATTGATCAAATAACCGCATTCTCTTCTCCTAAAGAAGACCGTATGGGCTTCGGTATCTGGTTCGGTTTTGAGAAGCTCCGTAAACTCGGAGAGGCTTAAAACCTCAATATCATCCTAAACTGCCGCGTAGGCCTATCTCCCCGTTAACTAGTCGTAAATACCAGTACTCTTCTTAATAAACTAGTCTCTCCTTAGTATCATCTTATAACCCGATTTATCGCAGCCGTAGAAGCGCTACTTAAAATCACGAGTCTACCCACGGTCATTAGTAACAGTAAAGTCTAAATCGTAGCAATTAGAAACCTGAAAAACGTGTCCGTCAAAAGTCGCAAAAAATACGTCGCACTTAGCGTTAAAAACAAAATTGTTCCTCTCCGCCACGTAATTATCGATAAAGCAATTGTCGGCGCCAATATCTCCCATCCCTTCCGTAGCCAATTCGGTACTTGTATCTCCTTATTTAAGAAGTCCTCGAACAAAAAAGCGTATAGGCGTCTCATCAAATCGGTCCACGCTCAAGATTTGACTGCGTCTTTTCCCGAGCCGAAAAAGGTCCGAGAAAGCTCCTTCATCACGTTAAAGGCCTTCTTGTATACTGCCTTAACTGACCTCTCGCTCTTTCTGGCCCTAAGGAAATCTTCTTTAACCTTAGCCTTCTCAGGGTTTTCCTTAGCCCATTCTGCGTACTTCGAGCAGCGCGAATCTCCGGAGAAGTATCCTTTCCCACTGCAAGTCCAACAAGTCTTTTCCGAGTCGTTATTACTGCCGTTTCTTAAGCTAGAGCTAAATAGCTTACCGAAGCCAGAACTCTAGTTAAAAGAACGTAACTCCCGTCTGCCCTTATCCTTCCTACTGTCAGGTCTAAGCTTCTTAAAGGAGTCGTAGCCCTCGTCATTATCTCTATCGTTTCGCTTCCTCTTCGTATCGTAGTCGAAATAACTCTTCTTCATCTTCTGGAGGTTTTTAGACTGTAGCTCAACCTTTTAAAGGTCCCGTAAAAGTACGTCTACTGTAAGAGGAAAAATCCCACTAGTCTTATTATACTACTGTCCTTTCGTAAAGGGGTTCGTAATAGCGTTCGAAAAAGTCTATACGCGGTCGCTTTCTCTGCGCACTAATAAGTCTCGTTCGTACTCGCGCATGCGATTATAGACTTCCGATACTGTCTCGTTTTTACTACTGTTTTAAGTGAGACGCTAAAACTTTGCGAAAGCATTCGTTTCGCGTTCTTAAAACAACGCGATAAGATCGTATGCCCAAGACTTTTGATTTGCCTAGGACATTCGAACCCCAAAAGGGCTAGTAGCGAAAGATTGTAAGAGAAACCACTTATTCTTCACTTCCGAGTCTATTTTGAAGCGCGTCGCCGTAGTATTTACTTTTAATCGGTGGGAGTTATACGTGAAAAGTTAAGCTTTGAAAACGTCCTCTATAGCGTCGAAAAAAGTTCGATGCTCTACAATATCCTTTCCTTCGTAAAACGGAAGGAGAGTAATAGACTTTGCTTAGCCTTCTTTTCGTATCTCAAGTCCGACGTCGAAACTTAAAGGAAAGTCGAATATTTGGTCCGAAACAGGTGCTTCGAAAGTAGGTCGAACGGGCGTCTTAAAGGGAAGGTCGAAAGTCGGCCTTGGGTTTTGAGACGCGTTTCTAATCGGGAGGTTTTTGGAGGCTTCTCTTCTCTCGTTGTTGAGAGCGCTTAACGCGTAAGGGCCACGAAGTCCGTTAGCGGAGTTTCTCGGCCCTTAATCGTATTTATCGCGGATATATTCTCTGCGAGGGGTCAATTTACCCCGTTTAAATCCGCGCTGGCGATACGCGTCGTTTCCGGCGTTGATTTGGGCCTATAGACGCTGAATCGTATCGAAGACTTAGTTCAAGAGGTCTTATTGTTTTTGCTGTCGCGCAAGAAAGCGTTGGTCTGCCTAGTCGGCGGAAGGGTCTCGAGGCCTTTCTTAGACGCGATCGGAGCCAGTTGGAGACCTGAAAGATCTACTTGGAGACTCAGTTGGAGTGTCTCTGTTTCCAACGCTGGGAGCAGTGCTTAGAGTAGCGCTAAATTGCTATCCATAGTCTAAGGTTTGGCTAAGGCCTTCAGTAATCTGTTGAGGATTACTAGTAGCGGCCCCTGCGTTGCTACTTAGAGTCCCAAAAGTAAGAGATTCGCCGTTTCCCCCAGAGTTCTAAGAGAGTTGCTAAGCCTGAGAGCGAAGGACGCTACCATCTGCTGAAAGAGGGCCCGTAAGAGCTCCTTCTCCGTTGCTATTATTAGCAGCCATAGCTTCGTGCGCGCTATTGTCGAACTCTTAACCCTTAAAGTAGAGAGATTAGAATGTGAGGTGTAGAATAGAAAGAGGCAATAATAAGTCAGATTAGTACTAGACTAATCTCTGTCCTTTTGCCAGAGATTCAGAGAGCCCCTATATACAGAATAACAGCCTAAGAATAACAATCGCATAGCCCCCGTAAGACCTCCTACGCTACGCGTAAGCTTACGCGAGCTCTACGTAGGTTATGGAGGCTACGCAGCCTTAGGTGGTGGCTGTAAGCCAGCCAGAGGCTGCGCCAGTAGGACACCCAATCCTACACGTGACATTTTTATATAATATTTAATATTATATTATATAATAACTATTAATAATTATATATATTATATAGTTTTATATGATTATTCTAATATAAATCTTTCCAAAAAGATTTTATTACGTAAGATTTTATTTTATTTTGAACAAGTTATAAAAAGAATAAATTTGGGGTCTCAAAAACCACGTGACGAGTTTCAATGTGACCCGATTGTACTCTATAAGTCTCCAATGCCCCGTCACGAAAGCCAGGTTCGAAGTACGGCGTTGAAGTCAACATCATCACAAAACACATTGTCCCACTACAGCTTGGACATTACTGTTATGAATTTACGTCTCATACTGATCATATTGATCCCTTGGTGCAAATGTCACCGAATGGCGGGCACCCGGACACAGTCGTCGCAGGCGACGGAAATCCATATAAAGAGAGCTTTTACGCTGAACTACAGATTACCCCTGAGGCGCAGAATGGCGACTATGTCCAATCCTCGATTATATCCCTGAGCTAGACGACGAAGAATTCGACAGGAGTTCCGGGGCGCAATGTCGGAGGCTGGAGCAGATAGTGTTCGCCGGCAGTACGTTGACTCTTCCTATTTTCCAGATCTTGTGCGAAAGCTGATGCGCGGTACAGCATCGAAATATGGATTGCTTCTTCAACTGTTGAAAATTATCAGAATTGAAAGAAGCAGAAAACCTCGGTAACTAAGCATAGAAAGACAGACAGGTAGTGTCCGAACCCAGAAGAATGACATGAGAAATTTCGAGGTACAATTGTCAATTGAACGCTGACTCCATCTGCTCGAGATTTTACAGCAAAAGCACTCCCTATGATTTCCGATCTGAAATTGACCATTTCATACTAACGACGCAAGAGAATATTACTTTCTATCCACAAAAGCAAAGAGCGTCTTCTTACCATTCACGCCACCACGTTCCCCTCAATCAGACCAAAAACCTGCCTGAACGGCGGCACCGGCAATCCACCCCACAAAACGCCGAGAGATCCCTATCTCCAACATTCTCGCTTGTAGAAAGCTTGTTCAATGCTTCGCCCTGTTCCTGACCACCAAATTGAGCACGAGCAATCAAAACCGAAGTGCTCGCCTCGGCTAACGGCTTGTCAGGGGTATTTCGCTCACTCTCCCGGAGCTAGGTTCGGGATATTATCCTGAATGGGGAAGATCCACGATCTATAGAGGATGATATATGAGGGGTCGTGGACGCGGTGCGCGAGATAGGAAGGTGGTCCGTTTAGAGTATTGGGTGTGATGAATGTTAAGCTTTGATTGTCAGCCTCGGTGGGATCATTTTGAATCGTTAAGTATTGATGATTCCTCGATACTAAAAGGGATTTGAGCTGAAGTGAGCTGTGAATTCTTTCCCACCTCTTGGGAGTCTTCTTCTCGTTGTTAAATATGAAGCTCTCTTCTCTTTTCGCTCCTGTGTTGCTGGTTGTGCCGGCTTTCGTTTCTGGACTTGCTATCTCAGAAACAACAAATGAGGCTTTGTCTGCGTTCGGTAAGCGCTCGACTATTTCTGATATCTTGACCGATATTGAGGATGCTGCGAGTTGTACTGCATGCGAGGCTTTGTTGGTTGTGTTGAAGGTTTTGGCGCATACTGGAAATGACAACTTCGTGGACGTGATCACGGAGATCTGTATTCTTGCTGTGAGTTCCCCTTTCCGTTGAGCAATTTAGTCGACTGACAAGTGTGGGCTTAGGGTGTTGATGATTCCGATGTTTGGTGAGTTGAACAAGTTGCAAACTCCTTGATTCAAGCTGATCGAGACACAGCACGGGAGCCATCGCTCTCGAAGGCCCAATCCTTGCTCATGACCTTCGTGTGATGACCATTGGCACTCGAACATCTGAGCTCTTCTGCCTGACTGTCTTCGGCCTCTGTCAATGGCCAGATATCGAGGCCTATACAGTCTCAGTGACCGACAAGCCAGACACCACTCGTCCTGCGCCAAGTGGACAAAGTCCCATTCAAGTGGTTCACATCTCGGACATCCACGTCGATTTGAGCTATGAGACTGGTGCAAGCTATAACTGCACCAAGAACATCTGCTGCAGGCCATACACGGCTGATGACGAGCCTGGCGTTACTGACTTTCCTGCTGGAGAATATGTGAGTACGGTATTTTGAGAGAGGAGGAGCTTTATGCTAACAAAAGAGATAGGGAAATGTTGCTTGTGACTCACCTGTGACTCTGGAGGAGAGTATGTACGCAGCGATTGAGTCCTTGGCTCCTGACAAGAGCTTCACGTAAGTAGTCACAGCGGGTTACTCTGGAATCAAGGTTGACGAGAAGCAGGATCTTTACTGGAGACGTTGTCGAGGGTGCAGTCTGGCTTGTTACAGGTCAGTTCCATGATTTGAGCCATTAAAGCCAATACTGACATCTCACCAGATACCGAGGTGACAAACGACCTCAATGATGCTTACACCAGGATGCAGAGTATTGGCCAGACTTATGCTGTCGTGGGAAACCACGACACCAGTCCAGTCAACTCTTTCCCCCCTGCAGCTGTTGACACGACGATCTCTTCGCAATGGGCTTATGATGCCATGACCTCGGATTGGTCCACTTGGATTGGAGCTACTGTTTCTGCAGAAGCCGATGCCAATTATGGTTCTTACTCCACGTTGACTTCTGAGGGTCTCCGCATCATCAGCGTCAACACCAACTTCTGGTACAAGGTAGAGAATTCAAGAAGGATCAGGTTTGAGGCATTCGCTGACTTGTGATAGCAAAACTTCTGGCTGTACGAGGCAACAATGGAGAGAGATCCCTCAGGTCAACTTGCATGGCTTGTGACTGAACTGGAAGCTGCTGAAACCGCTGGAGAGCGTGTTTGGTTGATGGGCCATATGCCCTTAGGTTAGACCGCCATACTCCTCTGCGTAATTCGTGAAAACATATGCTTATTCCTGCTAGGCTCCACGGATGCATTCCATGATCAATCTCAGTATTTTGGTAAGTTCTTGTCCCTAGGATTCTTCACTCGCCTAACTTTTCAGACCAAATCATCCAACGTTTCGACGCCACCATCTCGGCCGTATTCTATGGCCACACCCACAAGGACGAGTTTGAGATCGCCTACTCTACCCCTGATGCTCCCACGGCAGCAACGGCAAACATGGTTTCCTATATCGCTCCCGCGTTGACCCCAACATCCGGAAACCCGACCTTTAGAGTGTACTCGGTCGACCCAGTAACTTTCGCCATCCTCGACTACACAGTGTACTACACCAACATCTCGTCTCCAACCTACCAATCTGGACCCGTCTGGGAGAAGCTATACAGCGTTAAGGAAGCATATGGCAGCTTGCTCACACCTCCCGTTACTGACACCGCAGTCGAGTTGACACCCGAATTCTGGCACAATTTAACCGTGCTCTTTGAAGACGACGACTCCGTCTATCAAGAATGGTACGCTCGTCGGACAAGAGATTACAGCTCTGCGACCTGCACTGGTGATTGCAAGACCACGTCAATCTGCGAGCTGAGAGCTAGTCAGAGTCAATACAACTGGTAGGTCGTTCCTTCCCTTTTTGTCCGATATTCTTGTTGATGAAAAAACAGCGGGACTGTAAGTGCAGGAATCAACTTTAAGCGCGATGCTGCCGCGACTGCGCAATCTCACAGCGAATGTGAAGGCTCGGCCATCATCCCTATCATGACTTCGTTCACTGGAACGGGAATTGCAGCGTTCCAGAGCGCGTTAGTGCAGACTATGGGAGAGTCTTTCTTGAATACTGCGATTCCGAGCAATTATACGGTAGCGGGGTGGAACTCAACGACTTCTTAATGTGTATGGTAATGATAATTTTGGAGATGAATGTAATGATTAATGGTGTTGAAACTGAAGCGTGCAGTGGATGAGCTGAGTAACTTGAGATGCGAGGAGAAAACGTTGGTTGGTGATGGGAGGAAACGAGAAAGGATGGAAAGATCAGGAAGGAAGAATCCGACCTAGGGGGTTTATACTCACGCTAGTGGAAGTGGGAAGGTGCTCCTTCCCAAAGCGCCGAGAGTGCTTCCGTTCCCTGCTCGTGAAGGACTCGCAAGTGCGACTTCTGTCTTGAGGACGGGTGCCTGCAAGTTCTCGATGGATGATTTCCATTCGAGAGCTACCAAAGAAGGCAAGTGCCAACCATTTCTCTCTTGCCTGTCTGCGTCTGGATTGCTGCCCACATGCAAGCATTCGCCCACGGGACTAATTCACGGCCTCGAACGAGTGTATAAGGTAACGAATTTCTAGCCGACCTCTTGCTGTCCATGCGACCGTAGATGAGGTTCATCGAAGCCAATATCACCTTGCCAGAATTTCCTCTGGGCTTGGTTGACAAGCTGCCTCAAGTTCATGACTGGGTTTGTGCTCGATATTTTCCCATCAAGTTACTATCATGTGTTTGTTTTATGCTTCCAGCCATCTTTAATACGTCTCAAATTAAAGATTGACAGCGAAGGGGACTTGACAGTGATAAGGATACTTTTTCATAAACAACAGTTCAAACTGGCTCGAGTCCTTCGCCGCTGGCACATCGTCCGCTAATCTGACCGCCGAGCTCTGGATATCCTCGCAAATAAGGAGACTGATATCGAAGAACTCACAAATCCAACGTCCATGCATAAGACAGGCGATTTGATGTTGATGTTGCAGATACTTTCGCACGTTGGCCGTAGAGGATTAATTTATACCTGGCGCTTAACACCAAGTAGCTTACTAGTTGACGAGTGGTTATCTTACCTTTGCCTCTCTCCCTTTGCCCTTTCATTCACCTTTTCTCTTGCATGTTTTGCCTTTTGTGCAATTGCCAAGCTGCTTACCCGTAATATTTGTGCAAGTGTCGCTAGCATTCGTCTAATTTGCTTGATCTTTGCAAAGTTTTCAAAGCGTCGTGATTTCTCTGATCTGCCATATACCAGCTACTAAGACAACCTCCCGATTAACTTCCTCGCCACAGGACTGATCATCCATCTTTGCTGGTAATGGTGCACTGGACCCTGCATTTTAGAGAAGTCAACCCCACCTTCGTTTCCTCTGGAAGGTAGCATTGGTGGATCATAGGTTAGGGGTTAAATTCTTGATCATGCATTGTGCTACACTAAAATCTCTTATGAGAGCTATGCTAGGGTGGTAGGGTTAAGCCCTTCGCTTAATCACTTAAATGTAGGCTGACGTCCACACATGCTTGAACGAGCCTATCCTCCAGATTTCCTTATAACTTTATCTTCCTTTTCTCTCCGCAATGTTCCACGCCAACTGACCAGACCCTGCTTTGAAGACCTCAGGTTGTTGCTGTCAATGTTTGATGTCACTGTCGTTTTGCAAAATCTCTGGGTGGTTCTTCAAAAGGAATCTCACCAGAGGACAGCCTCTCCAAAAAGCAGCTTCACTAGAGAACAAACCGACTGGACGCCACAACATTCGGAATCCAAAAGTGAGAACACATTTGTTAATACAGAGGCAGATCTGGAAACGTGCGGAAAGAGTTTATCACAAATGCCTCATGTATAAGCCCAGTATCCTACACGTATGCCTGAGCATGCATTCATGTATAATGCGGTACGTAAATAGAAGCTAGAAGCAAAAGTGGGAACTCCGAGCTTCATAGAGTAGCACAGGAAAAATCGTAACACCAACTCCAGTTCTTATTTCCTGCAAATTAAAGTCCTTCCTTTTCCGTTTCCCAAGTCATCGATCATCAAATCATAACTTTCGTATCCATTCGTACCGAGCACCATCCAAGCTGCACCATTTGAATCCCGCTCGCTGCCTATCCCTCCACCCGAACGCCATTTGCACGGAAAGGAATGTCAATCATCTTTGAAAGACCCATCTCTCTCATCAGGGAGTGTCGTAGTTGGCTCAACGATCGTAGAGAGTCCACCTACGGAGGCTACAGTCATGTCTGTCGATTTTCTCGAAGGGGAAGAGAAATTAGCTCGCGGTGGTGTTAGCGGGACAGGCGGAGAGGAACTACGAGAGGTGATAGCATGTGGGCCTCCTCCTCTCCGCAGCTCCGATGCTGAATGTGTTGAACGCAGAATGCCGCTCTGATGTGGCGTTCTCTGAAGGTTTGGGGGCGCTGGTCGTGCTGGAAGAAGCTGAGTGACGGAGCGGTTGCGTGGGGTCGAATCTGAGCCAGGATTTATAGCAGATGATTGATCGGCAGACTCTACATTAACCTCAGGTGTGCCAGAAGTAATAGAGTCATTTTCATCCTCGTATGGCGATGATTCATGCGAAGGTATAACGCTGACTTCTTGACAAGCTATTTCGGCGAGCGTTTTGAGTTTAACAGCCAGATCTTCGCTTAGTATTCGCGGTTTAGGATCCACGACGAGAACCTTTTCCTCGATTAGTTTCAGCAATCCTGCTAAGCTGCCCTGTGGGTTTTCTCTCAGACAAAGATCTTCCTGCAGCTTCTGCATCCATATTTTAACGGAATGTCTGACTTGTGCTTCACGATTGGGATGATTGGTTAAGTAGAAGTATCCATCGTCCGTGTGAGATATGTCATGCTCCTCGACCGGGCCGACTCTTGCCTCGTTGAACTCTTTCCATCTCTTAGTTCCATAAACCAGCCACTAGACATTGTCAGAAAGAGTTGAAAGTTAAGTCTCTCAATCCTATACCGCGACTAAGTGAAAGAAACAGAGGAACTTACCACCAATACTTCCATCAGCACACAACCCAGTGACCATACATCATATGGTCGGGATAGTTTGAGCTCCGGTTTGCCATCTTTCGTAGTAGTAGTTTCTGACGGAATCTTGCTCTCTGGCGCTGCGTAGGTCGGAGTGCCGCGAACCGTCTTTGTGCCCGTACCGGACTGCAAGCTGTGGAATTTCCCTATACCGAAGTCTGCGATCTGCAGAACGCCATACTCGGGGCACGGAGCGACGGTGCCAGCGACGGCTTTGAAATGGAGAAGATTCTGCGGCTTGATATCATGATGATATCCTGTTGAACCAAGGGGACGTTTGTCTTTCCAGACAGTTGCATCGGGATCTAGCAGCTCCGCAGTTGGTGGCTTCAACTCTGTGCTACGCATGTGAACTTTCGCAAGTCCAGATGCAATTCCGGCGAACTGGCCGATGATCCATGCAACATATCGCCTGTACGTCGAGGACCTCGGGTCTTTCAATCCGTAAGGATCCTGCCGCATCATTTCTTCAAGACTGTTCTCAGCCAGTGGGAATATGAAGCAGTAGGTATCACCTTGCTCATAGGACGCGAGTAGCTTTATGATGTGATCATCACCTAAGTCGCTAAGACCATTAAGAAGCAGGCGCTCGTTTGCAGAAGCTGCAGCATTGGTGGAATGCACTCTGATTACTTTCAGAGCAAGCTCTGGGTTTTTGACCTAAGTGACGTTAGATATGATTCGTCCAGCTATAGAGCCTTCTTTGCAGATGAGTCGCAGTATGTGAGATCGTGTAGTTTCCTACTGAGAATTTTCAAAAGCTTACCCCTGGTAGCTCATACAGTTTCTGGTGCGATTCTTCGAGAAGGATCTTGTACACGACGCTAAAAGCGCCAGTACCACGTTCAACCTTGCTTCGGAAAGGGATAATAACGTTAGGATCTAATTTTATATGCCGATGGAAATCTTTATCAAAAACTACCGCTTGAAACGGCCATTGAGATCGACGAACGGTCTCGTAGTCATTGATATCACTCAACGCGCTGTTATTGTTGCCCTTGGGAAGCCAAAGCGGATGGACCTTTGGGAATGGCAATGCCTTATCACCACAACCATGGTCCAGCAGTATATTCAAGAATCGTAGGTCCATTCTGCTATAAATGAATATGAGCAAAAGTATTGGTGCCTCGCCGAGGATGCGATCAGTAATTCGTTTGACGTCTTTGGATTCAACACCGAGGTTGCGGAGCTCTTCGCTGACAAGATCTCGAACAAGAACTTCTTTTATGATGCTCTTCATTGTTTCGTTCGGCATGTAGGGCTGGCTTCCCCCGTCGACTTCTTTCATGCTTTGATTGATGTTGAAATGGACCGGGTCCCAGTGAGCTCGCTTTTGTTGTGGCATGTCTGCGCTTGTGGGATATCTTTCCACCACTTTGAGCTTCCTGTTGATCACTACAATGAGGTTGCCGCGTTTCGGGTGACTTGATTCGTAGTTGTGAACAAGGGTTTCGATTTCAGACCAGTCCTGCTGATTCTGTAAAGGGCGTTGCTCTGGTGAAGCAAGATAGCATTGCCCCTCGACACAAGTCTTGTGCTTCGAACAGATAATCTTGCAGGTTCCGTCCTCTAAACACACTTCTTTGTCGCTGGTTATGTCTTCCTCCACGATCTTTGCGAAACTCTCTATATACCTGTACGTTGTGTCTGCAGTTTGGCCTTGTGGTAAAGTGAGTGTTTCCCGGCGCCGGCGTTCCAGAAATCTGGTGACCAAGACAACTTTGACGTCGCCTCCGAACTTAGGGGAGAAGCTGTCGACCCTCCCGGAAAGTTTGAATTCCTGGCTCGTTGATCGAGATGAGTGTGGGAGATTGTGATCAAGATGACGAGAAGTGACTGAAGTAGGACTTGATGTTTGAGAAAGTTGGACAGGTCCTGGGGTTTCGACAGAATTTGAAGTCGATCTTTGTGGTGAAGCAGTTCGAGGCTGCACAGGGGGAGAAGGTTGGAAGTCAGGCGTACTTCTAGACGGAAGTGAAACACCGAGTAGGCTCGGGCTGGCTCGACGTATTGGGGTCGGGTCCAATGGAGCTGAGAGAGGCCTTGGTGCTGAGCCTCATATCAGAGAGAGTCGACTCATGCAATCATTGGGCTTCGACTTACGATGGTCACATAGTAAGGTCTTGATTGACCGGCAGAATATACATAAACCACAACAGGTACGCATTCTGCTATTGAGAAGACCAAGCCATTAGCACCAGCTCCAGCACAGGCCGATTGTTCAGCCAGCATAATATGGCCCTTCGCAAGGGGGAAATGAATGAGGCTCTGGGCCACATATTGCCCCCCTTCCCTCCTCCCTACCAGAGACCTGACAGCGCAACAATGTCTCAATCTCCTATTTGTTGCACACTGCTACTGAATCATTTGCCTTATTCGCCTTGTATCCTCAACGACGAATGAGCTTCGGCAACGTTCACATGACGCCCAAAGGGCATTCAAGCCAGCAAGGCTGTGCATTGGCTGAGATTGTCCACTGGTGCAAGATGGGGTGTCAGATGTTCGGAGGTAAATTTTGCTAACGCCCTTTTGTCTCTAGAACTTTTCGTGGCTGCCACTTCTAGACTTTGAACCAATGGTGTTGCTGTAATGGAGGGCGCGCGCAGCAGATAAGGAGTTGCCGTCTGCAGGGCTGTCCCGAAAGGCGGACTCACAATCCGTGTTGGGCGGATCGATGTTTGCTCCTAAACCCGTCGGTCTCCGTTGAATAATGTTTGATTTTCGTGATCTTCTGATGATCCTTTCATCCCACCATTTATTCCACGGAAACCGCACCCAGCAATACCATATCGTGAAAGTGACTACTGTTAAAGGAATCGATATCGCTGCAATGATCCACCAGTTTGCAGTGAGCGTGAGACGTGTTCCGTCTTCTGATTGGCGAACAAATTGAGTAGAAAAGAAGCCCTGTGTAAGGTTAGAGGTCCATGAGGCCTAGAAATAACATGGAGACTTACCGATACCACAGTAGTGGGAAGAAATATTATGGTGATGAGCGTGATTACTTTAACGGCAGCTGCATCCTTTGTTCCCTTCTCGGTGAGTGCTCTCATCGTACTATTCTCCTCCCGGCTTTCTTGGGCTAGTATCCTCAACGATTCGCCATTTTCTTGAGCAATCTTTGCATTCTCATAATCGAGTAAGTCAGATAGCTACCATGTATCAGTGTGAATCAAGGAACCAAGAATCGTTACTGTCGACGATGGATACCACAACTTACCAATGAGGCGGTGCCTTGTATTCGCTTGCACAACGTTTTTGTCTTCTTCATATATAAGTCGACCTCACGAAGACAGTCTCTTAAACCTGACATGATGTTGTCTGACCGATGTCCAGATTCATCGCATATGTATTCGTACTCCCATATGATGGCATTGATGGTGTCCGTTGTCGAGTCGAAAATTGTGATCAAGTCCAACGCCAGATCTTCAACCACTTTCAAAAGCTGTCGGTCTTCAAAATTTATTTCGAAGTCTATGAGACTCGACAACTTGCCCTGACCTACTTGGGCGGCAACGACTCGTATAGATTGCTCTGCGGCTCTCTCTACCAAACTCTTGATGTACCATCGAAAGTTGGATAGTGAAGCTATTATTAGTTTAAGGTGAAGTTCAAAGGGATTAACTCCCTTGATACACTTCTCTTTGATTTGGTCAATGTGCTCCACAGCCTTAGACTCAATCAATGGCGACGGAGATATAAACACCCAGATCTCGGTGCTTCCCTCAAATTTGTGGTAAATTCCAGTCTGTCGAACTGACCAGGGCTCTTTTTGATTGCCGTGATTGTTCAACTCAACGTAGCGGAGGCCATAAGCACATTCTATGGGGTCAGCAAAGGTTCCGAAAAAGTGGATGATGGGTTCTATACCAAATGTCCTATATCGCCCTGACGGCGATCCTACTGAAAACCGACAAGGGGGAGGTCCAACATCGTATTCACGTTGTTTCCAACCAAAGGACAGAACGAAGTCTTCAAATTCGTCAAATATGTTATTAGATTCAATCAACGCAGTAAACAGGTGATCATTTATCAATAAACGACTGTTTGAATTCTTTTGTCTGATGAAGCTGAATAGTTGCTCAGTGGATGTCAACGAGGAAAGTACCTGAGGACTTACAAAGAACGAGAAGCATACTATGATAGAACGTACCATTAGCATTATTCAATAGGCAGAGGATGTTCCGTACTTTGATCCTATTGAAATCGTGTAATTGTCCAACATCTGTTATTCTATCTTCCCAACTTGGCATGTACGAGGCCTCACAAAATTTTACGGGCTCTTCCGAGTCGTTGCAATACTGCGATAAATGACTTTGCCTAATCGGATAGAAGTCTAACCAAGATCTCTCTGCATCTGGGGTAAGAAGTAGACTGTGCGCTTTGAATTTGTGAACGCGGCCCTTGCTAGCCCTTGAGCTTTCAGCATGCCCTAATGGACTGACACCATCGAAAAGATTGTCGCGTCTTGTCATTTTGTTCTGCAAAGTTCGTTTATATCGCAGAGCTGTACTTTTTAACAAGGGATCTTGAGACTATAACCTAGAAATTTACCACAGCCTCGTTCAAGACAGGAGTTCAATAATGCGTCTTTTGCCCCGCTGAGATTGCTGGAAGGCCAACCAAGGCTGGCGCAGTAGTCAGACGTAAGAGATAGAGTCACAAAATGATCGATAAAGGTTCCCAATTCGCACTTGGGCATTTGTCTGACCCTCTTAAGGGCAGCCTTCGAGGCGGACACGGCAATAAGAGCGTCCGGACCTATTGTGGCTGAGCATGCAGCACCACGCGAAAATTTGCCAGCTGGCGTGGCGGGTGGCACCTGCACACCGACTACATTTTGCTTCGCGATGGAATCTAGAGAGTAAAGAATTTCGAACGCAGTCAAGCAGAGGGATACCTCGTTCGAACTCTCATCATGGCTTTACAAACCATCTCTGATGTTTACATCGACTCAGAAAAGTTGAAAGCCCTTCTCGCCAAACTCTTCCGGCCCGGACAGTACCGAGTCCAGGTAAGAATCACCGAGAACTGTAGAAGCTATCGAAATGTCTGGAAGCATACTGAGATTTAAAAGTTCAAAGCAAACCAGTGGACTTTACAGCTCCCTCGAAGCCTTACTCAGGTACGCTTGTCCTTCCACCATCGGCCACGTACTCACAGATTTCTCGAAGGGCGAGATCGAAAGTGTCGAGCAGCCCGGACAATACTGAGGTCTGCCATAGCATGAAGACCCCGTCGTACACTTCTCATGTCGGCAGTTCCGGTCAAACCGTGACTCGCTGACTCGCAACCGCTCCCTAGCCATCCATACATCGCTCATTCGACTGAAGTAGAGGAAATTCGGTGGAGTTCGGTGGATTGTCTGCTCTTAGAGAGATTGTATCGAGGTCAACTCAAATTCAAATGCTATGCTGGAGCTCGCGTACTGCAGAAAGTATGGCAATTACCCCCCGAATTGAAGGAGAATGGTGGCGAGTTATAATTTCAAGGAATTTGCAGAGGGATATGGATGATAGATAAAGTCCGTGAAGAGGATTTCAAAACAATGTTGCTCGCGAACTTGATTTAACAGCGTTTCTCTTCTGATCTCCTCTCACTGGCAAAACAGAACCCCTGATCTCCCATCTGAAATCGGAAGGACTTCACTTCCTTTTCAGCGCCAGTATATCTCACAAGATTCATATCATGCGGATAGATTCAGAAATGTGCATAACAATGGCCACCATTGGTGTCAGCCTGTGTCTTTGATTGATGAGTGTTTACGAAAATTCACTGCAGCACGGAAAGAGAAACCCAAAACTAGGCCCCAGTCTAGTTTGCCCAAGTTGAGCTTAGTTCGAAAACATCATGTGGGTCGCAATCAGTCACGTGAATATACACTGTTTCGGACGAAAGCAGAAAGAACGGCTTAGATCATATCAATTCCAGCTTTCAGATGTGAGAAGTCTCATCTTGAGCTACTGGACCGAAACTCAATTGTCGCGTTGCTGTATTTCACCTTGTTGGGCTACCTCCCGTGGCGCAGCAACTGAAAATTTAAGCTGCTGACTTCAATTCGCTTTCTGCGAGTTTCTCTTTGTTTTGCCACTACTTGAAGAATCTATTTCTCACGAAAAAGTGGTATTTGCTTGCCACATGGCGCTTTCAGCCTCTCAATTTTAACGCTGCCCGAGGCAGATTTTCCTGTGAGCAATTGGAAAGCTACGAGTCACATGTTACTCTTTATTTTTTTTCACCTCCAAGGTCTGTCTTCCAAGTCCAGTACACGATACTACACCACTTTAAAGCAAGATTTGACGCGTTCTCACAGCAAAATATTGTTGTCTGTTTGTTCTCGCATCACTCTGGGTTTCATTGAATTTCAAGAGTCACGTGTGCACAGGCAAAAGGAAGGCTTCAAGTTGCAAGTTCAAGCCATCATTCATATTCATACACATCCACTCATCTCATCCTATCATCAATCCTCTCAACCCCTACCTAATCCTCTAATTCCTATCATACAAAGTACTATACAATCAAGGAAAAAGGAGTTCTTCAGGTAGAAATACAAGGATATTTGCCCAAAACCACCATTTGAAACGACCCTCAGAACGGGCCAGCCACCCAAAAAGAAAAAAATGCAAATGCGAAAAAAAGAGGATATCGACTCGCGTCGTCAAACATCTTAGAAGGAGAAATCTATATCTGTTCATGCCGCAAACGAAAAAAATCTTTCGCTCCAAGAGTGCCACCCAATCCAAGCCATTGCGCTTATGCCCAACACCAAAAATGATCCCAAATCAAAAATCCGTGCCCAAAAACAAATGGAAAGAGGAGGATCCTTGCGCAGGATGGATGTCAAGGGAAATCCTTTCGTGGGGTCGATATTTCAGACGAAGCGAGAAATGTCGATTCGAATTAAAGGGGTTGGTGATTAAGTCGACCATTCGATTGGATTCGTGTTGAGTATTAAGGTGAAAATGTGGGAAGTCGGATGCTAGCAACAGCAATAAAAACCACAGAAATAGCTCTCGTACATGATCTCGAGCAAGACGGTGATGTGATGACTGGCAAGTGCAGTTGTAGGGTGTTGGATTTCGAAGTCGAGTTCGCGCTTAGACGGATGGCGCATTCGCAGGGGTGGAAGGTTTTCATCGAAAGGGCAACTCGGTGTCGAAAAGGACATCAGCATGCCGAGTAACTCTTGGCCCTCGGCGGATATGTGACTGATGATGCAAGCTTCGATAGAATCTGCAAGGGAAGAGTCAGCTGAAGGTCAGGGATAATCACGGGATTGGATGTCAGGTGGAGATAGTGGAAGCCTAGGATAAGAGAAACCAAATATATCTTTTGGTCGGGAGCCTTGTCTAGTCTTTAGGCATGAGGAAAGGTGACTCAACATACCCAGCAGATGTTATGAGCAATCAGGCACTGTGGTCAAGGCTCAGTTTCCGAAGTCTATTGAGAGTCAGCTTGTCAATTCAGGAATATGAGGGGATTCGCAGGTAGGTACGTACCGGTGTCTTTGGGCTTGTCTGTCTTTGGAGGTTTCGAGCAGTGGGAGAGTCGTGCAGTACGCCCACCAAAATCTATGACAACAATTAGTATTGATCAAGCAGGTACGGTGTTTGGGTTGTGGTGATTGGCGTGCTATAAAAAGCAATGCTTGGAATTGACTTACCAGTGTCACGTTCTGACGGCTTTCCCTTGGGCTTTGCGGCAAGCAAGAACGGTGGTGTGAATGAAGAAGTCATCTTGGTTGCGAGTTGACTCGGAATTCGAGGTCTCAAGTTGTTTGGGTTTGATGAAGGAATCTGGCGCAGTATTTGTATGTTTGTGGCACAAGTTCTTTGCAATGTGAAGGTTGATGATGTTTGATGATGAGAAGAGGTCTCCTTTTAAAGGTACTACACGCCTACGAGCATAGCACAACCAGGGCAACCGGAAGGGGCTATGATTAGCTTGCTCAGCGGCCTTCCTTGAAATCCAGGTGAACAGTTCCAGCAAGGTCACCGCTTCCGCCTTGAATTATGCCTCGCTGGGTCATAACATCATTAGGTGAAGGGGGCCTTTTTTTCTCGTGTATGCTCTCGCCTAATGACGGTTCCCAGGCGGCGACTCTCGCTGGCCAGTGGAAGGACGATAGGGCCTGAGAAGGGCCTGAAAAGGGCCTGCGCCTTTCCTTTTGCCACTACACACCATTTGCGTCCAGCGAAGCCACTCCCAGTCCACCAGTCCCTGCGTTTCATAGCTGGGCGTCCAGTTGGAGGGACGGGACTGTTGTGCGGGTCTTTGCGGGCCATTGAGACCCAGCGAGTTGGCAGCAAAAAAGAAGTCCAGACCAGGACTGTCAGGTGAGAGCGCAAGCAACGGGGGTGGATATGGATGAGTCCTCGAAAGGGTCGATATTCTTCCACAGCGCTTCCAGAAGCCAAAGAAGCCAGCCTAATCCGGTCATCGAGACACAAGGCTTTCCCTCGGCCATGGGTCGCTGGACCCTTCTTTACCAATCGCTGGGAACCGAGAGGGCGTTCACTGGATGCCCTCCGGGTGACGCGCATCCAGCTTCACCAGGTCCACCCAGCTCCCTCCCTTGAATGCGCAAATAACCCGTGGGACTGAGGATGCTGTGAAATGCAGATCGCGAGAGATCTGGTCCCATCAGCAGCCCTGGGGGCGCGTCAACTTGCACCTCAACGGCAGTGTCTCTTTGACAGCCGCCGATCGTGCTGCCAATCGTGCTGCCAATCGTGCTGCCAATCGTGCATGTGTCTTAGAATGTGGCGGCAGTTCCAGCATCGTCGGTATCAATGATGTCAGGATTCAACATTCTTTCACCAGTTTGGTGGTCGAGATCAGCATGTGATGCCTGAGCACACCCTCAGACGTTGCCATGCCATCACGCCCGTGAAGCATGGCCCTTCATGATGTCCGCCCTGTTCTGCTACAGCTGCTTCATCATCCACTTCCACGCCCTTTTCTCGATTATAGCAATAGCATGGACGCCAAAAACCGCGCATACAAACAAACACTGACTCATGCAGTATCACCACGGTAATCACTCATCGAGCTGCGAGCCTTCTGGATGTTGTGCTTTGCTGTCGTGCTTGAGGCTGGGTTGATCGTTCGGAGTCGTCTCAACGGGCTTCAGTCCCGAGGCTGTTGTGGCAGTGTGTGGCGAAGCAACGAACATCATTGTCTTCAATCGTTCACCGTCTTGGCTTCCGGCATCGCCTCTGACGGGACTTGGTGCTGGGATGATCGGTACCTTGCAGAATATTTTACGATGAACACATAAGGGTGATGCAGGGAAAGTGCCACCGGGACTGCGACGGCTTCTCACATCCAAAGAACTCGAAACATCTCCACGGGATGGCTCCCACCCCATTTGCTGAGCGAGTGCCACGACTATGTGATGTAGCAATGCGTCATGTTTCTCAGCAATGCATGGTCAGTGTCAATGTCAGTGTGTTTTAAGATTCATTAATTGGATTGGTCTCCGGTTTTCTGCCCGACCTTTTGTTTATTATGCCGTTAAAGTACAGTCTTGCACGACAGTGTCGCCAACTTGTACACAGAAATTTGACAAATACAAAAGAGACTCGTCGCTGATTACACGAGATCCAATGCTCAGCCCGGGTACGCCCTTCTCGTACTTTTGTCATAACTCATCAATCGTTTCGTCGTATCATCATTACCAGTCTACTGGGAAGCCTCAACGACCTAGGAAATCATCAAGAAATATCAGCGCCAACCGGCCTGCATCCGTGTATTCCGAATCAATGTCTTGCCTCGAGGACCGATGAGATCGTACGTCCTGTTCTGCATAATGTCAGCCTCGAAAAAAAGCAACCACGGGGAATAAGCAATCATACCAAACTCTCCAACCACATTCTGCAAGTCCCTGACGAACCGCACCACATCCGGGTCAACCGTCTTGGACTTGCCCTGAAAGACCTCGGCCCCATCTCGAATCGGATTGCAGGCCTCCTTTCCGCCCTTTCGAGTCTTGAACTTCCAATGGAATATCTCCTTGCACCTGTCAAACAGCTCTTTCTGGGTCAATCGTACGAGCTTCTGGAACTCAGCCCGTTCTGGTCCAGCTTGGTGGCCGTGGTGCTTTATTCGGCCCTCGCAGAAATAGTATGCGGCTCCAAGAGTCTTATCCATGACGAGGATCAAAGTGACGAATACGCTGAAGGCAAGTGCCCATTCTTTGTCTTTGCTCATGCTTGGATTTGTAGCCCACATCATGTTCCCCCAATCCTTCAGCACCCTCATGATTCGTCGTTGTTGAAGCAAGAAGAATGCCAATTTGATCTGCCGTTGTGCGCATCTGGGAGCGGACCGTTCTGGGTATTGTTGGTGCAAATGGTCTTGAACCTGGTGCAAGGAGTCGGTGTCGAGGATAAGACTTCGTTCGAGGATGACGGAAGTTACATGCATCTCAAGTGCTCGACGGAGGAGTTCAGACTAGATTTCGTCAGCGATATCAATCTACAATGGAAGGGTGGCATACTTCATTATCCATCTGATGGCCGGCATCGTAAAAGCTGCTAATGACGCCGAGAAGACGTTCTGCGAAGTCTGTCTCTTGGTCAGGGTATGCGACCGGGACATATTCTGCAAGGTCACTTTGCACAATGTCCTGGATGTATCGCGAATAGATGTCTTGCATATCATCCATAGCAGCGAGGGGAATACCGAGAGGTGGGCTCTGCTTTCGGACAAGTGCTGGCCGTGAGCCCTCCTGCTGAACAGTCTGATGCTGAAATCCCATCTCGGAGTTGCTGCGCAAAGCAAGCGCAACAACTTCTGCTGTCAGAAACTTGCGGTACCCCCAGTCCATCCTAATAAGAAAGTATTGGGAGCCCCAGCTTGACGCATTGCAAGCCACGAACTGCTCCACATTCGCTTTGGTGAAATGGCCCATGAGGTAATCGGGTACCAGGAATGTAAACAACGTCTCTAGGGGATCATTGAAGCAAGTGAAAAGACAGAATCTTCTCTTGCCCGCGAGCCTCGCACACTGTTCGCAGGGCTTTCCAGGAGAGCATGGGGAACATTTGGTCTTGGAAATGTGGCAAGCCCAGCATGCCTTGGCTTCTCGCACATCCCGAGCTTCCTTCTTCTCTTTGGCGGTAAGCCCCCGCTGACGGCCTCGAGGAAGTTTTTGCTTCGAAATGCCTGACATGGTGCTGAATATGTGGGAGTGAGGCTCCTCCAGTCGGGGTGGTGATGGAGATTGAATCTTGGGTTTGTGTAGACTTTGCCGTGAGCTGATCACTTGCGACTGAAGTGGTGAAGATGGATGAGCAGGTGGTGAGACTCCCGGTTCGGGAGAAGTTCGAGAACCGTGGGACGGAGCATAATTGCTGTTAGGATATGAGACGAGACGCCAGCCATCACTATCACTTTCACCAGTCGGACTGGCGGCTTGTCGATGATCGAAGAATTGGCCAGTGTCGAGATAAGTTTGTCTCGCTGTATGAGTTTCATACGGCTCGCCTCGAGGCGGTTCGAAAGCCACGATCCCTGTATTGGTGTTCAGCTGGTAGTTACTGATTTGAATGCTTTGTGAGCCCCATGGGTCGTTCGGCGTCATAGAATTATCAGTCAGCGTTCTGGGACTCGGGACATCTAGCGTGGCCTTGATAGTTGCTTCGGACGATGACTCGGATTGGATGCCTCCTGTCTGGTACACTTGCCCGTACCAGTCTAAAGTATCAAAGGAGTCGGGAGAGAAGAGTGGCGATACCGGGTTGAATGGGCTAGAAGATGAAGGGTCGAACATATGTCCTGCCTGGATTTGAAAGAACTCATCTGGTCACCAGGCATCAGCATCACAATAGAGAATGAAGTTGAAAGCTCTCCACGGCCTTATTGAACTTATATTTAAGGACAGCAGAAAAGTACGTCCGTTCAAATTTGGGAAAAGGAAATAGGAGCATACCCGGCAGCGTAAGGTCCCGTAATGGATTCGTGTTCATTGGTGTGTCGAGATTGGAATCGACGATAGGAAAGTTCCAACCATCTGAGAGCGACGACGTAACAGAGTCTCGGTTGGAGAAGACCATGCTATCCAAGCTTTCGAGACTGCTTCCAAGTTGATTTTCCAAGAAAGAGATATCTTGTATCTCAGAGCTTCCCTGCCCCGTTCGGGGAGTCGCTGCATTCCACGAGGCCGTTTGCCCATTATCAGACAATTGGAGTACCTCGCTACGTGGTGAGTAGCCATCATTACCACCAGCAATCTGAGGAGAAGTTGGTAGATTTGATGCTAACGTATAAGTGGGCGAAAGAGAGAACCATGAGCTGTCGTCCGGGAAGGTTTGATGGATGACCGGGCTGAGATTCGAATTTCCAGCGGAAGAGCGGTGGACATCGAAATAGCCACCCATCAGATCATGGTTTTGAAGCTGTCCCGCCGGAGTCTGAAGATGGAGCTGATTATTCTGTTGCGCAAAGGATACCTCAGGAGACGAGGGGTAGACTGGTCCGTTTCGAGCGTATCCCGTGTAGTTGCGGTATGCCACCTTCGATTCTCTCCTCCCCTCCCTCGCCCTTCTGGGCAGCGCCAGCTCCGCCCGCGCCTGAGAAATCATGGTTTCCATCATGCTAATTCATTTTTATAAGATTGACGATCGCGAGGCATCCTGATCAAAGCTTTTGCCACGGACAAGGAATTTAAGACCTCCTCGCCTCCTTCATTAAGAAGGGAAGTTCGCAGAGATGCGTCGCAGAATCGTGTTGTTGGCAGTACATTGCCGCAGAGCCTCAAGCATCAGCTCAGTGAGGGGTTTCTGTGTGCGGGATTGGTAAAAAGCCTGACCGAGTAGCCCTGTCGACGAGCTGATGGCTGCTGAGCTAGGCTGTTTTCGCAGACCGAGTAGCTGCAACGTGTGATAGTGGGCGAATGGGCGCTGCCCAGCGTCTGCAGCACGACGCACGCGAAGGATCGTGACGGATTTTGATTGGACTGCATGATTATTGCGTATGGACTGTGGACAGTACTTTTATCTTCAGACGTGTGTCTCACATTGCGCTGTTGTTGTGATTGGAAGGGCGAGGGCTGAGCCCCACGTTTGGGTGCAATCGTGGAGGCTGTGGAGGAAGAGAGACATGCCTGGAACATTCATTTGTGGAGGCAGAGGCGACTCCCGCCGTTCCCGCTCGAAATGGATGGCATCCTTTCTCGAATTTATAAATGTGGTTTTATATCCCAGGCGGTATAGTATGGTGAGAGGTTAGAAGTCTGCGGAGTGCCATTTCCGTCGTCGGCACTGTACATGCTGGTGGAGTGGGATGGTGTCAGCTTGGGGAAAGGAGGAGAACAACGCCTCAAGAAATGTTGACCTTTGCTCCGGACACTTGTCGGGGTATTTTGAGGATATTTCCATGGTGCTTGTATTCTTCTTGTCCCTCATTATTTCCTGGTGACTGGATCTTTCGAAGTAGGATCCCACATGTCCTGTACGACTTGAAAGTTCAGGGTGTGCGTGACGAAAAGAGAAGAATTGGATTGAATTTGAGAACTACTCATATCCATCCAAGTATGAGGCCGTGCAGCTGTGCTGAGCTCAATAAGATGTGCGAGAAGTTGCAGTTGGGGGAAAATAAGATGGAGGTGAAAGCAAGTTCTTTGGAAGGAAACTGGATTGAGACCAGACTAGTCTGAATTGGGAGCTTCTCTCCTCGAAACATCAAGCTATTGCTTCTTTCCTTTCACAAAGCTTGGCTGCATCAATTACTTGATGTCTTTAAGTCTCTATTGTAACTATGCTGCTCGAGAGTAAATCGTCATCGCAACTCTAATGCTTACCGCCCAAATGCATCTGCGAAATCTTGAGTGAAAGATCATCTCGCTTGTCATCCAGCTGCTGATGAATGACCTCTCCACATCGTGTGTCTGAGTTCTCAGAAGAACGAAGGGCTTTCATGTATATATTCCCGTGATCTAAATTTGATGTCGAATCGTGCAAGATTTTCAAATTTTCATGCATTGCTGGACACCGTCTAGAAGAAGATTCCACTGACGAGTACCTGTTCGGCAGAGCGTTGCATTGTGGGTCTTCAACATTACAGAACCCCACCAGGCGAGGTATTATTACGCAAAGAAACATTCATGCGCGCATAGCCATCAAGCACATAACAGACAAGAGTTATGATAGCCCACGTATGCATTCTTTTGAACTCCCATCTTTTCCCACAACATCAACATCAATGCCCCTACGCAAACATCATGCAATGTATTCCTCTCCTTCCTTCATCCATCCAACAACTTCATGCTCGAACCATGCCCTAGATCCCAACCAATCGTTATCCACAGGTTCCCAAAGGATTTCGAATTAGAAGGTAGTATTTCGGTCGCACGTCGGGCAACATCGATGGCCACTGAAGTAACCCAGGTCAGCTGCTTCCACCTTTTGGTTGCAGAATGAGACTGCTGCAAGTTGGCTTTGGGGCTCACCAGCCATCACAAACGGGTCCTCGGGATTGATGGCTACACTACTTGCTGTTAGTTGATTTGTAAATATGAGAGGACACACTTACCACACAGCAGTCCCAAGTCATGATGGAATTAGATAGGGCCTCCGGCTAAGGCTTGAATTGCGGTTGATGAGAGGTTCGTTTGCGATCTTGAGGCTGGTATATGCGGCAGGCGACTTTGACTTGAGTTCTGAGGGAGAGAAGAGAGATTTTAAGGATAAACCTACGGCGTTTATACTTGAGAGGTTCTACCAGAACTACAACAACCTAGTAGAATCTCTTGTTACTGAATGCTGTAAAAGCAGTTGGCTCGAGAGGTATGTCCAAATTCCACGGCTGAATTCAAAGCATCGACACATCCTTGATGCTTGACGATTCAAGCAACACTCAAACTCGGCTATTCGAGTGCGCATTCCTGGTGTTGTGGGTCATTGAAATCCTTTTCAATCCACATTAGCCTATCCACACCACCAAGGAAGTCGATCTCTCTAAGACAAACCTCCCCAACATCGCTGAGAACGAGGATGATCTTCATGTATTACTTGTGCCTCTCCCGATAAGTAAACTTTAACATGTTGGTTCACCCATCGCTCGTACGTCATTCAAGGCCTTCAACAGAATAGATGCAGCCATTCTGAGGTTTACTAATGGTCAATGTGATAGATTGAGTGGTGGGAGGAATTCTGGACAGAGTTCCCGAGACATTCCCTTCCCATGAGAAGCGGTCTAAGAGAGCGGTCAACCGAATAGATGGAATGAATGACTCGCATATGCATTGTAGACGATTGAGACCGACCTGGTTGCCGGATCAGATCGATCGTGGCGTCAAACGTGGGATCCTGCATGACTGCTTTGGTTTGCTACGTGCATGTGTGCAGTGAGGGGGTTCAAGTGTGATTGCAAGTGCTTCAATTTCAGTTGACACTAGAATGAGGGAAAAGACAGAGCTCCAAATGAGGAAAAGACCCCAACAGAAATTTTGCGTACTGACGCCACTCAATGCTAGCTAGAAAACATGAGACCAAAGATGCTCCAAGCTCGCTCAAAACCATGTGCCAATTTAAACCATGTTGCAACCATCACAATTCCCACTTGCGGTGAAAGTCAGTACAAGTCCATCCTTCATGGATCAGGTGTTGGAAGTATGTCCTTCATCATGCCACTCATTGCCATGCCCCTCGATCAATTGAGATGGCTCAACTCTTGGGCCTTGATCCCGGTCTCCACTCGGAGCTTCGAGTGTTCCCACAGCTGGCTCATTTTCCTCATCGTGATACCCTTCGTCGTTGGCGTTCTCCTCGATCAATCGTCTCGTCAAAGCTCCGTTGTCCTCTTCAGGTTCCTCGGCGTCACCATCCACTTCTCTCCTGTATCGCCGACCCCATGGCGGATGAGTCCAAGAAGTGTTCGTAAGCAAGGACAGTATAGACAAGACCTTGCCATGAATGCTTAGTAAGGGCCAACGGTTACGTATAGTAGGAGAAACTGACCTTGACTGAGAACACAATGACAGCAACGAATAAAAGCCAACCCGCATTCATTTGTTCAGCTTTTCGCCATGGTCCCACGCAGCTTTCGGTTCTATGAAAGGTCTGTGCGCACTCCGAAGCTGCCTGATTTCGAAAGGGAAACGCCATGTCCTTAACACTATTGAATCCACAACAATTGAATGCATCTTGTATTGTGCGAATGGCATCCGCATCCTTTGCTTTGTATAAGGCCATCCATTTTGTCCGAAGTCCACAGTTCAGCGAAGAAGGTGGCAGAATATACGTCAATGCCAGAGTAGCGACGACCGTCTCGTAGATCAACTGGAAGCCAATTACAGCAATTAGAGGGATTGTGAGCTGATACTGCTCGTTCTTCGATGACCGTACAATCAGGCCGCGGACGCCTTGGGTGGATATCCCCGTTATGAGCGGTAGAACAACTGTAAACAACGCGAGTGCTGATGAGATAGGGAGAGATAAAAATCGAATTTGGGAATAGGCATAGCTAAGAGACACTAGTTAGCTTGATTCATTTTGGGGATGGTCGAACTTACCCCGCGAGAGCTGTCAGGAGAAGAAAGAGCTATGATAGCAATTAGCTAGAACGGTCCGAGCCACGAGCATTGATGCTCACGAGCGGAATAGCTAAAACAACGATCTTGGTGAGCAGAGACATGTTGACATGACACCCAGAGGTAAGCTTGAAATGCAGAGATAGAAAGCTGAAGCTTGATGTTGTGAAATGGAACAGACAATCGTGCTGGCGACACTTGAACACGCCACCGTCAAACCAGGCAAGCAAACAGGAAATAGATACAAACAGCTAGGCAGGACCCTCGTAATAGCTGTACTACTTCAGATAATGAGAAGCAGTGAAGTGATTGGGCAAGCGATATCAAGAGGGGAACCTTGACTGACACGTGATCAACTCAATTCAGCCCCTCCATGCTTCCTGCTGCTGCGATCGTATTTCGCAAATCAAGGTCGACTTTCTAAGACCTCAAGATCACACGACATTCTTGACACCTTACGCTTCATCTACCAGAGTACTTCACCACTCTCGGAGTCTCGAACCACCTACTACAAGAAATCCAGAACGAGCAGGCCGCGCGCCACCAACACAGCAATTATGCAGGCAATGCCAGATTCGCGCCAGCAGAGCTTCGAAGAGATCTACGGACCGCCTGAGAACTTCCTCGAGATTGAGGTAAGCTCGCCTTCTCGCCCTCATCTTCTCACCTCTCTATGCCGTGTCCATCATCGCCATCATCAACAGCAGCTTACCCCACCCTAGGTGAAGAACCCACGCACACATGGAATGGGCCGCAGCATGTACACCGACTACGAGATCGTATGTCGCACGAATATTCCCGCGTTCAAGCTCCGCCACAGTAGTGTGAGGAGGCGCTACTCGGACTTTGAGTACTTCCGCGATATCTTGGAGAGGGAGTCTGCGAGGGTTACGATTCCGCCGTTGCCTGGAAAGGTCTTTACGAACCGGTTTAGTGATGATGTGATTGAGCATAGGAGAGAGGGCTTGCAGAGGTTCTTGCAGATTGTGGTTGGACATCCGCTTTTGCAAACTGGTAGCAAGGTGTTGGCTGGATTTGTGCAAGGTGAGTGAGAGTTTTTGCAGCCTCATACCGCTCCTGGTGGCAAGGGAGCATTTCGGAAGCTTCTCAGGCATTGCAAAGTCGCTGCAAGGAATGGCTGCTAACCTGAACTCTCTACAGATCCAAATTGGGACCGTAATGCCTGGTGAACCTCTGCCAACGATCTTGGTGAACGCAGACCACGAAAGCTGCAAAAGCCTCGACCGACTACGATGATCATAACACAGCACGATCTTGCATTCTTGCAGCGATCACACACGGTATGAATGTATGATGAAAATAGGACAGCACACGGAGGCGGCTTTCATTTCTTGTGCAGGAGTAGGGGATTGCTTTCAGGCGTTGATTAAGCGTTGCTCTTCTTGCTTTCGCATACTCCTTTCTCGGGTGGAAAAAGTGTAGCGAGTGTCGCGTGCCTATTATTGCGAGTGGCCTGGACTACATACTACAGAAGGCGTTTCTAATGTGCCCATCGCTCATTACTATTGATTGCCCAGTCCATCGGAGTTGTGATGATCGTACCCATCCCAAAGCAACGCCAAATTTCCCAAGCCGCCATCTATGAACACCATGCCTGTATATCCTGAGTAGGTTGGAGTTATACAAAGAAGCGAAGTAAGTATACACTTTTGTACAGAACGCCGGACACAGATCCCTCCCAAGTTATGTAGTCTTACAAGGTTGCCCTATTTCCATCTATGATGGCGCATGTAACAACTTCAAGATTCCTTCGTACATTCCGAACATGATCGCAGCACTGGGCACCGTCCTCAAAAGATGAGGTGTCAGTCCACCGTACAAGGCCACCATGCCTTCTTCCTTCCATACTAGCTTGAAGCATTGCATGAGGCCCGTGTATTTGAGGTGTCCGTTCTCGACAGGAGCTTGTCGAAGACGCGTTCGAGCAACCTACACAATATGTTAGCATAGCTATTTCCCAACAGCCAAACTATGACTTACCTCGTGAGGATAAGTGGCGAGAGCTGCAACGAGTTTAGCACTCCCTGCAGCTCCAAATTGCCCCGTCCAATCCACTGTATTGTCCCACAATGTCTTCGGTCTTCCGCTAAGTGTGATTCTCTCTTCTCTTTTCGCCAGTGACTTCTTCATCTGCTCGTAAAGCACCCACTGCAGGGCGCTCTCAGTCACCCCCAGATAACTCGCACTCATGCCCTTATACAAGCCTCGGAAGCCCTCCTGTTGTACAACTTGCTTGATGCAATCCCACGAATTCTTGTATCTCCTCATTGTGACTCCCCCAGTCTCCACTCGATTCTTGTCCAGCTGTAACCTTGTCTTGATTAACCATATCGGATTTGTGACCGTCGACGTGACTATCCCAGCTATAGCTGCAGCACATAATACCACCCAGGCGTCTTCTCGTCCATTATTCCCATAGTTCGCAATAATTCGTTTCCCGTTTCCTACAACATAGAAATTGATTGACCTCGCAGGTACAACACCGATAAGATTCGGGCCCAATCCTTTGAATAGTGCTCTCCACCCTTCGACTCTATGCACAGAGCCTAATATCTGGAATGTTTCTCGAAAATGTAGAAGTCCGCTGCGGAGCGGAGATAAGTGTGCATGCGGCGAAATGCCCTTCGCGAGTCGACTCTGTGCCAGTTGTGCTTGGTAAAAATCGGATTGTAGACGCGTCTTCAGGACATCGAGAGGCGCCGTCAAAGTCGCTGCTGTCATTCCTCCTATTCTATAATCATAGTGTTAGCTCTGTCCATACTTGGGGCGTGAGGGAAACTTACCCTCCTGCTACGAAATGCGCCCATGACTTTGCCACAGGCGCGGGCTTCGTTGCTATCGAGGAGGCATATCGAGTCTGTGCAGGACCATATTCTCCGGTCTCTCGCGATTGTAGAAGGTGTGTAGGGTGGAGCTGATGTCTGTCGTGATCTGATGGTGCTGGGCTCGTCTTGGTATTCATGGGGAAATGTAGTGAGAACTCAAGGTTCTCGTAGGGACGAATGAAAATGATGGTAATTAAAAGAATCTAAGGTGAGATCATGTTATTAAAAGAAGTTTGACGTTGTCTTGTCAAAGAGGTCGAGGAGATGTAATGGAGGAAAATGTACAAGCACTCGTGAACTTTTTCCAGTGAAGCGTCATCAAAATCCAGTCATGCGGGAACGAGCCGCACCTCCTGAAATTTCTCGCCGAATTTTAACCGCGAATTCAGGGGCTGAATCAGAGAGAAGAGCTCTCTGTCAGATACTTTGGGACGGTTCACGGATTCCAAGAGGGGTTGATTTAACGTGAATGAATTGATTGATTCTCAATGTACTCAGCAACGATCAATGCTGAAGAGACCTAATGCCATACCTGCCAACACCATACGAGCGACCTCGCTACGCCCATGCTCAGCAATACCTGCAAATATTAGGTAGATAATCATACATAGGGACTTCTGTTGAAGACAAGCCAAGGCGAATGAAAATCCCATGTACTCCAGGCTCCCGACCAAACAAGAAATGGATGCAAATGGATCCCATCAAAAGAGTAAAGGCCTATTCCTCTGCCTCATCACTGCCCGCAACAACTCGAATGGTTCCTCCGCTGGCATCCCGTGATCCTTTGCCACGGATACTCTTCTTTCCCAAGCTTGAAGTCTTCCCTTTAGCACTGCGGGGGCTAGTCTCGGATGCAACAATCGTTAGGCTCGAATTTCTGGACGAGAGTTTCGTCTGGCCCTGCCCATATGTCTTCATCGAGCTAGAGCTAGCGGTAGCTTTGAAGGTCTTTTTGATAACTCTCTTCGTACTGGTCGCTCGTTGGATGTTGAGAAGTGAGGATGAAACACTCTTCTTGATAGTTTTGGCAGCGCCGGTAACCATCTTCATGCTAGCCAAGGAAGCAGATCTCTTCACTCCCGTAGCTTCCTTCATCTTTCTCTTCTTTGGGCTCCGGTCTCCTTCGTCGTCCATGCCGAGAATCTCCTTCAACTTTCGCTTTCCAGCCTTCACTACATCCTTGACGCTCTCCTTAATTGGCTTGACGTCCTTAGGCTTCGGGCCAAGTACACCACGGCAGTTGGCACTACCACATCGACACTCCTGGACGTTCTTGGCGGAAAATGGGTCGAAGTTGTAGTCGTAAGTGAGTTCGTCGCCAGTCATGATGGGATTATCTCCAGCGAATAGTGCCATGCGTGGCTTTCCTCCAACAATCCACTTGACCATTCTGCAGTTGGGCTTGCAAGAATGGTTGACAAAACGTGCAATGCTTCCTTTGGTTGCATCGATAATCATACTCTGATCAAATGACATGAGGTAGTAGCACTTCAGATGAGTTAGCGATGCTTATGCCAATTGCCTGACGCGAACTTACCTCATTGTCCTTGTAATCTTCATTCATTCGTCGGTCACACTCCTCTTCAGTGATGATCTCTCCAGTGTACTCGACAATGATCTGGTTTGCCTCAAAGCAACGATTGCTTCGAACACCGTAGCCGCGGTCTGCCGTCTTGATGACCTCCACACCAATTCTATACTTTCCACCAAGTTTTCTACGATCTTGTAGATCGGCGAAGGCACGATTCTTACAGTGATCACGGCCGGCACCACAGTTGGTATCATCACACTCATAGAGCATTATTCTGTTCTGGCAATCTTCGTCACATCCACCTTCAGGAGTGCAAACGCACTTAGAGGAGAAGCTGTCGAAGAGGTTCGACTTTCTCCACAGAGCTGAAGCATCACCAATGAAACGATCTTTGACATATATTAGCTGAGACTTTGATGGTTTAGGTGGTATTAGGAACTTACTGCTCGAGGTCTTACGCCACTCATCTGGCTTTGGTTGTCCTGGTGGCAGTGGAGAGCAGACGTCGAAAGGTAGCTTGAAGTCTCTTCCGGCCTCTAAGAGTCTCTGCCCATGCCACATGGGCAATGGCATGAATCCATTCGGTTGATAAGGGGCAATATTCTCCATATCCTTCTGTTTGGAGGCAGTATCATTCTGATACCAGTCGAAATTCTGTGCCTTCTGCCCGGCATAGAGTCCTTTCTTCAGCCAGACTTTCTCTTTCTTGCCTCCAGCCTTCTCCTTCCCAATAGGCTTCACTTCAGCCTCCTTGACCTTCTCTGGTAACGGGGCTTCAACCTTCTTCTTCTTCCGAGGTTCTTCAACTACCAGCTTGCCATTGCTCCAGACCTCGTGGACAACAGGCTTTGTATCGATCTTCGCAAACTCGGGGGTATCGGCAAGGTTTCTCAGCTCTCGTTTGGCTTTCTTCAGACCAGCTACAGTATCTTCATTATTTCCCTTTCTCTTGCCCAGGACCACGGTCAACTTCTTGGTGAAACTCTCAATCTTCTCTCCTGCAGCAGATCGCGTGGACTGGCGGCGCGCAAGATCCGACTGCTTTGCAGACTTCTTGGGGGTTCCATTCAAACCAATCTGACTCTTGGACTTTGGCAGGCCTTTGACAGACCATTGAAGATCCAAAGCCTTGATGCCGTCGCTAACAAGTCGTTTGGCGTCCTTCTCAACTGTCTCGGTGGAGGAATTACCAGAAGCCAGCGCACAAATGAGTGTATCTCCTGATATAGTTCTTCGGCGCGCCTCAATGTCTCCAGTATCCTTCCTGAACTTCCTCGGCGCGTGGATAGCCGTGCCTGCTAGAACCTTGACATTGTATGTACCAACACTTGTACGAACGCGTTTACTGCGCGCAGCAGACGGTTCAACAGGAGCAGTTCGTGCATTTTGCTTCGGAGAGGTGGACGACACACTGGCACTGTCGCCAATGCTGGTTGGAGGTGTGGAGGAGGATGACGGCGCGTTCGAATTGTCGACGGTGATGGCGCTGAGTATTGAGTCGGACGAGGATGCTCGACCCATTTCCACTCCAGCCATGGGTTGGGGTGTTGCACTCATGGTGAGTGCTGAGGGTGTGCTTTGTGCAAGTGAAGGAAGGTTGAAGTCGCGTGTGGGAGCTTGTTGTGATGGTCGCGACTAGCCGGCCGGAGATTGATAATGAGACACCGTAATGCCTGGATCGTGGGGATTAAGGGAGTCTGACTGCGATGCTGCGATTACTTGTAAGACCTCATCAGAGACAAAGAAGTAAACAATTGGCGGTGGGCAAGAAATTCGTAAAAAAGTCGTGTTTTCGAGTATCGTTGTTTGGGTGCGGAAGAAGGAGGGGACGAAGTATTTAAATCGGTGGCTGGGAACGAATAGAAGGACCCCAATTTCTGAAGAACTTTGACACAATGGTAACCTTTGTACGTGCCAGAGTCTAACCGGGCGACAACCACAATACTAACAGCAATTTTTGGGCTACGGAAGAACTTCACGGTTAAATAGTAGCATATTGGATTCTATTACTGATGGGCTTCCCAATTCTATATATTCACACAATAATACTAAGAAGACCACCTCGTATTGTCTCCTGTTCTCGACCTTGTCCTGAAAGGGCGGCGTTAATGACGCACCCCATCTCGTTATGGCGTTTGGTGCTCCTTGGTTGACGTCTCAGCCCGTCGAAGACATATCATCTAACTTGCAGCAGACCATGCGCGAGGCCTTGGGGCACAAGCTCCATCAGAACATTACAACAGAGCAATATTTCAGAAGAACAAATCTCAATATCGCTTTCCACTTACTTTGAAGGTTTTATCTGTCTGAGTCTGGAGGAACTGTACCATGCCCAGGCGGGTGGAAAGAATACTCACTCCAACAGAAAACTAATATAGGTTTTGACGTCCTCAGTAACAGCATGCGCACATTAAAAATACTGTTCAGCCTCTTTCACGATTGATAGAATATCAATTAGGTTATCGTTGGTGGAGATTCTGCTCGTAAGTGGGATTTGTATTTGAGCTGCGAACGACCTGTCAGGGGCAAACACTTCAAAAGTATGCGATGTTCAGCAGCAGAATGTTCATTTTTATTTGTGGAAATAATCAGCCATGTAGTCAATATCCTCCTAGAAACGATTTTCGCTCTGTTGCTGTGCAGGAATGTTGTCCCAGAATCGTGGAACAAGTAGCTCGGTAGGTGATAAACTTGCTCCATCTTGCCATGCAATCGAAAATGACAGCCTGAACTCCTTTGTAAGCATGCAAATTCTTGGATGATGCACAGAAGTGCGTTTCATTGTAAAAAAAATTGGTTTCTTGTTGCTGCTGACCGAATTGAAACGTTTGATGGTTTTCGAGATCGCAGCTGGACAGCGCTTATGTCCACTTCGCGGTAATAGAGGTCTCTGGAGACTTCTGGAAGATAATCACTTCTCTGAGATTTCTTTGGCAGTGTGCAGAATCGCTCAATATCCAGGGCGACGACTCCCATCAAGAGAATTTGAGCATAAGGTCATTCTTTCCAAGTTCAATGTTCTGCGTGCTTGGATTTGGAGCCATTGGTGTTGGGGCCACACTTCAGCATCTTCAACACTCGACAGCTCTCCAGTCGGGACTTTGCAATTAAGTGCCTCCCCCATCCCACTCCGCTATACTTTTGCCCGAGATTCCCACAGAATACCAGTTCGTTTGCAATGGGACTAATGAATCGTTGGGATTAGATTCAGCCCAGCAGAAGTTCGAATACTTGAGTGCCGGAAACTGAAGAGCTTCGACACCTGCCCTTCGTAACCTCCACCGTCTTTCATTTCGACCAACTCAGCAGCTCATTATAGAGAATCCACTCGCAGGAAATAATCTGCCGCCACTATCCTCGAATTGCCCTGCTCCCCTCAGCTACATGAAGGTTCGCTCACGTGCTGGGCAAATCTGCTTTCACGGAGCCTGCCAAGAACCAAAGCCCCAAATCCTTCCTGCCGAAGCATAAGAATGTCTTTTGCAATTTACAATCATATCAGAGACAACGCAGTTGCGGCATAGAGAAACAACAGGATATCCGGAGTGGGCGTCCTTCACAATAGATATAGGGATTGCTGGCCTCGGCTGTAGCGTACAGGTGACCTCAGACCACAAAAACACCAAACTTCGAGATAGAACAGCGCTCAGGGTCGGAGTAATATTTCAACAGTTATCATACGATTTTCGGAAAGAGGTATGCTTAAATATCTGGGGAAGGAGCACCCTTCCTCGCAAACTTCCTTCTGAACAAAACACAAAATACACTCCGAAAGAGCTTGATCAAACACTAATTTGCTATATACAGGTCTTCTCCTCTCAACAGTCTTCGGAGACCCCGCAGCCTCGATACTCTCTACCTTGACAAGACCCAGACCATATTCTCGATCAATGTTGCCAACGACTCCAACGATACGTACTTCTATTTCGAGTCACAGTAACGCCATACCTGGGTCGGGATCGGAACTGGAACGGGAATGAAAGCACTCATTGATGTTCTTCCTCTCTCCCACGAACAATGGATCAAGTACCCAGGTTTCCTTGTTTCCCGATTTGACAGAACTAATGTAAGGCAGAAGTCACTTGGGTCCTCGAATTGCAAGGTATGCGATGCCCACCATCTCGGGGGATTTACTAAGATGTGCGCGGCGGTTCCAACGAACCAAGATTTTCAAAGGACATTCAAGTCGAAGTCCTTACAGATACTACCACAGATGGCAAAATGGCCGTTGGTGCAGTATGCCATAATGTATGAGCTAGGATGGAGGCTCCCTCGATGTATTATCAACTACACAGCCCTGGATGTATGCTTCTGGACCAAGTGGAAATCCAGTGACTTCTAATTCATCAACTGCTGGTTTGGCGCAACATACCGCCTACGGTGAGTTTTGCTCGGATATTCCATTTCTTGTTCCTGACAGCAGAACCAGGCAAGTTCACGATGGATATGGTTCAAAGCACAGGAACAGGAGCGTTGCCCAACGCCGTAAAGCAAATGTCAGGAGTCACCGTCGTCGGTAAATCGTATATCGAAGACGGCGATCTTGTCGCTCCAATACATGGCTGGCTTATGGCTGCACTAGTAATCGTCTTTACTCCACTCCTCATACTACACCTGCCCGCGGCAGCACGATTCCTGTGGATCCAATATACACTCTTCATCGTCTTGTTAGTTGGTTTGGTCTGCGGGTTTGGGATAGTACTTATTACAACCGGGTGAGTCTTGGATTTCTTTTCCAATCCAGCCTTGAATCTAACAATCTTACTCCAGCCCAAGAATTGGGGTACTCCCCTTCAAATCTTCGGCTACATCGCCATCGTATTCCTCCTGATCCTGGTTCCCTTCCGCATAATCTCCCACCACTCAACAAGAAGCGAAACAGAACAGAAGCGCTTGACGATAGCAGGGAAAGCTCTGGGACATCTCACCTGGATTCTTGCTCTTGTAAATGGGTTTCTGGGAATCAAACTCGCGGACTCGAAGGCTCGCATTTACATCGCTTATGGATGCTGCATCATTGCGATATTCCTCGTCACAATCCCGTCGATGATCATGATCAAGAGAAGACAGAGGAGGAGGGACCATGTCAAGATCACAAATCAAGCGGGCGCCGTCCCGGAGACCTGAATGGAGACTGAGCTCAAGAAGGATGCGAAATCCAAATTGATGGTGCGGGCAGGATTGTAAAGCGAGAAGGAAAAGTAGTAGTAGGAACTCAATGATGTTTATCTCAATAATCACGATGTGTTATCTTTCCTCAAAGTCCAGAATTTCCAAGGTGCCTGTTGAGTGACCATGTTCACCATCTGTAATCATGATCACCAAATCCCACTTGCTCTTGCTATGACCTGATAGCACTCGACCCAGGAGTTCACTACTTGATCTTGAACTATACGCGTGGGATATTCCTACAGTATTGTCAAGTGCCCCGACAGCCCCCTTGTTGTCATTTCTTCGGACGATATCTCCATGATCAAGTCTGTCTGCGAGACGACACTATTCCCACACCGCCATCAAGTGGAAATAGAGTACAAGCTTCGATTCTAGACACATCCGAGCAGCAATTGTGCTCGTTTTTCCATGGCTCCACGAGTCACTGATCTTCAGAACAAGTGATTCCCGGCTTCGTATCGTTCATACCCGCTAGAAGTCCTCCTTTTGTATGAATCAAGGAGAATAGTGTAACGCAAAGCTGTAACTACTCACAAGATCAACGCCCTACAGATGCAATCTTAACCTCATACTCATATGAAATTCTCAAAGATTCATCCCTGTGTGCTTGCCCTTTTTCTTCACCCTTGCTTCACCTTTGAGTCCTACCTGGCGCCTGGGTTATTTTGAAGTCTCATTTTCTTCCAACACGTAACAATTTGTCGGTATATAAAGAAGCCAAACTCATAACCTCTTCATCACCGACAACCAAAACTCTCGATCCAGCACCCCGAAATATGTTCCCTAAACCCATCCCTCGAAAATCACCCATAGACTTACAAGCTGACGGCTTATCGAGAGACTTAGCTCTTTCAAATATCATCGCCTGCTTGAAGCGGCCTGTGCTTCTTGCATCAAAAATTGGCTGCCATATCGTAGTTGTTGTCAACTTACTCGGTCTTTTACACTTGTAGGTTAGGTAAAGGATGAAACACCCAGACCTCAGGAAGACAAATATAAGATCAAACTTCGTTGATGACCCCGTTCTCCAGCTTCAATCCATAGCACTATTGATAGAGTGTTAAAATGGCACCTTACTTGGAAATGACTCTCCCTTCAAGTACTTTTCGCCTTAGCGTTTGTATTTTGCAAAGATTGCAAATTATTGAGGAGAAGGTCTTGTTTGTAGTCATCGGGATAGCTAAGGTGCTGTAGTGAATATGATTCTACGAACGAAGCACGATTACTGCCAAGAAAAAACGATTTCACCCAGGAATGATGATCAGACTAGAAGCACGTCCTTACTAGCTAGGAGTGACCACACCACTTGAGCGCTTCGCTCAGACGTGAACAGTCTAAAAATGCAAGGACACCTAAGTTCCACCTAAATCTAAGGTATGAGTACGATGCTTTGTACTGACTAGCAAGCCACCAACGTGGGAGATGGAGCACACGGCTCAAGGAGTTCTACCATGGCGCGAGCTTAGACTCCTGCTAGTGGATGAAAAGCACTCTCCTTCAATGGTCGCGGGTCCGCTTGGAAATCCCTTGTTCTAATTTCAATTTGAGGCTCTTTGCTGCCAGTATCAGCTCAGTAGCAGTCGCCACAGACGCTGGCATTGTTGACAGAGGTCAGGTCAGCCGACGATACATAAATATTTCAGGACAGTATTCCACTTCCTAGCTGGAGAATGTCTCACTTGAGATGGTTCCAACTAGGAGGATCACTTGAGCAAGGTTTTAAGAACTCAATGTTCGACACAACGAACTCGAAATATAAGGATCATGATACAGTAAATAGTTGGTATTAGTCTCGAAGACTGGACCACTTCTCAATTATACATAATTCAACTCTCAACTCAACTCAACATCCGATACTCCATCCCCGCCTCTATAAAACCTCCCCTCCTGCCACCCCCTCCATCCATTTTATGATACAAAGGAAGCAAGACTACCAGCCAGTCTGATCGCTTCCCATAGACATAAACACACATTAAGCTATCCCCAAATACAGTAGTAATATTATCGTACGCTATCCAAAAGGTTTTAAGCCACCGTCTTTCTTTTACCTATAATCGTGGTATAAAACAATCGCTAAAATGCACTCACACAAATACACACAAATAAAACATGAAAGCCAAAGCCAGAGAGTATCAATTCGCAGGCGTCGAACTTCTTAATGCCGAAGGGCCTTGGAAGCTGCGTTCCGAAGGAGGAACGGCTTGCATTTCCATATTCAAGCCACCGCCTTGAGCCTCTTTGACAAGAGGAGCAGTGCGCTTTCCTTTTCTCTCGCCGAATCGCTGATCGCCTTCTTCGTACTTCGCTTTGAATCGGTAATAGGTTGGTGGTCGAGGTCTTCCGAGAACAACAGCCCAGTTCTTGAAGATGTTGCCTTGGGTGAAAGGTCGGTGACGGTCCTTCTTGAGGAACTTATGGGAGTTGAGATACTCTCTTGTCGTTTCGCCACGACCCATGAGGAAGAGATGGTAGCCCATTAGCGCTGCAGGATATGGGAAGCCGAGAAATCCATAGATGACCATTGCGAAGGGGACTCGGAAGTGACTGATTGCCGCGCCAAAGGAGATGTGTTTCTGATTCATGTAGACCAGAATCTGGGTAAGGCTTGCGCCAAGAAGGTAGAGACCAAGGAGGGTGGTGAAAGAGACGAAGGTGAAAAAGTAGCGGTAGTTGCGTCGTCCAACACAATTGTTCAGCCAGACACAATGATGGTCTTGAGTTTCAATGCAGTTGTCGCATATTCTGCAATGATGACCTCGTGGTGGACGCCAGATGTTGCAAGTCTTGCAGTACTTAGTGGGTACTTCCATCGCAGCAGTCTTAGACTGAGCAGACTTGATCATGGTCCAGTCGTTCATAGGAGGGGCCAATCGAAGAAGGTCTTCATTCTCTTCAGGCGGGGGCATTGGGTGGAGATTGCGGGGTAAAATCTAGAATGTGTTAGCATACATAACAGAAGCTTATCCCATGCCAACTTACCCCGGGATCAGAAACCGAAGCATGAAAGAAAGAAGATAGGCAGATGTAATCCAAGTAGGCAAACACAAGGGGTATCGCTGGGGAAATGTTGTGCCACAACCATGGCGCTGAAAATATAAAGAAAAGAACTGATGGAATAACAACAAGGAGGCCAGTCGCTATGTTGATTGGTCGGTGTCGTGTATTCTGCAATCTGCCACCCCAGAAGAACACTGTATTGCCGGTAAAGTATTCGTGATTATTTCCTAGCTTTTTCTGTTTCGGAGGGCTTTTTGGTGCTTCAACCGGTGTCAGACCTGGCGACGACGCGGCCGAAGGTAACTTTTCTCGGCCTTGTGTACTTCGATTTGGGCTATTAGGAGCAACATCGCCTCGAGTAGGGAGCAAGAAGCTGGAACGGAATGATCGTGGGGATTTCGATGGAGTTGGAACTCCATTTCCATTCTTATAACTCTTGTCAATGTTGAGACTGAGGCCTTTTGTATTCGCGGGATTTCGTTGTAGGGGTCGTACACTCTCAGAGAGACTACCGGTGGGATGGTGGCCTTGGGTTGGGCTGGTATTGGCCGTCACTCTCTCCATTGTTTCCAGCTCTGTCATCTCGGTGCCTCGTGAAGGTGGAGGTGGGTCATCTGGACCAGGACTAATTGTCTGCCTTGCCGTTTGATTCGAGTTGACGCTCTGTCTGATACTGCTACCACCCTCCGCTGAACTGTCCTCGTTCATACCCTTTTGTCCTATAGTTGGCGGTCGAGACCCTCCTCGCTGAGCTTGTAGCCGTTGGGAACTCATGGGACGGAAGAAGGCATGAGATGTAAGGGAAGGTACATGAGTTCGACTCGTCGAGCTCTGTGGCCTCCCAGTCGACCCAGACACACTGCCAAAGGCGCTCACTCGACTTGCAGAATTTTGAGCAGCATGTCCTCTTCGCGATGGAGGAGCCTGAGCCCATGCGCCGCGTTGTGACGAGACTCCGGTAACTCCAGTATTCGGTCTCGAGGCGTTCGTTTGCATACTGCGTCTTTGAGCATGAGTTTGAGCTGCCGACCGCTTTGCTGGATCTGCCACTTGTTCTCCTCCATCGTCTGAGGCTATATCGGTCATTCGAGAAGACAGAATGCTTCCTGCATCGCCGGCCTCGGACTGGGCATTGGAGTAGTCGTCGACCTTCGAAGGAGGCGCATTCGAGATTGGATTGTCTTGAGAGGTCATCGCGGCAGTTGAAGGGTCCTCCTTCTATTCGTTTCTTATCTCATAACATACTCAGACCTCGATGACACGCAAAATGCTGAAGTGTGTGAAGTATGGTTCGTGCTGTATTAGCGCGTCGATGTCGGAAATTTGATCTCGCAAAATGGGCACCGAGGGATAGTAGAAGAAGTCCTGGTAGTGAAAAGAAGAAATGAGGGGTATCGATCGGCTTGTAAGGTAAGGAGTGTATGAACGGTAGATTTTGAGTTGTTCTGAATCTTGTCGAGGTGTGCACGAAATGTTCAAGGGGCGTCCAAGAGCAAGAGAGTCAAAGCGCCGGCATCGATCACGGTCGTCTAGATTTGGCATTCAAGAGCAAGGGTCGTGAAATTAGTTTCCAGGAACTTGGTAGCTCGCATAAATCGAAATATGGCAGTTGCATAGGAGGAAACACAGAGGACGTCTTGTTGTGTGATAGTCTTCGAGATCATGCAGGTACAGAAGGGGGTTCACCCAGGAGGTGTTTTATCAGCCGGAGGGAAGGAATCATCGTAGAAGCTTCTCCGATTCTATATGCCATATATTACAGTACCCGTCTACCTAGTCGCTATGCTGACCAAGAGCTGTACATTTATCCTGTGATGGTCTCATGTTCATGCAGAGGACTTGTTTTGTGGACAGCAGGAGAGAAACTTTTGTGCGATTGGCAGCAGGCCAGAGAGATACCTAGCTAGGATGCACGGAAGATAGTAATTACTGTGCATCGATGCGAGCAGTTTGTGGCCTGCTTCGACAAGCCTGCTGCAGCTGCATGTCGGGACGAAACTTGATGACTTGGTGAAGATCGACCAGTGAGAGAAGGTTCAAGGTTGCGATGAGAGCTTTAGTTTCAGGCCTCAGGCACCAAGGCAAGTAGTGGTGTGAAAGTTGGAGAGCTGCCGAACATCGAACCACCTGCATTTCCCAAGAGCTCTTCCACACCTCGACAACAACAACTACCTACAACACAACAATGAGACCAACGCTAGGAAGACTCGCTGCTCAAGCAGCCAAGAGCTCAGAGGGCCATGTCTTGAACAAGGGCGCCAAGCGGGATCCCGAACTCTACGTATGTCGTCTCGATCACCATTCCTCTCACTCTGGACGACCGGCATAGCTCGACACAGCTCTTTTAGGGATAGTGTAGGGATCAATTGCTAATCTGTGGATTGATTGTAGGTTCTTCTCGCCGTTATGTCCGGTGCCTTCGGTTTGGCAGGATTCTACTTCGGTAACATCGACCCATTATACACGCAATTGCCTGGATTCAATTGACCTCGATACAGGCCGCAAGCCAACTTCTGCAACCTCAGAGGCGAAAGTCAACGTTGCCGCTGGCGGTATGCCATGGCAAACCGAGGCCTCAGCGGGTGACTCGGCTCGCGAGCACTTCAAATACCGTACGTCTACAGAACGACCCCATTTCGTTTCGGATTCTATATCGTCTAAGGCACATAAGTCTCCGCGAGCTCATGGGCGGAGCTCAAGCTTTCTGAATCCAGACACCAGAATACCAGTTTTTTCAATGCCTAGGCAATTACTGACTTTGGCTTCACAGAATATCACCCAGGAGGTGACCCAAAGAATCCTCCCAAGGACGCGCCTAGCGCTCTTCACAGCGTCATTGTCCCCAACGTCAACTTGCCAAAGGTACGAATCACCCCTCTAAGATCAATCGATACGCAAGAGCTCCAGGGAGTTTGATAGCAGATATGTGGTGGGGCCACCGCGGCTGCAGGTAGAAGTAAGGCAAGATGCTAACATTTTAACAACAATAGGAGCTGCACGAGAAGTACAACAAGTGGGGCAAGGATGGATACTAGAAGAGGATAGATGGTTGTGGTGATCGAGCATGGACGGCGGCTAGAAGAGCTGTATTGTAGATAAGGATAAACTTGAAATTGCGTTCCTAGGCAACTTTTCGTCTAATGGACACCGGTGTACAAAGGATCAGTTGCCATTCGTACACCTGATTATCTTTTGTCGGTCTATTCTACCACCGTAAGTCAGATATGGACCATCACTAGATGCTGTTTCTTTCTGGAATAGCCAACCTCTTGAGTTTTAAACTACCGGAGAAGTATTCATAAGACACACTATTATTATCAAACAATTGAAATTACTTGGCTCCATTGAGAGCTCTGACAAGCTCTTCGTTATCGTTCTGTCCTCTTGCGTGCTCTCGAGCTCGAAAGCGGCTCTCAGCCTTGTCCCTCGGACCCATGCTCAGACGTCTAGACCCAATTGGGTTAGAGATTATGCTATTTTGGGTTGAGCTCCTGGAAGAAAGTTTGTTCTTGCTTCAAATATTTCGTAGAGTAGAGTGTAGATAAAAATGATGAACGATTGTTCATGATACGCAAAAGTGCTTGATATATTGGTACACAAGATTGAGGCTGTTGAAATTCTAAATTTGGACCACAGCTCATCTGCAAGCTCGTTCCGGTGCGTCAGGCTAAGAAATCTGGCTTCAAGTGACAAAAGGGATACGCGACTTTCTTCTTACCCCCTACAGCGGACACCCCACGACAACGAGCACTCCCGTCCTTCAACTTCGATGCTGCGCTTTTAATTCTTGTCGCGAATTCTTCTTTACTTTCTTTCAAGGACTACTCAATTGCGCAGGGACCTGGCGCAACTCCATTAACTCGAGGGCTTGTGAAAGCTCCAAAGTCAGGCCAGCCTCACCCACGCCGACCTTCCACACATCTGCAAACATGGCCAAGTCGACCAAATCCGCGAGAGCGGTGACTCCAGATCCTGTGCGAATTCCCCAAAGCAAGAAGATTGTTTCGAAGCCCACCGACTATACATCAGAGGGAGTTGAGGACCATGACATCTTCCTCCTTCCCGGATCTGACTATCAGGTCATGATCTTAGCTACGGTCATGGCGGCAGTCGTCAGATTATTCAGGATATACCAGCCTAGCAGTGTCGTCTTCGATGAAGTCCAGTACGTTGTCCTATTATTCTAAATGGTTGAACATGAACTAATTCTGGACAGCTTCGGTGGATTTGCATCAAAGTACATCAAGGGGAAGTTCTTCATGGACGTACACCCGCCGCTCGCCAAATTACTTCTTACACTCGCCGGATGGTTAGCTGGATTCGATGGAGAGTTCGACTTCAAGGACATTGGAAAGGATTATCTCGAGCCCGGTGTACCATACGTGGCCATGAGAATGCTCCCAGCTGTCTGTGGTATTCTGTTGGCTCCTACGATGTTCTTGACGCTGAAGGCTATTGGATGCAGAACAACTACTGCATTCATGGGTGCCTGCCTCATCATTTTTGGTAAGAATATCTGCAGCAGATTTCAGGAGACAATTGCTAATTCAGTTCTTGTTAGAAAACGGTCTTCTTACTCAAGCACGACTCATCCTCCTCGATTCCCCACTTATGATCATGACTGCATTTACCGGATTGTCTTGGATATCGTTTATGAACCAACATGAGCAGGGTCCTTCGAAGGCTTTCCAGCCAACTTGGTGGTTTTGGCTTGCTATGACCGGTCTCGGTTTGGGAGCTACTGTCAGTGTCAAATGGGTTGGACTGTTCACAATTGCTTGGGTTGGAAGCTTGACTGTTCTGCAACTGTGGATTCTGCTAGGAGATGTCAAGACCGTCACCCCTGTAAGTTTTCCCCAAACCCCTGAAAAGCGTCACGCTGATCAATGTAGCGTCTTTTTGCCAAGCACTTGGTGGCCAGAATATTCTGCCTCATTGTCATCCCATTGACTTTCTACATGGCTATGTTTGGTATCCACTTCCTCTGCCTTGTCAACCCTGGTGATGGAGATGGGTTCATGAGCTCCGAGTTCCAAGCTACTCTCAACTCCAAGGCCATGCAGGATGTCCCAGTCGATGTTGCATTCGGCAGCCGAGTCAGTATCCGTCACCACAACACCCAAGGAGGATACTTGCATTCTCACAACCTCATGTACCCGACTGGAAGCAAGCAACAACAGATCACCCTTTATCCCCACAAGGATGAGAACAACGTCTGGCTTCTCGAAAACATGACCCAACCTTTGGACATCAACGGCGAGCCAATCAATGGTTCTCTTGCGTGGGATACCATCTCCCCGCCTACCTTCATCAAGGATGGCGATACTATCAAGCTCTACCACATGACTACCAACCGCCGTCTCCACTCCCACGACGTTCGACCTCCCGTCACAGAGGCCGACTGGCAAAACGAAGTCTCTGCGTATGGTTACGAAGGGTTTGAGGGTGATGCAAATGATTATTTCAGAGTCGAAATCATCAAGTCGATGTCCGATGGAGAGGAGTCCAAGAACCGTGTCCGTACTATTCAGACTAAGTTCAAGCTTGTCCACGTCATGACTGGTTGTGTCCTCTTCTCGCACAAGGTTAAGCTTCCTGAGTGGGCATCTGAGCAACAGGAGGTTACATGTGCCAAGGGCGGAACCCTTCCCAACAGTGTCTGGTATGTCGAGCAAAATGAGCACCCTGGACTTGGCGAGTCTGCAGAAAAGGTCAACTATAGAAACCCTGGTTTCTTCGGCAAATTCTGGGAGTTACAAAAGGTCATGTGGAATACCAACGCAGGTCTCGTCGAATCTCACGCTTGGGACTCTCGCCCACCTTCTTGGCCAATTTTGAAGCGTGGTATCAACTTCTGGGGCAAGGACAACCGTCAAATCTATCTCATTGGAAACCCAATCATCTGGTGGTCTTCTTCCTTAGCGATCGTCGTTTACGTGCTCTTCAAGGGTCTGGCCGTCCTCCGCTGGCAACGCAGCTGCAACGACTACAGCAACCCGATCTTCAAGCGCTTCGACTATGAAGTCGGAACAATGGTACTCGGCTGGGCTTTCCACTACTTCCCATTTTACCTCATGCAGCGTCAGCTGTTCTTGCACCACTACTTCCCAGCACTTTACTTCGCAGTTATGGCTCTATGTCACATCTACGATTTTATTACTTCCCGCATTCCAGGTATTGGGCTTCGTGAGAACCCACTCTTCGGACGTCTCGGTGCTACCGTCTTCGTGGCTCTGAGTGTGGTTGCTTTTGCTCTCTACTCTCCCCTCGCATACGGAAATCCATGGACCCAGTCTGCTTGCAACAAGGTCAAGCTCTTCGATTCCTGGGACTGGGACTGCAACACATTCCTTACCGAGGTAAATTCATCTCATATCCCCGAACGAGTCCTCCCGAGTCGTGGCCGCGGGAACTGAAAACTAACCTTGGTAGTATTCTCAATACTCTACTCAGTCTATCCACGCCAATGCTGATGTCCACAAAACCAGCTCACCTCTGATCCCATCTGAAGCCGCTGTTCCACCACCACCCGCTGCTGGTGAGCAGAAGCCAATCATTGAACAACCCCCAGCTGGTATCTCCGAGGCCCCACCACTTGTTTCGCCTCCACCAGCAGGAATGGCCCAAAGCGTCGTTTCTCGTGAAGAGAAGGTCGAGTACAGGGATCAGGACGGAAACCTCTTGAGCCCAGAGCAGGTCAAGGAGCTGGAAGGAAAAGTCAGCTTCAAGACCCGATACGAGACTCGCACTCGACTAGTCGATGCCCAGGGTAACGAGATCAACCCACCGCCAGAGGCAGCAGGCGTTGCACCTCCTCACCCGGACGTCGAAGGCGTTGATTCTTCAACCATCGGCAAGGCGGAACCGGAGTCACAAGCAGAGCCAAACGCCCAAAAGGAGGTCAAGGCTGATGAGAGTAAGGAGGAGAGTATCGCGAAGTCAGATACTGGTGCTGCTAAGCCAGCGAGCGAGGGTAACGAGGCAACAGCCAACTAAAATATCTTTTCATTTGTATGGGGGGAGTGGGTGATGGGGTTTGGGAATAAGGACATACTCGCCTTTGTATACTACGATGTAAGAGAGCATCATATAATCTGACGGCTTTTACAGTTTGAAGATCTCCCGGCTAGGTATGAACATTGTGCTTGAGCCCATGTGTGCGCCGTGCAGAGTGTTGGTGAATGGGTGCAAGGTAATTGTCTCTGGAGGAAAGAGATTGAAATTTCGTCGCCAGTGTCGTGGGAGGTGCCCAAATAAATCCGTGTGACGAGCACAGTTCAGTCTAACGAATGTTTATTGTTGTAACAGTCCTAGGACATTGACAGTAGTCACATCAAAGTCCCTCCTGCTTATCTGACAATGTTTACACATTTGCTTTTGAAATGACGGTTCGATAAAGGAACATTGCGATGCCGCACTTTAGTACGGTATCAGTACACCTATACCCAAGTCTACTCCCCAACGCCATGCCACATGACAGATTGTTACCACCCCTCCACAATTGTTGTCTTCAGTGGAAGTCCCCCAACCATCCGTGCTGTGATGCCCCACGATATATTAAGGTCTTCCGTCTCTCCATGCGGAGGCTTGATATCAAAGCTACCAATCAGCTGAGCCAGAAGAGCTTTGTTTTCCGCAAGCGCAAATCCTGTGCATTGTTAGTGATATTCATGAAAATCAGCTTGAAGAATATTCTCACCTCTCCCAATACAACTCCTCGACCCATACCCAAAACTAAGAAACGCCAAACTATCCTTCGCACCCCCATTAACCTTATCCGTCAACCACCTCTCCGGGTTAAACTCCCTAGCATCCTCTCCCCACAACTTCTTGCTCTTATTAATCGCCCACATATGGATCTGTATCACTGTTCCCTTCGGAAACACAGTCCCGCCGATCTCGACGGGGGATTGGGCGATTCGTCCTAAGACGGGGACCGGGGCGTAAACGCGCAGGATCTCTTTGGAAACGGCTTCGAGGTAGGGGAGTTTGTCGAGAATGGATTCGGTAACTTCGACGCCTGAGGTGGGGCTTGGGAGATTTTCGCGGATTTCTGACCGGAGGCGCTGCTGGATGTGGGAGTAGCGGGGTTGTGAGAGGAGGTAGATACCCCAGGTGACTGCTGTTGCGGAGCTATACGATATTAGCAAAGATACACTCGGAGAATTGGAGTCAGTTACGTTTCATGGCCAGCGCCGAGAAGTGTCTTGGATTGATCTACTAAGTTCTCAACACTGAAAGCACCGTTTTCCATGGCGGCGGATATGATATCTTGGTGCACGGCTTTGGTATCCTTCTCTTTTGGCATATCACTCTGTCGCTCAGCGATGAAGTTCCTAATCCAGTTCGTCACAGCTCCAACGGCTTCTCGAAGAGTCCTAGCATTTGCTGTGGGAAGAGAGTTGATGAGAGTAGGGTGCGTAAGCAAAGACAAGATGAAGGCCAGCCTTGAATTGGCATTTGGGAGGAATGCAGCTCGGTAGGAAGTATTTAGATCAGTCTCGGGATGCGAGAGTGCGTGGAAATCTGAGCCGAATCCCGCTTTGCTGATGATGTCCAAAGAGACACGACCGGCCCAGTCGTCGATGTCGATGATTGCTGATGAGTTCTTCTCGGGAGAACTGGACTGGATTTCTTGCTTGATGAGGGTTGTCATTTCTGTCGCTTTTCCCCAGAATAGTGGATACAGATTCTTGATGACCTTGAAGTTGAATACTGGCAAGAGGTGCTTTCGTTGATACTGAGAAGAGGTTAGAGACATGTCCACAAGTACTCAAACTTGAAAGGTCATACTTTATGATCCTTGCCCTCTGCAACAACGAGGCCGTTTCCGAGGATGCTTTCCAGAATCTTTTTCAGCTTAGGTCGCTTGGTGAAGTGATCGGCTTTGGTGCCAAGAAATTCCGCCACGAGCTTAGGATCGGTGATCGTGACGATTTCGCTATTGAACATATCGAGAAATCGTATGAAGCCATTGTTTGGGACAGTATCCATCAACTCAAGAATCTCGTTGGAATTATGCGGTTTTATAAAATGCTTGAGATTTCTCTACAATCATTTGTTAGTAAAGACATGGTAGGTGAAGAACACATAAAGTACCGGTTCTTGAGGGAGTTTGAGTAAAGGACTGAAGTAATATGGCTTCAAGAACACCAACCAGATAATATTAAATAAAACAAATATACTGAATGTCAAGGCTGCTAGGCTGGAGAGTGAAAAAGGTGTTGCCATGAAACGGCTGCAGAGAAAGGTAGTAGAGCCAGCTAAGGCCAGCATTACAAGAGTCGACATCTCGCAGTAATATTCAAAACAAGCACTATGATAAAGTCCAAGATAGCTCAGAACAATCTACAATACATAATGTCAAAGCAAATTGCAGATTGCATTCTTCTTATATGGGACAGTTGTGAGTAACACGGTGCAAGGACACGCCGTGCTGGCCGAGGTAGGCTTGCAGAGTGCGCAAAGTACGAAAGCATCACTCTCTTTGGTTCGGATATTGCCTAACAAGGATAGCTGGATGCAATCTGACGCTGACGTGAGCGGGGCATCATCCTTGGCATCCTATCGAGTCGGCCGGTGGTAGAAATCAAGCTGAAGGAGTATATTGCTTTTGAGCCGCAGTGAACCACCCAGATGGGTCGTGGGATGCAGCATGCAGCATTGTGAGGCTCGAGATCGATATCTGGTGGATGATGATGGATAAGGGGAGCGCTGTCTTGGCACCCTCGCATTTCGGATTAACCTTTATTCCAGCGGTCTGTTCTCTCGAGTTCACTCCTGTCGATACCGCGATCAATCAACCCACTTCACTTTGGCTCAGTTGCTGCCGATGAGTTTGCACTCTGTGTTCCTTGCAATATCGTCCCAAAATGTTAATCAACATATATCAAGCAACATCAATGGCTGCAACGCGTGCGCCACTCCAACTCCTCGATGGATCTGGAATGACTAGCTCCAGTCCTAACACAACGTTCTGGTTCAAGCCGTTTGGTTTCCCTTTTGAGTGTTCATGTATATGTTCTCCAGTGTGTGGCCAATACGTGTTGAGTATCCTCGCGACCTGGCAGAAAATGGAGACCTAGATTGACGCGGAGGAGTTGATGAAGGCACGTTGTTACAGACCGCTCACAACAACATGAACCGGAAACAATTAGGGCTGTTTTCGATAATATACATACACACTTTCTACTGCAATTGTTCGGGTTCGTTCTTTGGCGCTCCATTATTTCGCCTCCTGATTGGCTGCATTCCCGACTCCAGCTAGTGCTGATGCTGAGCTCCCCCTTTGCCAAGCGAAACTGTGAATTCATTTAGTCCTCAAAAGTTATAAAATGGAAGATGTGCCTCTCCAGCATTGCAAAATGGCAAGCCCTCAATTTGCCATTCCAGAAGAATTCAAGAACGCCATTCGTTACGTCGAATCCCAGGATCTACGATCTGACGATGAAATCCTCAACTCGTTGACGAAGCATGTTCCTATGAATTCGGAAAAGAACATCTGGGCGTTTTGGCATTCTGGTGCCCTTTCCATGCCATCTTGGTGTCAACGAAATGTCGTGAATTGGGTGCGTCTATGCGGTCCGTCATGGACACTTCGTGTTCTCGACAATGTCCCTGGTTCTCCGAACAATGCTCTCAGTTGGGTTCCTGCAGAGATGCTGCCAGAGACTTTCGTGAGGGGAACGATGGATGGACCGTACACCGGTCCTCACAGTGCAGATTTCCTTCGTGGAGCGGCTCTCTTCGAATACGGTGGAGTCTGGATGGACACTGGTATCATTCTCATTCGTGACCTTGACAGGATATGCTGGAGGCAACTGGAAGATCCCAAGTCACCTTTCCAGGTCTCTGCTCCGTGGATGTTTGGAACCCACATGGCGAATCACTTTGTTGCAAGTCGGAAAGGAGATCCATTCATAAAGCGCTGGTAAGTACAGCCACAATTATTACAACCTTGCTCCAAGATCATGCATCCAACCTTTCGTGCACCACGTGCTGACACGTACAGGCACGATCTGTTCATCCACCTTTGGAAGGATCAGAAGAATTGCGGCCGCATCATCGAGAATCCCTTGGTCCAATTCGGCAAGGCAGTCAAATTCGAAGACTCAGAAGCTAGGGGCTTCAAATGGGACTTCAAAGTCCAACCTACAATGGTTATGGGATATATCGCCCAGGTCCTATCCTGGGATCGCTTATGCATGCTGGAAGATCCAAACGACGGATTCAATGGCAGGGACTACTACGCCGAGAAAGTCCTGCTATTCGATTCTTTGACAGAGGACTGGAGTGTTGAAGACACGGTCGGATTCGAGGGCCAGAATTTCTTCAACGTATTAACTACGAAGCTCGATGCAGATCCGGAATCGGAGCAGTACAAGGATGCGTACAAGACTGTCTGGAGGATGCTGACAAAGGCGAGCATGCAGAAGATAACACACGGGAAGGAATTGACAAAGACACCGGCGTGTGGCGTGCTTCTGGATAAGAAGGAGAATGAAGGGAAGGATGTGGAACCAGGTACTTTTGCGAGTCTACTTCGGTATGGGACTGTTCACTTTGAGCAATTGCGGGAGACGATTGATTATGTTAAGACTGAGAAGCCAGAGTATGTGATTGCAAAGGGGCTTCTAGAACCATAGACTTTGTTTCATAGATAAGAGCAGAAGTTCAGCGAATAAATGAGGAGTATATATCACTTGACTGGACTATATTTCAGGGCCGTGTGAGCAAGGCCCCATCTAGTGTCATCTCTTGTTTTCGAGAGCACCTTTGATATGTATGATGACAAACCCCTCCCCAGGAACTCAAGGGTCATACTTAGGCGGTGAAAATGGGCAGAATCCGACCCCTCCAAGTAAATTTCTCGAAGCACCGAAAATGCGACCAGAAACATCACAAATCGCCCATCATGCCTACGGAGCTAGAGGAGGTATGTACTGGCTTTCATGCGTGGAGGATAGTAACTGACCATCTGCAAGCTTGTTGAGTTCATATCTCATGGCAATACTCAAGTCCGGCAGCTTGGTGAGTTCCCTCGAGTCTGAAGTGAAGAGCGAAACTGATGTACGCCACAGCTGTTGAAAATCTTGTGCCGTACTCTCTTTCACAGCCCGCGATATTCAAGACGAATCAGCTACTTCCAATAAAGGATTTGAAGATGTTAGTACGAGATTATAAAGTTAGTCAAGCCCGGCCTCCAACTCGAGGTTGCGACTTACACCTCCCAGCAAATAGCTCGAGATGCGATTACAATCCTTATAAACCTCTCGACTGATCGTGAGGTCCTAGAATACCTTGCGTCAGATAAGGAATTTATCAAAACACTACTTGGCAGAGTCACAGTATGTCAGTCTCCTCCTTCCACCCTACAGAGCACTTGCTGATGCTCTCAATCCAGAACCCCACAGAACCCAATGCAAATCTCATGTCAATGCTCCTAGCCAACCTCGCAAAATACGACGAATTGAAAGAGATTATCACCCTCGAGCGGCCAGCGCCAAAAGAATTATCCTCCAACAATAAAGCCATCGACCAACTCCTCGACCTCTTCGTGAAAGGTGCCGACGGGACCTATAACAAGGAAGCAGACTTCGATTATCTGGCCTACCTCTTTGCAGATCTCGCCAAACACAAAGAAGGACGGACATACTTCCTCACGAAACAAGAATACGATGATGTCGTCCCTCTTACAAAACTCACAGTCTTCACAGAGCACAAATCAGACATTCGGAGGAAAGGTGTCGCATCTACAATCAAGAATGTTGCATTCGAGGTCGAAGCACATCCATCTTTCTTGTCGGAAGGCGAGATCAATATCCTACCATATTTGCTGTTACCAATCACAGGCAACGAGGAATACGAAGAGGACGATATGCTGAGCATGCTTCCCGACCTACAATTATTGCCACCGGACAAGGCTCGAGATCCAGACCCCGCAATCATACAAACGCACGTCGAGACACTCATGTTGTTAACAACCACGAGGGAAGGAAGAGATATACTGCGAGATATCAAAGTGTATCCTATCATTCGAGAGCTACATTTGCAAATTGAGCACGAGGAGTTGCGAGAGGCGTGCGAGAGATTGGTTCAGGTGCTTATGAGAGACGAGGAAGGCGAGGAGAAAGTTGATGAGGGAATGACCGCTCTGGAGAGAAATCCACAGAAACGACTGGCGCCACCGAAGGATAATGGCGTGCCGGGCAGTTGGGCAAAGCAAGATGTGGAAGAAGAGGAAGAGAGTGACGATGATGATAAGATAATTGAGGTATAAATCGTAAGAAAATAAAAGAATACTGCAATCTTCAGAATGGAGACAAAGCCTGGAAACGTCAATATTGAGCACAAGTGTTCTCAGCAGCACGGACTTTTGCGGGTGGTGAGTGTTCCTGCTTCGCAGGACAATCTGTCATTGCTAATGTACTTGGCAATTTAGGACTTTCTATTATGTTATACGTGCTCCTACTTCCAGCTTTCACCATGCTCCACTCTCGGTTACGCCTCAGGATACATCCACATCGAGTAACGAGTGCTATCGAACTCCTCTTAGAATGAATGCTCGAACCCCTCTTTCCACTGTTCAAAGTTATGGGAGCGAAGAGTCATGATTGGACCAACCCACCAATCAGTCGTACCGGCACTGTTACAATTCTTTTTGTTGCACATCTCTAAGTAATGAAAGCAATGCTTTTAATATAAGTCTCTTTGGGTGAAGATTCTTGGTTTTTGACTGGCCTCACCGAAGGTCTAGTGTTCTAGTTTCCGAAGTCAATGAAGTCCTACTTGAGCCCTATCAAATTTTTGGTAGCGAGAACAACTTTTCTATCTTTACCTAGTTCCTACTTATGCAATTGTTATATTTCAATTTTGCGTGCTCTGCTCGGCTTCGTTGCATTTCTCCTTTGCATACCATCAGAATCTTACCTTGACATTGTCCATATATTGCCATATTGAGAGAGGATTTCAGTTAGTCTGAGGCTAGAAGATAACAGGCAGTCGTGCTGGGACTGGTACGGAGTCCTGGACTGTGACATTCAAGAAGAATGATAACAGAGATAAACACGGAAAGTGAGAGGAAAGTACGGAGGAGTTTTAAAAGAGATCGAGGAATGATCCAGGTAGAGCCAGGACCAATGCTTGCATGGTTCTATAATTTCCCAAATTCATCAATAATGTTTAAATCTCGGAGCACCAAACCCTCTGAAGTATCCCATACTCTCCAATGTCATGACTTTTCTGGGACATTTTCGGATGATCTTGGATGCGCAAATTACCTGAAGCCTTTGAAGTCTTTTGCTAGCCAGACGCACAACTGAGTTATTAAAGCAGGAGGATCGTTAGAAGATGGGATCAATTGAAGGTTGTTGAGAAGGAACTAGCTGAGCAGGTGCAGTCTCCGGATAACTCTGAGTTCGATACTGTTGTGGTGGAGGATAGGAGGAAGACTGGTTGAAGGTCATACTTTCTCCATTCGAGGAAGCGGAACAATTTCTAGGTAATTCCTTTCTTACTCTAGACTAACGCTCAAATAAGTTCCCTGATTATAGCCAGAGCTCTCAAACCCCGCTATGCCTCCTTTTCAGGTTTGGTGTCTCGGCAATCCTGATAACGAATTTTGTCGCCGACGACTTCCCCTCTCTCAGAGTCTTTAATGCCTTCTCCAATCCTGCCAAACCACCTTCCACAACCTCAAACGGATGAATATTGAGTTTCCCTTCTTGCAACCAGCTCCCAATCAACCTCGAATACGCAAATCCAAAATCCTTCCCTCCGACACCCATTCCCAATCTATCCTTCTTGCCTAACGGCTGTAGTTCCTTCCACAAACTCCCTACCATTGTGGTAGATTGCTCAATACCTTCGGGAATATCTTCTCTATGTCCACCAAGCACAAAGGTCACCCTTCCAGTCTCCAGATCCATTGCCCGCCAATAATTCTCATGACTTGCCTTCTCGCTGATGCCGTCAAACACAAACTCCAACTTCCTCCCACCTAGCACTTTCTTCACCTCCTCCACAACCTTCTCCGGCCCCTGTCTATAATCAATACTCACGTCCCCCTTACTCCTATCAATCAACGACTCCACAAATGCCCCTCCCCTCCCCACAACACAAATCAGTGGATGCACACCCATAATTCCCGCCAATTTAATAACCGCCGCCCCAACCGCACTACTCGCCCCATAAACCAACAAGAGTTTCTCGGCTCCCTGTCCCTTCCTCGTCTGCATCTCAGCAACATCCCATGGACCAGTTTTGACCCTCAACATCCCACAAAGCCCAATGACCCCCATATAAGTAGCCATCGGCACTGTACACGCCTCCTCAAACGGCATCTTGTCATCGAGATGGAATGTCGTCCATTCATACACCACGGCATATTCAGCATAACTCCCATGCGGAGTCCCAAGTTCATGGAGAGCGGCGACTCGATCTCCGGGCTTGAATGAGAGGACTGAGGGGCCGACAGAGACGACGGTGCCGGCGATGTCGTCGCCGGAGTTGGGACAGGAGCGGATGGTCATTAGGTTGCTGGCGGCCATTTTCCAGTCTTTGGGGTTACAGGATGTGGCGGCTACCTTGACTAAGAGGGAGTGCGGGTGTGTGAGTACGGGGATGGGGACGTCGTGGATGGAGACGGTGGTTTCGGCTGAAATATGGGCTTCTTTCATTGTTGTTGGGAGAGTTGCCATTGTGATTGTTCGAGATGAGGGGCTTGTTTGATGAGCAGGGAGTGGTGAAATTCTAAAAGGATTGAAGATTGAGAGAAGGAGAGAATTCGCGTGGATCCTTGATAATAGCAGATAGTGGGAATTGAGAGAAAGAGGTTTCAAAAACGGTAAAAGGTGCATTGCTATAAATTGCAGATTCCCGATATGACTAGCATCGTATCATCATCCGTGAACTCCGGCATGCTTATGCCGAGATCTTCCCCTCCCATCATTGTGATGATGAAGGAAAGTATAGGTATCAAAGCTTGATGTCTACATTGGCGAGGGGCTGACATATGCAAGAAGCGGAAGTCTCAAGGGGGAGCATTAGCTTGCCGATCATGCACGATAATGGCAAGTGCGAAAGTCAATTGGTCCCCCCTTTGAGCTAGCAACCGAGTGCGAAGAGCGAAGGTGGGGTCAAGCCACATGCGCTTAAGATGACGGTTTCTGATACTGTCGTGATGTATCTAGGGTGACTTTGAAATCTTCTCTTGCGATTGGGCTAGACCAAGAGGGAATGCTGCGGATGTGAAGGACGCTTCTGCATTCAAGCTTACAAAGCACATCGTAGGAATTGTCCTAAAACTGGGATTGTGGCATGTGAAGACACGGGGCTAAGGGAGAGAGCTGTAGGTAAATTGAGAGGAGAAAAGACTATCATTGATTCGATTTTGAGCACAACTTTACTTTATCATGCCAGGTATTTCTCTAACCGGGGGGACACTTAAACACACAACGGCTGCGGCTGCCCAGGCTTCGCATTATACCCAATCCTACCCGCTGGCAAAAAGAACAACGCAACCAGTGCCCCCCTTCGTACTTGAGGGTAGTGATGCGTGCCTGCGCCAGGACTTGTCCTATACCCAAGATCTCGGTGTTAGTATTCCTATTTCAAACACTTCAAAGAGAATAGTAGAATGTCCTAGAAGCCTCAGGATATTTAGACTGTCGAAACAAAGAGGAAAGGGGAATATTGCTCCGAGAAGGTGGGCTTACCACCCTGCTCCCTGCCACCCTTGCATGCCCTTCAACTCCGCTCCCTCGTCCAGCAGCACAACACAATTGATCTCTCCATACGGATGAACATGATACTGGCCGGAATACTCGTCCTGAGAGTTCATGTACACAGTCGTGATACTGAAGTATCTCGTCTCTGCTGATGGGAGAAGGATCTTGGAACGTCGGTACATGGCACCGTCCAATTCGACGTTTGCGACCCAGCCTTCTTTCAGACCGGTGCGGACACAGGCACACATGGTGTCGTAGAGGGGGTTACCGGGTCCGTATTCTTTGTTGAGCCTCTCCTCGAGGGCTTTGCCTGGGGTGCTTTGGTATGTTAGCACTGGTAGTGAGTAAAGAAGGGAACCGTACAGGTTATCTATCTCGCTGAAGAACTGCTTGCATGTTGCGACGAGTTTTTGGGCTGTAGGATAAGCTGCAACGTCCACTTCGGTATTGCCAGCAGGATCCATGGCTTCAAATTTCAAGTAAGAGGGTGATACTATGGATGCGGACTTCAAGTCTGTGAAGCAATTGAAAGACTTCTTTGATCAAACTGAAGTGAACTTTTAGAAAGAAGAAATTCGTATAGCTTCGAGGCTCTGAACATTTAAGTGCAAGTTTTATGTAGTTGGTGGTAATACCTGCCAAGCAGCATCTGACTGCGGAGGTGGGAAGTCGGAAGCTCCAACGGCACATAGGCAGGCTACACACACGAATGGCGCTGTGGCTTACCCTAATCAGGAGAAGCTTGTCTGCTAGGGCACATTGCCGGACTTCGCATTTCGCATAGGTCCTCGCTTAGATTCCTCGCTTCAGGGACAGTGCTCGTATGAATATCTTTTGAGAAAAGAACCGCAACTTGACGACTTCTATAGCTACAAGAAACACTGAATACACTCCAACATGTTGGCCGTATTCCAGAAGGCAACGACGAGAGGAAGAATAGAACGGCAAACATAAACGAGAAGAGGTCTTCAGATGACGAGAAGTATAACATAACATAACATTGCTGCAAAATCTGCAACCTCCTGCATCAAGCCGCAACCGACGGCTTGTTCTGCAAGATCATAGAAAGCGACGAGAAAACGTTATCACCGAGCAAAGGAGCAGAACAGCAATGTGGCGTCTTTCAGTTCTCCGTTTACCTTGACGAGCTTGGAGTTGTGTGCTTAGAAATCTTGAATGTACTCCAGATCTGGAGGCTTGTCAAATCTGATGGGGAGTGGCAACTTCCGGGCAATGAATTTACCACAGCCCACAGGACGAACCGGCCAGAACATGACATTAAGTGTAGCAGTTGCCTTTGTCTCGCTGATTGGGTTGACGAATCGGAGATATTGGATCGTCCCGTAGCGCATTTGCAGGCTGTCCGTGAAATACCGCTGCGCTGATTGGACGAGGTCAATCAGAGGCCGAGTTGCCCGCCGCTAACACATTCCAAGGCTCGGAGTCACGTGTAGATGAACTTCCTCCTCTTCAACATCTCCACAAGCCAATGAGTTGTCCTGATGATTTATGAGCGGACATTCTGTCCAGAAGAAAGAGAATAGACGAGACACCATGTCGGCTCGAGTTATGAAAGCACACCACAAGGTGAGGACTGGGTGCATCCAATGTAAAGCTCGTAGGATTAAGGTCAATTCCATCATTTTGTAATCGGGGCCGAAGCTGACGGATCTAGTGTGATGAATTGAAACCGCGGTCAGTATTGCTCGGCTCTTGACCATGAATGCTTGTTGACGAGGTCTTCCAGCTGTTCACGTTGTTTGAGATACTCAGAAGAATGCACCTATCCAGTGCCTAAAGAAGAATCCTCGAAATTATTCAAGCCGACCACAGATTCAGAGATATCTGGGCCACTCCGGCCCACCGGCTCGATAGAACGTCCCAAGGACATTAACAACTTTACCTCAGAACTGAATCTAGGAGATCTAGGACTTCTCCATGAGTGGACTATGAGTGCTTACACCGGCTTCGTTGATCAACCCAGAACCGAGCATCTATGGCAGGCTGAGATTCCTCGAATGGCGCTAAAGCATCCGTTTCTGATGCGTGGAGTCCTAGCTGTGTCCGCTTTGTACAAAGGTCGAATGGAGCCCGATAAGAAACCCCATTATTTGCAGGTTGCAGCATATCATCAAAACCTGGCTCTTCCAGCCTATCGATATATTGTCGAGGACCTTGATAATCGAATGGATAGAGAGAATGCTGGAGCAGTCCTTGCCTTCGGTCATCTGACGACAGCATACGCTTTCGCGTCACCTCACGCCCCAGGCAGCATCCTATTTGCTGGTTTGTGTGCCTCGACTGGCGTTCCCGAGTAAGCCACCTATTCCCGCCCAAAATGCTACTTTTTTGTATGAAAACTCCCAGGGTTGGGGGTTGTCTTAGGGGCTGCAAACGGAATTACAAACGGATGCGACACTTGAGACAACCGCCAACCCCGAGAGCTGCTACCTATTTTTTCAGCTTTTATAGTGCTAACTTGTGGGAGGTGGCTATATCTGACTCGAGGATGTCGAAAGATCATGGTAATGGCGAAAGACTGGATAAGTTCTGGCCCAATGAACCTGGTGATGCGGGATATTGATAGTCCAATCGACCTGTCTCTGAGCCCGGACGACCACCATTTAGCTGCGCTGGCAGAGCATCTAGAAAGCCTGCCCATATCAGGCCCCGAGGACAGCGAGGAGATGGATGCTTTTCGTGAGGCATTGTCCCAGCTCAGAAGGAGCTTTGCATTGCCGTGGCAGGCTGGAGATCCATTGAGCGCCAAATTTTCATGCTTCGCGTGGGTAGAGTTCATCCCGCAAAGATATCTCGAGCTATTGAGTGTGTTACGGCCTGTGGCGCTGGTGATTCTCTCGTATTTCTGCGTGCTCTTACACCAATGCGGTCATTTCTGGCACATTAAAGGCGCCGCGGAGAGAATTATTGGTGAAATGTACAATATCCTGGAAGACGACTGGCATGACTGGATTACTTGGCCGCTACAGAGGGTGCTGAATCAATGAGTACAATCGATATGCCTGTCTCGGGAGGCGTGTTGTGAATCCCTTCCGATGATTGGGCGGGCTTCTTTCTCGTCATACCCACGCTGTTAGATCCACGTTGTACCAATTCATCTGAAGTCGTCAGAATCCGAGGAAATTTGAGGCTGGAAATGATGTTGTGGAAGGAAGAATTTTTCTTTTGGCGGCGCGAGAGAAGCTTGGCATGGCATCTGGCACATCTCCGGCCCATTTTCCCCAAACGAACTCCCCCTGACTTCACCCCTTTGAGACTTTACATCCGGATGGTAGTATTGTTGGACGACATATTTCTTTTCGATTGACTAATGGCAAGATCCATTCCTCCGATTGTGCATGGGTTGAAGAATACGATCAAACCAGCAAAAATGTGCATCATTCGATGAAGGCGGGGTGATGTCAGGTCACAGCTTCAACGTACCACAGAACACAATGTGCATCCAGCAATCTCGGATACACCTTCTGATGGAACAATGGTATACCTATATTAGGCAGTTCCCGAGTCTTCCCACTCACTTTTCAATCACTCAACCTTGAAGATCCTGAAGCTCCAATGCCACCGAATATCGCAGTCGAAATGACTCCAGAAGTGCAAGTCGCCGTTGTCGAGGCACTGTATTTGCTGCAAGCATTTTCAGCAGCGATTGTTTCTCTCCAAATCGTCCAATTCTTCCTGTTCTCGAGATTCAAGGATGCTCACAAGATTGTGTAAGCTCTTCATTCTCCGAAAGTCGAGGTACACCAGACTGACATTGGTGATAGCATCTACACCGTCGCACCTCTGCTCGGCTTTATCCAGGTCTTCACCGTTCTGACTCAGATCAGAGCCATCGGCCGCAGTCACAAGATGAATGTCGACTTCGAATGGATCAAGTCTGGGATCGTGACCGCGTTGTGGCTCTGGTTGGCTATTGAGAGCGGAGTGAGCAAGTGGGGAAGTGATGCTCATATGACTGTGGCTTGTGTCCTATCCTTGCTCTTCATTGCGTGAGTAGCATTGTTTATTTGGTAGGAGGGCTTTGCTGATGGTGTGGCAGTCTTGTATTCTATTCGACATTGATCATGGCAGCGAACAAGCATAGAGGACACAGAGAGGGACGAGTTGTGTTGTCAGAGTAGACGATCGATGTTCATACATGACTAGCTCTACAAACCAGCAGTGGAATCAGCTTTTACTAAAACGAGGGTGATGGAAGAAAATGGGTGGTAGACCAGGGTAGACTTAATAATGATTCCCTTTGTTGTTTCCCACTTTGCATCATACACGGAACTGAGTACTTAGAAACAATACAGACAACCTAAACCTACAACCTTTCACACCGAATCACACAACTATTATGGCGCACATCTGAAACCATGGATCAAGAATTTACAATCCACGGATACTACAGTGTTACTCGACACGACAGCTACTAACTACTGCACGCATTCAGCGGTAAAACCTTACGTCCTTCTGTACATCATCAATCTCCCGAATGCAAGACGACGTAGACAGGCTTTCACCGTATATATCGGCAACTCCAATGAATTTCAATTACACCTGAGGCGATTCAGTCGTCAATTTCGATCAGCTGACCCTATCACCGTTTTCGCCCGAACCGAATTTGCCCCTTTTGCCAAGCGAGGCGAATTTGTTTTGGTCATTAACTTTGGTCAAGTAGAGTCCAAATTGATTGGTTTTAAATTCATGGACTTAAGAATTATGCATAGAGCTTGTTCACTACGATAGGAAATTCGCCCGCGACTTCTATCCACATCGGGATCAAGGGGCTGAAAGTGTCTTGGTGAGGCGTGTGTTCAATGTTTTCTCCGCCGCTGGCAGACCATGCTGTCGAAGTTTATTTTTTAGCTATAATATGTTGACGTAAAATGAGCAGGCAATATTGGTCAACATATAGTAAAGGATGCCATGCCCTGCAAACTTAAAAATGATGCTGCCGCTTCCCTCGATTGAAAGATTCTTCAGCACAACGTGTCCAACGAATTCGAAGAATGTGCTAGTGTCTTTGAAACGATAGCAAGCCATATCTCCCACCTGAATTCCGCATACACAACCAATAACTGTGCACTTCTCCACAGCTCACTCCTTGCTCTCAAGACGTACATAATCTTTGACGCCACGCTCAAGAGAGATGGCAACAACTTCCTGATGTTGGCTGTTACTTTATGCCATGTGCCGCAAGAAGCTCAGTAATATCGCCAAAGCATTTTTCGCCTTAGGAGAGCAAGGTGGGTCTAGTTCTCTTTAATCACCGCAACCCTTCGATTGAAGAAGATATTCGCCGCCCTCAAAGTTGACGCTGATGGTGCAGCAGCTACCAAAGGAATGGGTAGGCGTCATCGGTAGGATAGGCATGCATCTGTTCCAGAGGACGGGAAGGAACAGCGGTGAGTGCTGGGCGGGGCAGGCAGGTTATGACAAAGGTCGTCTTCAAACAGTGTCCGAGTTTCTGCAGATGTCAGCAAGGGAAATGCATCTGCAAAATACTTACGTGCGTCTGGAAAATGTACTGATAGATTGTCGCCGGAGAAAAGTTTGAGCTTCGGCCCGTTTCGGCCCAGGCCACCCGATACCCGAAAGATAGCGTATTAGGTCAGCGGGGATTTGGCGTTGGTGACGCTTCCTTCCAGCTTCAACCTCTCTTTGACACACACTCGCCGCATGCTTGCTATACCCCACGAACCACGCTCTTATATAACAAGGGGCACACACTTTTGAACGTGGTGTATGGTCTCACTCTGTACTCCAGTGGACGTCGGGATCTGTCGGCTGTCTCAGTTGCTTTTCATTGACTGCCTGTATTGCTGCGGACAATCGAATGCATCAAGTAGATTTCACACTTGTCGTCTTTGAATTTGCCTATTTCCTTTCTGTTCAATGTTCGTTTCTCGATCTGTTTCTCGACGGACAATTGCAATGGTCCGAATACCTTGTGACCTGCCTCACAACCCAAACCCCGAAGCAAGACCAGGTCATTATTGTGTTGATCAACCACACTACTACTTCCCCTACTTTTATACGATTGCCATTTAAAAGCTACCATCTCCTCCCGGCCCGTCACATCCTGTACTTGGCTAAAGATGTCTCCTCAAAGAAGTGAGATTTTCTCAAGAGCCAACAAGAGGTTCAAAGCACAATCGCGATACAAATCCTAGAGAGAATGCTTGGCAATATTGGCATTGAGCACAATCAGAAGGCACGGAAAGCTTCCCCTCTCAGAAGCCTATTGACGAAGCTTTTCATTGCTTACGCTTTGCGGGGTTGCCCGAAGAGTTAGTCAATTTCGGCTCATATCCTGCAGTCAATAGCAAGACACTGCGATGTTAGATTCGAGGACCGAATTTTCCCGCCAATCATCAAGCCTTTTGGCGTATTCCAGGTACCACAGCACTGGAAGGTGCATCCCGTGGGAAAATTAATTTTGCATGCGGGGAATGGGATCTGCGAACGACCCCACTTACCTCATTTGGCAGGGGAGCTTCATTCTGAGCTAATACCATTGGGCTACAAGAGCTTAAAATTGTTGAAATTCTGAAGTTTGCAGAGACAATTGACCCGTCATTGTTGATAGAGGGCTAAACACCTGTCTGGCAGAAGATTAACAGGGCATAGTCATTGTTGAAGCTTGGCAAACATTTAAAGTTATGGTTCGCCCACGTCACAAACGCCCAAGAAAACCATCACAGCTCGACCTTGAAATTGCATCACCCTGTCAAGATGCTCTCAAGATCTTTGTTTCTATTGAGTGTTGCGTTCGGCACTCTCGTTGCTTCAGATTGCCCTCCTGCTCGAACTAAAGCTTGTCTCATCCCATCCAAGTACCTTTCGTCAAATGGCTCTGCAGAGTGCGTGCAATTTTGCCCTTTATTTGAAGAGATATTTAGAGCCGAACTCTTCGCGAGTACTGCGAACTCGGCTCCTCCGCTCCTCGACTCCCAAATCATACTTCAATTTGCATACTAATTTATCTACAGTGACTCTCCTGCAGTTGCCGCAGCGTTCGCGAAATGCTCAAGCAACTCAGTCATCATCTTCGAGGGAGTAGATTACAACATCTTCACTCCCATATCTGCCACGAACCTTTCCAATGTCGCGATTCAAATGCAAGGCAACCTGCATCTCCCACAAAACGTCACGGCCGTCCAGAATCTTGTCAACGCCTCCAATGCCCTCACATATTCCACAGCGCTCTACTGTAAGTCAAAATTTGCCTTTGTTATGGAGCCATTTTGGGAGCCGACTTCTCGGGAGAGTCTTCGGGAGACCTCGTCTCCTAAGCTCTTCGAACTTCTAGCAAATCTCATACTAATTTATCGACAGGGTTTACCTTTGCCGGGCCTTCAATCGACTACATGGGTTCTTCTAACGTGTCGAACAGCTGGATCAACTCCTATGGTCAAGCCTGGTGGGACAAGAATCCTGTGAATGGCACTGGAATCGCGAACCGCCCTCACCTTATGTCTTTCAACACTACGAACGGATCTATGTCCCACTTCAAATCTCGCAAACCCATCGGCTGGAATGTTCAACTTGTCGGTAGCAACATCACTATCACGGACACCATCATCGACGCTTATTCCACAAGCGGCAGTTTCCCGTTCAACACAGACGGGTTCGATGTCACTGGAACCAACATCAAGATCTCCAATAGCGTCATCTTCAACGGCGACGATGCCATCGCGGTACAATCTGGATCCCACAATGTCCTGTTCCAAGGGGGGACAATCGGCTACCAAAGTCACGGCATGTCGGTTGGCTCTCTAGGTCAAAATCAAGCTTCTTTCGCCAACGTTTCCAACATTCATTTCGACGACATTACAGTCATCAATGCTGTCTATGCTGCTCGCTTCAAGTCTTGGATAGGAGGCCAAGGATTAGTGAAGAATATCACTTGGTCCAACATCCGGGCCTACAATGTTACATTCCCAATATTCGTCACCCAGACGTATATCAATCAAGGAAGTTCCCAGACTCAGCTTGAGAATGGTTCTGTGGGCGGGAGGCCGAACAATTCGACGGTCGTGATGCAAGATTTCACGTGGGTGAATTTCACTGGCACGATCAATACCTTCTCGCCGGGTGATGGGAGTTGTGCCTCTGATCCGTGCTGGTATAACGTTGGGTTGCCGAACCTGAAGCATACGGAAGCGGTGGTGGTCGAGTGTAATACGAATAGCAGTTGCCAGAACTTTGCGGTGGAGAATGTGCAGATCTTCCCACAGGATCTGAGTGCGCCGACGGTTGTTTGTTTAAATGCTACCAAGGAATTGAATCCAAGGTTGGGGTTTGAGTGTGCGAATGGGACTTTTGTGCCTACATAATGGGAGATTTGCAGCAAATGACCCAAGATAGAGCTTGTACTTAGATGAATAATTCATAATAGCTCGATAGTTCTGAGAGACGTCCATTGTCTGAATGCATAACAATAGGACTCGTCTTGAAGCTAAGACTTGAGGTCGGTGGAAATTTCCGTGTCGATTATGTGAGAGACCATTACCAGGTCTTCAAGATATCGATACAAATAGAAGTCTGTGGAAGGATGTCATGGTTCCGCACGGAAGGCGTCCGGTGTCAGAATCACTCATGTTCGGGACTCTGTTCGGGTAAGCAGTTCTCGGCTCGGGATTGATAACGGAACCGGCAAACCAAAGACAGCATAACATTGGCCCTCAAAGACGTCCTAATGACATCAAAAACGGTGCCAATGTCAGTGGAAGGGCGGTCACAATATTCTTGGCATCATGCTTACGTCGATGGCATCCAATGCAACGAGGACCCGGGGGATTGTGAAGGAGTACGTTGAGAATGAAGCCCTGCTAGCAGACCGGTTCCGCACGATCACGAATTTTTGGGCTTCACTTCTCTTCATGGCCACCTTCGTACTCTCGCACTCACTCGCGGTAAGCCGGTCGGCCCATCGGCCTTGTATTATAATTCCGTAGGCATATAAATCATTCTCTTTTCCAGTCTATTTTCTCTCGTAGAATCTCAGCACTCGTCTTTCTTATTTTCCCCAGCTCCATCTCCACAATCGGTACACCAAATCATGGATTCAAAACAATTCAAAGAGGCTGCGACCTCAGCAATTGACGAGAGTCAGTGGGTTCCGGCTTTTGTGCAACTATATATTCTGACAGAGAACAGTTGTCAACTACTACGATACTATCGCAGACCGCAGAGTCGTCTCGAGTGTCGAGCCCGGGTACCTCAAGAAGCTCCTTCCCAATGGCCCACCACAAGACGGAGAATCGTGGGCGGACATACAGAAGGACATCGAGACCAAGATAATGCCTGGACTTACCCATTGGTAAGCTCGCATGCCTACTGCTGCTGTCCTGGCTAACGCTCTCAGGCAATCACCAAACTTCATGGCCTTCTTCCCTGCCTCTTCCTCCTATCCTGGCATGCTCGGAGAACTATACTCTGCTGCTTTCACAGCACCTGCCTTCAACTGGATATGCTCTCCTGCGGTCACCGAACTCGAAACAGTGGTCCTCGACTGGCTTGCGAAGCTCCTCAATCTTCCAGACTGCTACCTATCGACGAGCCATGGTGGAGGAGTCATTCAAGGGTCTGCCTCTGAGGCAATTGTTACAGCAATGGTTGCTGCACGCGACAAATATCTTCGAGAAACAACGGCTCATTTGTCCGGTCTTGAGCTCGAGGATGCAATCGCACATAAGAGAAGCCGAATCGTGGCTTTGGGAAGTGACTCGGCACACAGCTCAACGCAAAAAGCAGCTCAGATTGCTGGTGTTCGATACCGGTCGATTCCTGTCTCCAAGGAGACTGACTTCGCTTTGACAGGTGCTGCATTAGAGGCAGTGCTGAAAGAGTGCAAGGCACAAGGTCTCGAGCCATTCTATCTCACGACCACGTTAGGGACGACAGCAACTTGTGCCGTCGATGACTTCGCATCTGTCGCATCCACCCTCGCGAAATACGCACCTCCAAATAAACCTGGAGAGATATGGGTTCATGTGGACGCAGCGTACGCGGGAGCAGCTCTGGTCTGCCCGGAATTCCACCATCTGACAGCTCCATTTGAGCATTTCCATTCCTTCGACATGAATATGCACAAGTGGTTGCTTACGAATTTCGATGCCTCGTGTCTCTTCGTCCGAAAAAGGAAGGACCTCATTGATTCGCTGTCCATCATGCCAAGTTATCTGCGCAACGAATTTTCAGAAAGTGGCTTGGTCACTGACTATCGGGATTGGCAAATACCACTCGGAAGGCGGTTCAGAAGTTTGAAAATATGGTTTGTGTTAAGAACATATGGCGTCAATGGGCTGCAGGCCCATATCAGGAAGCACATCAAGCTTGGGGAGACTTTCGCTGGCTTGATCAGGACGAGACAGGATCTCTTCGAGATCACTACGAAGCCCGCATTTGCGTTGACAGTCTTCAATGTTGTGCCGAAAGTTGCGGACAAGAAGGCGCAAGACCGAATCACCAAAGATGTGTATGAGCTTGTGAACAAGCGGGGAGAGATATATATCACATCAAGTATTGTTGGAGGTGTTTATGTGATCCGTGTCGTCAGCGCCAATCCTCTGGCAGAAGAAGAATACCTCAGAAAGGCGTTTAAAATCTTAGTGGAGACGGCAGAAGAGGTTCGAGATGGAAAGCCTATAGAGGACACCTTGAATGGGACCATCCTTGATATCAAGGGCGTCGGAGAGGCCGCCGTTGTGAAAGAGAAGGAGAATAGTGCAGCCAAGTAGAATTACTCAGACAACCCCCTCAATTCTTACTATCGGCTGATTTCGCCGGTCGCCCTCGCCCCTCTGCAGAGAGCTCATTGAGACTCGTCTTTGAAGAGGTCAGCATTCGATGCACAGGTAGCAAGACAGTCTCATTCCATCTGATTGGTCCCTGTCATCAAGCCAGTGAACGGATCACATCTACGACAGGCTACGGATCTGGGATGCAGATCCAGATGCTACACTTCGGAGGTCAGATCCAATCTTGAGAGAATCCTTGACTTATCTGATGCATACAGCTGCTTGGAGATTTACCAAGTGGTACAGTACTTCTAAGTTAATTTGTACTGTACATTCATATTTCCATGCCTCGTTAGCGACACGCTCTATCGTTGGCATTGCAAAAGCCTGACCTCTATCGTCTCGAAGTTTTGAGACCAATACTTATGAGTAACAATGTGTTTCAACTCTTGATACACATGCAAAATCGAGGCGCAGATTGTGGCTTTTACAAAGGATGTACCCTAGTTCGGAATTGCAAGGGCAAAGATAAGCAATGTGGGGTACATGTCACCCGCGTTCACTAAATGATCAAGCCTTGCCAAGTAACGCACTGCCGTTGGCCCATGGGCACGCCTTGGGCTAGATTCTCCAGCGGTATTGTTCTGAGGAATGCATATAGCATTCGATGCACTGCTTTATCTTTTATGCGCCAGCCATACAGAACGTAACAGAGATACAAGAGGGCAGCGGTAACCGAGAAACATGTCTGGGACTCCACGGCTGCTATCAAGAGCCCATGAACCCTTCACAAGTGGCCTGACCTGCATAGATGGCTGGCTTGCAGAGACCAGCCTGGCTTGGCGGTATTGCGATAATGAACAGGCGTCGATGATTCGTGCCTGTCTGACTTACCAAATCCGGACACATCCTTACCTTGCTTCGCTCCAGAACTCTTCACCTCAAGCTGAGCTTTCTCATATTGTGGCTTTCTTGGTCTTGCACAGATTTCTGCAGCGATAAGAGTCAAGCTTCGTGAATGGTCTCCTTGGCTCAAAGTTGATCGGACCAAATAGCAATTGCTGTCCCGCTTTCCATTCCTATTCGTTGCCAAGAAATGTCTGCTCTCGGATTGAAGCGTATGCCCCGCGGGATGCCTGGCATCTCTGGGAGCATGCAAGCAAAAAGAAAATCAGATCTGGGTCCGGGATATTCTCAGGGTCTCTTATATAACCTAGCATAGCTGCATTTTGTGCATTTGTGCTCAGCTTCGCGTTGTCAAGCCTCCCTTCTTTCTTCCTTCCTATAAACAACTTTGGCAAGATGACGAACGTCACTACAGTAGATCCTCTCAATCCGGACTGGTATGTCAAAACTTGCCTTTTTGTAGAGAATTTGGGAGCCGAGACCGTCTTTCGAGATAGCTCGACTCCTGTGCTCTTCGATTGACTAGGAGACCTCATACTAATTACTCTATAGGCTCAACAAGGGCGACAATGCCTGGCAACTTACAGCCGCGTCCTTGGTCGCTCTGCAGAGTGTACCTGGTTTGGTTGTGCTCTATGCCGGTGTATGTATAAATCCTGCCCTCAATCTGCCATTTCGTAGGGAGTCAGGCTCGAATCCTAAGCATCATTTGAAACACCATAATAACTTCTTGTAGTGGGTGAAGCACAAATGGGCAATCAACTCAGCATTCATGGCATTCTATGCCTTCAGCGCTGTCTTACTTTGTTGGGTTCTGTACGCGTATAAAGCTGCGTTTGGTGAGCAGATGTTGCCATTTGTAGGCAGACCTGGGCCTGCTATTACAATAGGTAAGTCCACCGTAAAAGTGCGAGATCTTGATATGCCTCAAGAGCTCTGCCAAAGAATGCAAGAAAATCACATACTAATATACTCAACAGACTATCAATTGCGGCAATCAGTCCTTCCTACCGCGAACCTCGCTCAGAACTTCCCACAAGCGACAATGGTGTATTTCCAGTTCGTTTTCGCGGCCATTACCCTCGTCCTAATCGCTGGCTCCTACCTCGGCCGCATGAACTTTTTCGCCTGGATGCTCTTCGTACCCCTCTGGCTCACCTTCTCCTACGTCGTCGGCGCTTTCTCTCTCTGGGGAGGTGGCTTCCTATTCCAGATGGGAGTCATTGACTACTCAGGAGGATATGTTATCCACTTGTCCGCAGGCACAGCTGGTTTCGTGGGGGCATGGTGGATTGGACCTCGCACACAAGAGGATCTTGAGGATAACCAGCCGAACAATATTTTGATGATGTTAGTGGGAGCTGGTATCCTGTGGATCGGTTGGAACGGTTTCAATGGTGGTGATCCTTATGCTGCGAGTCCGGATGCGGGTGTTGCTGTGCTGAATACTAACATCTGTACTGCGGTCTCGTCGCTGGTCTGGGTTGGAATGGACTTAGCGTATTTCCGCAAGCCGTCGGTTATTGGTGCTATTCAGGGCATGATTACTGGGCTTGTGGCTATTACTCCTGCTGCTGGTGTTGTTGCTGGTAAGTTTGCTCCTTGCTTCACAAGGAGAAGAAACGATAGACTAACTTCGTCAGGTTGGGGTGCCATCTGTCTCGGCATTGCATCTGGAACTATCCCATGGGTCTCAATGAACATCGCCGGCCGCCGCATGACCATCTTCCAACACGTCGACGACACCCTCGAAGTCTTCCACACCCATTTTGTCGGCGCCCTCGTCGGCGGCATCGGAACCGGTATCTTCGCGACCTCAACCGGCTGCGCTGCCTTCGGCATCACCAACCATGGGGGGGCAATCGATGGCAACGGCAAACAAGTCTGGCTCCAAATCGTAGGCGGTCTATTCATCATTGGCTGGAACATCGTCTGGACTTCTCTCATCATGTGCTTCATCAAATTCGTCCTCAGAGTTCCTTTGAGAATGACGCAGGAACAGTTAGATATTGGTGATTATGCTGTTCATGGAGAGGAGCCTTACACTTTTGCGCATTATAATATTAAGCATCCTAGACCACCGCTCATGAGGAGAAGAACGACGAAGAAGACAGATGAGGAAGAGAGTAGGGGTGCGGTGCTTATGGGTACTAATCCTGCTGACACAGTTGAGAAGGCGCCGAGTAGTGAGGGGAGTGTGGGGAAGAAGGGGGGAGATGAGATGAGTGTCGGTGTTAGTACGGCGCTGCCTATTGATGGTTGAATGATGGAGGGGGGATAATGGGATGAGGGAATTGGGAGTTGGAGCGCTTGATGATACCTGTCTGTTGTACTTCTTTGTTTGTTGCGTTTATAGATTGTGTAGGAGGAATCATACTTGAGATTGGATGTTGATGTTGACTCTCTATTCTTTCAGCTGATTGCCGTCCCTTTTCCTCTCTTCTTCCCCATGTTCCATCCCATCTGTTAGAAGTCGATCACTCATTGCGGTCTGCTGCTATTCCGATTGTTTGTGATTGTTTACAGGCGTCCAGGGTAACGTTCCCAGCGGCCAGTCACCAAGCGATCGGATTCTCCCCATGATCGTCTGCCTAACTCAACACCCCGAAGCGGCCCGAACGAACCCTGCGAGCTGAACCTCCCGCCCCCAAATATTGTTCTTGGCAGCGCTTCAACCTCACTTTCCAACACCCTCACTAGGTTTTCTCCGTCCCCTTGATTGTTACATTTCCTGCAAGCTGTCGGACTTTAGAGGTTCAGGGGCTCGCTCGCTATTTTGAGTGACTGGAGAAAGGGAAAGGAGATAGGGCTGAGGGTGAATGTTGTCATGCGTAGGAATTCTTGAAATATATGTTGAGTCCACTGCATTTTGTTGTGGTTTCGAAAGTCTGAATCATCGTGTTTTCGTCTAAGTCTTTGGATATTGCATTATTTTCAGTCAGATTTTACACTCGCGGTCGAAGAGCATCCGCATTCACAGCAGTAAAAGAAGTCAACATGGCCGTCCCACAGCGGTTCAGTCTCAATGCCCTCCCAGGCCAGATCGCCCAACTCGATCAACGCATCCAAAGAATCGAGTCAGCCCTAGACCAAATCCTCCAACGCCTCAGCATGCCCAAACTCGAAGCCTTATCCCTACCAAAAGAGCCTGAGAAAGTCGTCGAAATGCCAAAAACAGGTCCATATATTTACAAACCCCTCGATGCTTCAAAGAATGAGATCAGAATCCTTATGCTGCATAGCAGTATCAAAGATGATAACGAGCCAGTGAGAGCAACACTCCAGCATGTTGCTATGGAAGACGATGTGAACCCTGGTGCGATTGCTAGGATGGCACCCGCGTTGAGGTTGTTTAAGGCGTTGTCGTATACTTGGGGGGATGCGAGTAAGAAGGTTAATATCACACTTGATGGACATCAGTGTCCGGTTACGGAGAATCTGTTTGCGGCGTTGAAAAATGTGAGGAATTCGAATAAGGCTGCGATCGCGGCGAATGCCCATACAGGGAAAGGGGTCGTCTCGTGCTGGTGGATTGATGCTATTTGTATCAATCAGGATGATGTATTGGAGAGGAACTCTCAAGTTGCGATGATGACTATGATCTATAAGAGGAGTCATGGGGTTCATGTCTGGCTTGGGGATGCGGATGAGGACTCAGATATGGCGATGGATTTGATAGAGAAGATTGCGAAATATAGGCCGGTGGGACCGGGCGATAAAGAGATCGTGTACCCGGATTGCAATATGGAAGAGAAGGTGAAGCATTGGAAGGCCTTGACGCGGTTGTTCCAGAGACCGTGGTGGAATCGAGTCTGGATTCGGCAGGAAGTGGCAGTACCAAGGTTTGCTACTGTGCAGTGTAAGCGTCTTCATCTCGAGAAGTATCAAGCTAACTTAGTATAGGTGGTGCTAAAACGGGCCAGTTAGAACAGATATGTAACGTGGCTGGAATTCTTAACACTTTGAATGAGCAGCTTGGCTATCAGCCAACTCAACTGCAGTTGGAAGGATACAATGTCGATCGGTCTGCCTCGACAAGCGGTCGATTGAGGATCTCGTGCTATCTCCGAGCCACGATGCTTCAGGAGCTCCGTCACGATCTTGGTCGAGGTATGACGGTGAAGTATGGAGACCTGACGGATTTGCTGTTCCACACCCGTTCTTGCCAAAGCACTGATCCTAGAGATAAAGTCTTTTCGGTCCTTGGTCTGGTCGATCCTACCATGTATGGCGTGAAGCCGGATTATCGAATCACCCTGGATCAAGCACTCAAAACTGTCGCTCGTGCCGTTATAACGAAGAAGCAGAGCCTCGACATATTGTCGGGAAGCCAAAATGCCGAAGGAGAGAATGGACTGCCAACATGGGTACCAAACCTCACTGAGGAATGGAGAGCGCGACCTCTAAAGACTAAGGTTCTATATTCTCCTGGTGTACCGGACGAGCCCGACTTTACATTCGAGGCAGAAAATGACTCTGTCCTGCGAGCAAACGGTCGTACGGTCTCTTTTATTGCAGCCGTCTGCGATGATGTGGTAACCGCTAATGCCACCACTGACCAGCTCGATACTTTGTATCGGAACTGGAAGGCTTTCATATTTGCGATGGTAAACCATATCCAATTGGACTGGGATGGGAAACGAGACTTTCGTGACCTGACTGAGAAGCAACCTGACCGAAAATGGCTTGAGTTCCTATCTCTGGGAGCCGAGAATGGACATTGGTTGCGCTTCGCAGAGGACGGGTCTGGAAGGCTCTTGCCGGAAAAGGGGGCCGCTGCTGAAAATGCATTCATGAACCAAAAGATGGTGAACAGCCTTCTGCTTCCAAAGGCCGACGACGAGGAAGCCATCAAAGTCAATCCGTACAAGAAATACCATCAGAACCTTCGTAAACATGGAATTGGGAGAAGACTATCCTACACGTTCGACGGATCTGTTGGATTGGTCCCCAACGATGCCAGAGTGGGAGACCAAGTCTGTGTTTTTAGTAACACTTACTATCCTTTCGTTCTGCGTAAGGTCGAGAATGACAAGCATGTAGTCATCGGTGAAGCTTGTAAGTATTCAGCTTTCATACTTTTCCGGCAAAAATGTCCCATTTCAGGAAGGACATTTCGATGTCGAGAATCCTGGGACCAGTCCCGGACTTTGATCAAGAAGATACGTGTAGAAGAGACTGGCTGACTTTCCAGATTTCCCAATCTACAAACCGTATCAGGTGCCTTATAAGGAGGGGCGCAAAGTCGAAATGACACGCTTCTCTATCGTGTAGCCGGTGAGCAATTGGAACTGGAGAGACTTCTGAATTTCTATCGCTTGATGGAAGAGGTTGGTAAATCGTGGCGGATGACGTCGAATTTGCTTTGTGACAGATGGAGGTAAATGTCTTTGTACAATAGCAATATGATTCAAACAAAGGCTAGTGGAAGCCATTCAAAAACTCTCAAACTTTTGATAGAGTATGCGCGAGCTGCGAGAAACAATTTTTAGGCAACCAGATAATGAAGAAGAGAGGAAGCCCAGCTTAGGAAATAGAACCCTAAATCTCGGAACCCGGAAAAAGTGGCGTTCCGCAGCAGTTGCAGTCAGCCCGCTCCTCCATCTGTGACGATCCAGTTTCATAAGAACAAAGACTGCCTCCCTCTACGATTCCCTCCTCCATTTCCCTTACTCACACATCACAACCGCAAAGATGAAGTTGTACTACATTGGCGTGTGTCTTTCGAATCCCTAAGTGAGGGAACAGAGCTGACCGCTATCAGATAATCAAGAACCAAGAGAAGCCCTCCCACGAGCTAGTCGCAGAGAAGGACTTGAGCGCATACTCGCGATTCACACGTAATAAGTACGATTCCCACTCGCAAAGGCAGATGGAGCAAGACTGACGTCGTGGGAATAGCTATGGAGAATTCATGACGCTGTTCAGCAAGACAGTCGCCGAGAGGACTCGACCCGGCCAAAGACAAGATGTCGAAGAACAAGGTTGGACCTACCCTCTTTCGACAGATGGCGAACTGACCACAAGTAGATTACACATTCCACGCCTACGGCCGCACCGAAGGTATCGCTGGCATCATCATGTCAGACCACGAATACCCCGCGCTCGTAGCCCACCAACTGCTCTCTAAAGTCGTCGACGAGTTCCTGGCCAAGCATCCTCGATCGTCTTGGGCTACTTCGAACCCTACCCTCTCTTTCCCTGAATTGAAGGACTATATCGTGAAGTACCAGGATCCTCAGCAGGCAGATTCGATTATGAAGATTCAGAAGGAGTTGGACGAAACGAAGATTGTGCTGCATAAGACGATTGAGAGTGTGTTGCAGAGAGGAGAGAAGATTGATGATTTGGTGGCGAAGAGTGATGGGTTGAGTGCGCAGAGCAAGATGTTTTATAGTAAGTTGTGGAGATTCCGTTGTGATTCGGCATGGATACTAACGGTGAACAGCACAAGCAAAGAAGCAGAACTCGTGTTGTGTTCTTATGTAGGTGCGTTTGGGATCGGCGTTTTCATACCTTTGATACAGTTCCGGCATAGCAGTTTGTGTAGTAAGATTGTAAATGGGCTCGCAATATTACATCGATGGTTTTTTCACAATACAGATGCTAGGAGAGGTTGTGATGCGTGAAAGGATCATGAAATCCATTGAATCAATGCTCAACTCCGGATGCTATGCCACCAACCAACTCCAGTCCAATGCAGTCATTATCCATCATTTCCCATATCATAGCATCCCAAACATCCAACCCACATCCAACACCGGGTATCTAAACTAACAGCACTTCCTCCGAGTCTTAACATGCCTATCTGCAGCACCACCATTCACGTCGTTTTCCTCAATGTAACTCTCAACCGGAACTCCAAACCAACTCCTCCTATCCCTCCCAACCCTAAAGCTTCCGCCAGGTCTCGCGTGATCGAAATACCCATCCCCTCCATCAATACCAGGCGTAGCACTCGGTGTCTGAGCCGCACTCGCCAATCCATCCTGTAACTTCCTATTCTGCTCCACCAATTTTCTGGTGATGACTCTGAAGACTTCCTCTACGCCCTCTCCATTCTCAGCAGACACTTCATGGCAGCAATCCCAGCCCACTTCCTGTCCCCAGAACCCACTACTCCTCTTCGAGCTCGGGCTCCTCGCTCCATCCAAAGCATTGTTACTCCCACCACCCTGACCCAACCAACTCCCTCTGTACACCCCTCCTCCCATTCCCTCCAATATCCCACCCGAAGAGCCAGGAGTCGCAGTCGCAGGCGGCGTACTGCTCATCCCAGGAGCCAAATTATCTGCAACATACGCAATGCAACGCTCGAACGGCACTTGACGGATTGAAGGGTCTCTGGCTACGAGATCGGATTTCGTGCCTACGACGTGGAGGATTATATCGGGAGGGAGGTTGCGCCGGAGTTCGGTGAGCCAGACGCCCATTTCTTCGAAAGAAGAGTTGTCTGTTATGCTGTAGCAGAGGATACAGGCGTTTGCGCCTCTGTAGTAGAGTCTTGATATTGATCTGTCATGGTTTCTGTAAGCAATTGAAAGCTCTCAATTTCCAGATTCCAGATTTCGGGCTGCCATAGGAAAATTTGAGTTTAGAAGAGAGTTTATAACCAATGCACGGAATCTTCAAGAAAGCAAGCACGTACCTGAAGCGCTCCTGCCCCGCTGTGTCCCATATTTGCAATCGTACAACGGTATCCGAATCCTCGTCTACCACTCTCTTCGTCAAGAAGCTCGCGCCAACCGTGCTCGTCGTACTAGCAGGAGAGAACTGATTCTTCACATATCGATGCACGAGTGATGTTTTCCCCACGCCCTGCGATCCGAGTACCACTATCTTAGCCTCCAAACTTTGTGCCATCTTTTGCTCCTCCTGTCCCTGGTCTCTTCTGTACTGTGGTTCGTTACCAGCTAGAGGACCTGGTCGTTTCTGTGTCTGTGTACCTAGTCCGGTAGGTCGAGTTTTGAGGTACGCAGTGGCGTTCGTTGGTGCCACGTCGAGATATGGTGTGCGACATGCACTGGATCGCACTGGATCAGGAGAGTGTGAATGAAGAGAAGGATTCGATTCGTGTGGCTGTGTATTGTACGGTAATGTACTCGTACTCGTGAGATGTGATGGGAATGGCGAAAGGTAGAACTCGCGGAGTGCGTCTGCTTCTCAGCAGGTCAAGAGCACAAGAGCTCACTGCCTTTGCCACTGCACTTGTTCCTGCTTTTGCAATGTCTCATATCAGCGCCTCATCATATGCACGAAATATGCAGCTCAGTCTCTGGTTTTCGTTTCAGCTCACTTCTTTCAAAGAGGAAAATGCAAGAACGAAAAGGCACGAAAGTAAAGTCGCGTCAAAAACAACGGAACGGTTGAATGGAGAGCGGCATGTAAATAAACAGTATTTGTTAATTTGTTATGGTTTCTAGCCGTGTTTGCGGGATCAAGGCTTGGTGGAGATACTTTAATCGAGATTGCGGATGACGATATTTGGGGTGCGCATAGCCCGGCTGAAGCATCCCTGTACGGTCGTCTGCGAGGCTATGGAAATCTGGATAGGGAATTTATCACGTGGGAGCATGACTCTGTTCTTTGTTAGGCTGGTGGAGGAACACTGGGATGGGGAAAGGTCGCCTTGTGATCAGCAAGTTTGAGTCAGTTGTCTGACGGTTTGGGGACGTTGGTGAGAACGACTTCCTGGGCAGTGGAGGGCATTGGCTAAGAGGAAAAGGGGGGTGAAGATGCTGATGTAAGTTCAAGGATCTTGGTCATTTCGGGAAGGTGGCTGAGAAGGGCATGAGATGGCATCAGAGTCGTTATATAGTCTATATGGCATCAAATATGTACAAGTCCAGCAGAATCTGGTATCTATTCAACAGTTTCTCCCATCTACAAGTTCGCCTTTTCCTTCGGGTTGACCAAGGGGTCATAGACAGCGAGGCCCTGGAGGAAGTATTAGCAAAGATAACCTAGAATTGGGTAGAGTACATACCAAAGTATCGGAAGGCACACTTGTCGTGTGCATGCTCAAACCTCTTGTATCGACCAAGGTCGGGTTCAGCTGTTCAACACTCGAACATCCAATCAACCGCATGTTCATTTCCATCTCATCCTTCAATAATTGCATAGCACGGTCAACGCCAGGCTGTCCGTACGCACTCATGGCGTACAAGAACGGTCTTCCAATACCAACACCCTTAGCACCGAGGCAAAGTGCCTTGATGATATCTGTGGCTCTCCTTACGCCACCATCGACGAAGATCTCAATTCGGTTCTCCCAGCCTCGCTCACGAAGCACTGGCATGACCTCAGCGAGGACTTCAATGCCCGATCGTGCAAAGTCAAGTTGTCGGCCTCCGTGGTTCGAAAGCACAACACCTTGAACTCCTGACTCGATGGCTCTGATGACATCCTCTACTCGCTGAACACCCTTCAAGATAATGGGCATCTTGGTGATAGATTGGAACCAGGGGATATCCTTCCAGCTCAAACCAGGATCGATAAAGCTAGAAATAGCTCTAGCAGCACCCTGAGAATTATCGGTCGATGAGCCAGCCTGAACATTTGACCCAGTATCAGTGAACTTCGACCGCATATCTTTTTCTCTGCGGCCCAACTGAGGAGCATCAACCGTAATGAAGAGACCCTTGCAACACCGCTTCTCAGCATGCTGCACGATCTTCTTTGTGATTTCTCGATCCTTGTTGACGTAGAGTTGCATCCACTGAACTTGGTCTCCTTCCGCAGCATCCATGATCTCGTCGAATGAGCAGGATGCGAGAGTGGGTATCATCTGAATAACGTTGTGTTTCTTGGCTGCTCGTGTGAGGACCACTTCTCCCTCGGGATTTCCTAGCTTTCCAAGTGCGGTGGCTGTAACGTAGAATGGGATGTCGACTTTCGTGCCAAGCATGGTGGTTGTGAAGTCGATTTTCTCGACATCAACGAGGACTCGGGGGCGAAACCAGATCTTGTGGAAGGCTGAGTGGTTTTCTCTCATGGTCTGAAGGGGTTAGAATAGCTAATTGAGCTATATAGGAGGACTTACAATCTCGTCATCAGCACCACTGGAATAGTATGCCCAAGCAGTCTTCTTCATGACATTCCTGGCCACCGCCTCGAAATCCATTAGATTGTAACATTGTTCCAGAATCGGCATGCGTTCTATCCTCTTCTGTCTCTCTATCTCATCTGGATCATCCGCTTTCTCCTCCTTCTCAACAGTCTTCATATCAACATCGCCGAGGTGCTTGGACTTATCGAGGAACTTGTCGAGAGTGTCGGGAGGATGGATGGGTTCGTATTCTTCCGTCGCATCTTTGCCGGCATATTTGAGGATGATCTTGGGTCCGCCGGGGTGTTCTGGGACATTATTTAGCACTATTCATTGTTGCAGTGTGTCTACTTACCTGGCAGAAACTCCGTTACATCGTAAGCTTTGCCCTGTGCAGGTATTAGCTATTTGCCACCAACGTACTCTCTCTGCAGATGCATACGTGTACAATAACCCAGCACGACTCCCGGGAGTTGTGCTTCGCGATCTCTTCTCCTGTAAGTGGCATGTTGACATGCAGATTGTTGAGCCGAGGTAAAGTCTATTGATGAGAGATTGGATGAAAGAAATATCTCAGGAGGATGAGAAATAAATGTAGAAGAGAAAAAAAAGTCTAGACGCAAAGACCAAGATGCGACAGTATTTGAGATAGTCTCGGGAATATCAAGCGGCTGTGGTTTTTATGACGATTCGAGTAAGAATCGGAGGAGAGTCGGTAAAGATAGCTTCGGGTTAAAGGGTGGCGAGATCTTGTATCTTTTTGTTTTCCTCTGCCAAATGTAGGTATAAATTATTAGACAATCAAAGAGCGTATTCTATATTCAACAGAACGATAAAAGAAACTTCTCCTTCTTATAATCAACTGGTGAAGAGCAAAAACATCAACATGAAAAGAATCAAGTACCGTGGATTGCCGGTCCTCTCCGCATCTTGCTCGGGAATCTGGAGATGTGGGGGAAGCTTTCATAAAGAGCCAATCATAAGAGTTTCATTAGAATCAGACACTCGTGACTAAGCTGATGTAGCAATTCTCTCCCCCTTTTCGTTCGCTTGTAAACTCGAGAAGAGGTTCACAATGGCGTTGAGTCTTGCTTGCATTATATCTTGTTATCCCTTTGGCTTCAAGTCAAGTTGAGATCTACTTCTGCAGCTTAAGCATGATTTCTCATGCACCAATGGCAAGGGTTCATAAGCGCGCTGACAGAAGACTCAAACCACTGCCTTTAACAGCCTCATCCTGCAAACTCCTCGTTTGTAACATCAGTTGACCGACAGAAAGCGAAGGTACCCAATTGTCTTCTATAACCGTATGGATCCTCTCTCCATTATTGCTGGAGTTGTCGGTATCGTCGGATTTGCAGCTTCTTCCACCGCCAACCTTCTCTCCCTGATAGAATCCATTCGAGGGTCTCCTGCGGCAGTCAGGGGTACTGGCCGCGATGCAAGTGAGTTTCTCGCCATTCTCAATAACCTCAAGGAGCTCCTCAACGACGAGACCTTGAAAAGAGATGAGACTGTCCAGAATGTCTTCCGCAGTCTCGAAAGCCCGATTCGAACTTCTCAGGCAGCCTTAGATGAGTTAATAGATCTGATCGAAAGATACACCGAACCTTCTGGGAAAGCCAATAAGTGGAATGGGTTGAAGTGGGCGTTCAAGGATGAAAATAATGTGAAGGCTTTGAATGATCGGTTGGTAATGAGCAAGACCACTCTTGCTTTTGCACTGACGACTATTAACACGTAAGTCCATGATTGTTCAGCATTTATTGGGACATTGAAATATGCTCTGCTGTTCTCGTTCTGGGTATCGGTCGCACAGGCGAGGAAAGCTCGTGGCGTTTGATGATATATAGCTGACAACTCCTCAGACTCAATTCCATGCGTCTGAACAAGACACAAGGTCTCATCAGTGATCAAATCCGAGATCTTCGTCTGGATCTTGAGGTAAAAGAGCTTTCGAGTGTGCGGCCGCGTCAAGGATCGGAATCAAGAGGGACTGAAGTTGGATTCGCATTGCAGCGGTTTCTGAACGACACGAGTGAAGTCGTCCAATCTCCAATTGGAGCAGAAACTTGGATGGACTGCAATGATGCAATCACATCTTCTTTCTACGATGACAGTATCTTTCCAGACAAGTAAATCCTGAGATCTCATGGCAAGGTTGATTGAAGGCTGATTTCAAGTAGCAGGATCTTTGAGGATCGTCAAAGATCTACTCCAAAACGTTCAGAAACTCTATGGGTCGAGCTTGCTGAAACGAGTAATATAGATGAGGCCGATGAGAACGGTGATACTCTCCTCCATCGTGCAGCAGATGCCGGCGACGCAGATCTCGTCCGCGGTCTCCTCGACCGAAAAGCCATCGTCGATGTCCGAGACAGCACTGGGACAACTCCCCTCGGCAACGCAGCCTGGAAAGACTACACAGCAGTAGCACGCATACTCCTCGAGCACGGAGCCAACATAAACGCCGTGAGCAAAGACCAGCATACTCCATGCCACCATGCAGCCGAAGAAGGGAACACCACCATTCTAAAATTCCTCATAGACAACGGAGCAGACTTAAAAGCTCGAGAAGAAGACGGCTGGACACCTCTCTATTTAGCTTGCGTATCAACGCGTCTCGGCACAGCAAAGATGCTCATAACTGCAGGCTCCGATATCACCATACCAGCAACAGACGGAACAACATGTCTTCACGCCGCAGCGCTCGAAGGCTCTGCATCTCTAATAGAGCTGCTACTTGAATCTGGAGCTGATCTCGGAGCTCGAGATCTGACTGGAGCCACAGCATTACATAAAGCAGTCAAAGACGATTCTTTGAAAGCAACGATAGTTCTTCTTGAGAAAGGAGCAGATATCGAAGCTGCTGATTCGGAAGGAAGGACACCATTGTGGGTCACTGCTGAAGAACCTAGTGTTCAATGTGCTAGATTGTTGCTCGAGAAAGGCGCAAAAGTGGATGCAAGGAATTCGAATGGGGAGACGCCTTTAGCAGCAGCTGCATCTCAGGGCCATGAACAAGTAGCGAGAATCTTGCTTGAGTTCGGTGCTGATGTCAACACGAAAGATAGCGTAGATCATACACCACTCCACCACGCTGTTCAAGGAGAACAAACCACCATGGTGCAATTGTTGATCGATAAAGGTGCAGACCTGAATGCCGTCAATCGATTCCTCTTCACCCCACTTCATCTAGCAGTCAACGACACCTACAGCCAAGAAATCGTTTCCCTTCTCTACGAGCACGGGGCAAATCTTAATAATACTTCTGTCGTTGGCGATACACCTCTAACGACCGTATTGAGAAGCGAAGACGAGAGACAACATACTATGGCGCTTCATCTCTTGAGACTGGGGGCTGATCCTGATATTAGGGGAGTTTGGAAGAAGGCCCCGATGCATTGGGCGGCTGAGAAAGGTCTTGAGGAGGTTGTGAAAGCTTTACTGGAGAAAGGAGCAGACAGAAACATTCTTGATGAATTCGGCTCTTCTCCCATCCATTTCGCTGCAAAATCGGGACATATCAAGTGTCTTCGATTGTTGGCGTGTGAGGGCACCAATCTAGAAATTGCAGATAAGGACCATTACACGGCACTCTGGAAAGCTGTGATGAACAACGATGATGAGATAGCTGTAGAGATGGTCCATATCCTTCATGCTGCTGGTGCTAGCATTGAGGGACTGGAAAATACATACGGCAAAACGCCATTAGTATGGGCAGCCGAGAAAGGTTACAGGCTTATTGTCCAAGCTTTGTTGGACCATTCTCCAGATGTTTCAGCTCGAGATTGCTTTGGAATGACGGCGATACATTATGCTGCCGAGAACGGACACCTCGAGATTGTCAAGAACCTTTTGGACAAGGGTTCAGACCTTGCTTGGAGAACATACTACAATCAAACGCCAATGTGGAAGGCCTGTAAGTATAAAGAACCGTTTCTAGATCCAAGTTGACGGGTGATCCAGATATAAGAGGCCAAAAGGAAGTTGTAGCCTTTCTTGTTTCCGTCGACAGTCCAGATAGCGTGCTCGCCTTGATTCAAGACCGGAGTTACGAAAAAGCAGCCAATATAATCCGATCCGGAGCATCGCGTACAGTAACATGGGAGGACAATCGAGTAGCATTGCACTTTGCAGCTCAGCAAGGTGCCTTTGAACTTGTCCGACTCCTACTTGACCAAAACAACCTCGTTGATCCACAAGATAACGATGGGTGTACGCCGTTGCTCTATGCACTTCAAAAAGGACATGTTGATGTTGCCAAACTGCTCTTAGATCATGGCGATGATCTGAATGAGTATAGATCCTGGAACCTACTATTCGTGGCTGTAAAGGGAAACCATACGGACTGTGTATCACTATTGCTGGCTAGTGGAATCGACGTAAATGTCACTGACGACGAAGGACAATCGACTCTGCACCTGGTATGCAATGCCGAAAAAGAACACTTGGAAATGGCGAAGTGGCTGCTAGACCATGGGGCTCGACCCGATCTTGTAGATGCAGCCAAAATGACACCGAGAATGCTAGCAAAAGCGAAAGAACATGATGGCATTCTGAGGATTCTGGACTTGTGGGAGTTGAAGAAAAGGGGGAAAGCTGATGATAAAACCGTCCCCGACTTCGCCAAGAACAAGGATTTGAATAAGAGGAGATTCGCTCGTAGGGACAATGTGGAGTTTGAAATGTTAGGTCGACCGACCTGGTAGGAATAATATTCCTTCCACAAGTAGTCCATACCTAGCCTCCGCAACTAGCTCCTACGGAAGGCGTCGTGGCGTTTTGATTGCTGTTTGAACGGCACACTGAGGTGTCTGGGTCTTGAGAACGAGGCAAATAAAAGCAAACCTACTTGAGGAAAGGGTGTCGAACTTAAGATGCTGTCAACTGACTTGGTGGGTCGATCGTGTTTGCCGTTATCGGTCTGTCAGCTATCGACGATTTAACACTCGTAGCTTGGAAGTCCAACGTGCCATTTCTCCAAACATTATTCATATCCCAGATGATTACTTTTTTCAAACAACCGGACATTCAAGTGAAGTGCAACAAACCATGAAGTGCAGAGTGACTCAGCTCGGGCTACACATAAGGAAGACTACTCCCTTCGTGGGTATTTAGAGCGAGTGTAAGACATCAGACGCGCAACAAAACATTCGAAACCGGTTCCAAAGAGGATTTGGTGATAATATTTGAGTAATTGAAGACCCAGAGAGACCATGTCGTTTTGGATTGAATTCGTAAGAGGCTCCATGTCCCGCCACAGCTGAGACATCCGTTTGTCGCTTTTGTACTGGAGCGACTTCGGACATTCCGTAGATGTGCAACAAAAATATATTCCTTCATTCCTCTGACACCTGAGGCTTTGACTAGTGCTCCGAAGTCGTCCGGTGTCTTCGGATCCAAGTATTGACGAAGTCGGAGTGAAATCTCCTCGGTTGCACGCGAGAGTGAGACTTCCTATCTCAGCGGTGATGATTGCTCTTGATCGAGAGCGTTAGTTAGGGAGGCCTCTGAACTGACGATGAGTCGGAACTGGCGGATAGATCCCAAACTACAATGCAATCCTGCTGGTAGTGATGGGGAAATAGTGCAGAAGGTGGTAAAGAAAAAGGGGAGGCGAATGTCCATCCAAAAGGGCCATATCACGCTAAAATGGCGCCCCCGCACAAACGCGACATCGCGTCACACAGAAACTTGCACCGCGATCACGAACATCTCGTTCCACAATGAAGAATTCTCGAATCAATTCAATATGTCGGACGCCGGAGATGTCGCGCAGTATAATGATGGCAATAGAGCATTTCTGCAATCATTCTTGGCTCGTGGGACATTGACCATGGAAGAGGCCAAGCCGATGATCGCAGCCATTTTATCTATTCAAGCAAAGGGTTTGCTCTACTGTCCCCGATGCACAAGTACCATAGCTAACATCCAGCTTCAGAGAGAGGAGAGAGAGTAGTCAAGCCTGATGATGTCACCAAAGCAGATCTCGACTACTTCATCGAAGCAGCCGCTGAGGCAATTTCCCCCCTCGACTACGAGATTCGCAGCACTCAGCACCAAGTCTCCAGAGACCGAGTTTGGGCACTGGTCAATAGTGTCAGCGATCCTCTCACGCAATTATCAACGATTCACACCGCGGACGAAATCTACTACATCAAGCGCTTCCTCGACGCCATGTTCGACACCTACAACACCAAGCGAAGAGAGGTAATGGCTGTTAATGATATGCAGGCGCTCGAAACAAAATTGCGCAAAGGTTCAGCTCGGCAGAGTAACGGGGGGGCAGGCACACAACCACAGGGCTCAGACAAAGGGCTCACAACCTCCGAGACTGAAAAGCTACTGAGAAGTCTCATCGACGAGAAATGGATCCTCAGAGGCTCAAAGTCTGGATATTATACACTCACTCCTCGCGCGCTAATGGAGTTACGAAGCTGGCTAGTCGACACGTACAACGATCCAGATGAGCCGGATGAGTGGCAGAAGATCAAGTTCTGCATGGCATGCAAGGACATTGTGACGATCGGGCAGAGATGTGCGGACTTGGAGTGCAACGCCAGACTGCATAACATTTGTGAGGGGTTTTGGACTAGACGAGACAAGACGTGCCCAAAATGTAAGACCGCGTGGGATGGCAAGCATTTCGTAGGACCCAAGGCTATCACGACGAGGGATGATCAGCTGAGGGCGAAGCGAAGTAGTGGTGTTGGTAAGAGGAGACGAGCAGATGTCGATGAAGACGAGAATTCCAATAATGGTGGAGAGGGCCCAAGTGGAAGGAGACGACGAACACAAATTGAGGAAGAGCCTGAAGAGGAGGACGAAGAGGAAGAGGAGCCAGATGAAGAGCCAGAAGATGAAGAACCAGAAGAGGAGCACAGTCCCATCCGAAATCGTGGCAGTCGAAGGAAAAGCAATCACGTGGTTGAGGAAGAGGCTAGCGCGAGCGGTTCGGACGAGTAAGTCTGGCTTTGAGGTGGGTAATAGGATGGGATTTTAAACACTGGGTGGGCGTTCGGATGACATTGCAACGAAGGTAGGAGGATGGATGGCGTCGTTGGTATTTTTGGGTTGTCAATAGCAGGTGATGCGCTTGCAGCTGGTTGCCTTTTTTGGCAATGAGGATTCGACCTCAAATGGACAGCGGTTAGATGTTTTGTTGACTATAAACTGCACTAGTTCTCGCTAAATGAAGTTCAGATAGTTTCCAAATGGGTATATCTAGAAGCTACTCGACTATCCAAGTGCAACCTCTATAAGAACTCGTCCACCACAAAACTTCAAGCACAACCCAACTTCATCACTTCACGCGCATATCATTCACACCCTAAAGGTATCGTCGTTGTACTCAGATTGCGTAATACAAGACTCTTTCGATATCCAGACTTCGATCCTTCTGAAAATCCTGCGACCCTCAACACGTACGAAGCGCAGACCAATATCTCCACCTCCACATATCACGCATCCTATTCCCACTTCAAGATGCCCTCGAAGCCTGCTACTA
>FJOG01000025.1:965138-1023876 GCA_900073065.1 Phialocephala subalpina
GGAAGAAGAAGAAGAAGAAGAAGAAGACTCTCCCTGATTATTCCAATATCGGTGGATGTATCTTCGTCGGCAATCGCGAAACTATCCGGGACGAAGGTATTCTCACTAAGCACAACGTTAAGGCCGCTATTTCCATCGTCCATCGCCCGGAGGCCACTCGGAGCGAAAAATCTTTCCACGACCGAGTTTCCCACCACCTTTAGATTAAAGCTCTTAACTCCCCAACCCAAGAGCTGTTGAAGTATATACCTCGCTGCTGTGAGTTTATCGAGGAGAATATGGATGCCTTGTCCACTGTGAGATGGGGTGGTCGCGCTCGGTCACTACCGTGCTTGCCTACATGATGCGAAAGAACAAGACCCGACTCGAGCCAACCCTGAAGTACATGAGGGAGAAGAGAAGTATCAACGTCAGTGTCAACTTCAAGGAGCAGCTCCTGGCCTGGGAAAAGTGCATGTACCATCTATGGGAGGACTATGACCAAACGATTCCGAAGCCTGCTTACCGCGATTAGTTGAGTAAGAACAGAGTTGAGCTGAAGAAGATTAGGCTCACTGGGAATAACACATTCAGAATGCATATACCAGATAGCTTGGTGCGTAACCTGAGATAGTTGCGGTCCTCCTCTACATTACTTCTTTGCTAACCGTATATCCTTTCCCAGAGCCCATTCTACGCATGGGGATACAACGAGGACTCTAAGAATGTCATTAAGAAGCGCTTGATACAGCAGCATCCGAGCAAGTTCCTTACCGAGCGACGTTTCGGAGTCATGCGTGATAATGATGAGCCCCCAACCGTTGAGGAAAAGCTGGGAGTGATTGACAATCTTTGTTCCGATTTCAGACAGCTTTAATCAGGTTGATCCCAGGCTTGCACCTCTACCTTGCCAGATATAAGATTACCTACACCTCTCAGGAAAATTACACCTACTGATGAGGACGACCCACCGCCACCCCTGCGATGATTATACAGATGAGGCTACGTTGTCCGACTTGAGGTCAACGGCGGGATGAATCCGTAGAAAATTTGCTTTAGAGGCAGACAGATATTAAAAGCATGTTAGTTTCTTCTTCTTCTTATTTTTTAAATCACAAGTTGATCGGTTTGTGGCAAGTAACCTCCATGGGAGAGTGGCGTTGCGGACGGATAGACACTAAAGTACCTTACAGGTTTTACACCTTTTTTCCTTTTTACATGATAATTAGACAGCTGGCTTAGCTACAGTAGCTAGAGGATAGCTATACCAGAGGGTAGTTGCACGTCCGCCTGACCTACTTCCTGAACTGCATGCCTTTCGACCTCTTCACACACAATACGCGCATACTATTCCTGCCTTGATAATATCTTCTTCATAACTTTACTACTTCTTTCTTTCGCTTTTCTTACTTCAATTCATTTGAAACTCGACGACCGTTAACACTAAGCGCAAAGACAATAAGATCGCCTCAACTGATCAAGACCCTTCACGCGTCTTGCTCATATACAGTCACACCGCGAATATGACTTCTACTACTGCGCTTTCGATATCCGAAATCATGCCGCGCTTATCCCTGAGTAATATCCACTGCACCGCTAATATCGACACCCTCCGCAAGCACAACATTCAAGCTGTTATGTCCGTCTCTATGTACCCTGTTCGCAGCTGGAGCCTACCCTCTTTTATCGAACAAGTTCCGCATCATTTGTGGATTGAAGCCCTCAACTCTACTCACCAGGAGCTACTCCGCTATATGCCTCGCTATTGCGATTTCATCGAAGACAATCTCAATGCCAGACCAACCGATACCAATGGCCGCACTTTCCAACCTGGCGTTCTTATACATGCCAGCAAGGTATTTCACGTTCTGCCACTATTATGCTTGCGTATTTGATGCGCAAATATAATTATAGCGGTCTAATGCCTATTGCATTGTTCTTGTAGTGTAAGCGAGATGTCGTTAATCCTAACGCTAATTTTGTTGCGTAGCTTAGAGTCTGGGAGAAGTGCGGCTCCAAGCTCTGGGAGGATAAGGAGGAACGAATTCCGAAGAAGGGATATCAAGAGCGGTTGGATGGTTGGAATGTAAAGCTAAAGAAGATGGGCCTCACAGGCAATGATGCCTTTAGAGAGCTTACGCCCGACAATAAGGTACGTACTTCATGTCCTCGAGTTTCGGCAACTGTCTCTCGATACTCGAAATTGGTCTTTGATGTGTCCTTGCTGACCATATATATCTCCCTAGGAAGCTTGGGATGTATTTGACTCTAACAATAATCCTAAAATCACTGGTAAGAAATATATACTCTTGCTGTAAAAGGATCCGAGCAAGTTCGTCTTCGAACGTCATTTCGTCTTAAGGTCAATGATAGAATGGCCCTGTGGGAAGGTTGCGCTGTAGACACATTGATACTAAAAGTTCATTAAATTTTGCTTCTAGTTTTGATTGACACCTCGACAGGCAAAATGTCACCATGGAGAAACGCGTTGCGGACAGGCCATAAAAGTACGTTGTTTTCCTTTTCGTTTTCCCCTGCATAATAATTAGATTGCTGGCTTAGCTAGCTCGGATTACATACCGCATGCCCTTGAAAACTGTACTTTCCAAAGCTCGGATCTTCTCCATACAAGATCCCGAACCCCAACTATTCCCTGTATCTATCACTGTGTTCCTGGAAGTGACAAAGACACCCGCCCTCAAGCTTTCCAAACCCACGATTTCCTCTCAACCGCACTCCCTACCCTAACTGTTCCCACACACACCGTCGCTGCAACCAACAAAGCAGCATCAAACCACACAACCCCCTTCCACCTCCCCTGATCAAGTCCGCTCCTAACTCCCAAAATATTTCCACCCGCCGGACCTCCAACCACCGCTCCTAGGCCACGCATGAAATACATGAACCCATTCACACTAGCATAATTCCTCACTACAAGAAGTTAGTAAGTGGTTTCAAAGGATGCTTGGGAGTCGAGGAGCGAGCTTTTTGGGAGCTCGACTCCTACGAAATGGTAGAATCCGGGCGGGATTTATGCATACCCCAAACACCTGCCCAACCATAGTCGGAAACAACGTATTATACCCTCCTCCCGCAATCCCAAGGGCCGACAACAAACGCGAGCCAGAGCCCCTTGTCATTTACTACAGATACAGCGCTTAGCCAAAGACCTTGAGTGGCGATTGTGCTGAGGAGTGTCATTGCGAAAAGTGTGTTTTGACGCCCGAATTTATCTCCTGCGAATCCGATGAATGTTTGACTTGCACAAGAAACTCCATTCGAGATCGCGAGGAGGGTGGCAGCGAATGAAGCAGAGTATCCGAGCGCGATACTAAATTGCGGAAGAAAGATACCAGTAACAAGTTCCCAGCCGCAGATAGAAACGCAGCAAGGATCGAGAACAGGAATGCTGGTTTCTTAGCCGTGGCGAGGTCGATATGTGTTGGTCTTCGATGGAGGAAGCGAGATGGTGCTGCTGTGAGTGCGATTGGAGTTGCGATAACCAGGGCGAGGAGAGACAGGAAGCGGAGTGTCCATCGGGGCCGAGATTCGAAAGGAGGGCTTGGATGGCTGGTGAGAGCGCAAGTCCGCCTACGCCGGTGCCGGATAAGATGAAACCTATACCCAAGATCTCGGTGTCAGTGCTCCCATTTCACTTGTTTCAAGCACTCTAAATAGGAGAGTAGAACATCCCAGGAGCCTCTGGATATTCAGGACTCTCGGAACAAAAGGGAAAAGGGAATATTGCTCTAAGAAGGTGGGATTACCTAGTGCTGAGCCGCGGTGGGAGGTGAAGTATTCTGGTGCGGTGCTGAGGATTGGGAAGTATAGGATTGAAGAACCGATCCTGTAGAGCAGGCCTTGAGTGAGTAGGAGATGCCAGATTTGCGAGCTGAGACTGGCGAGGAGGAAACCGAGGGACATGAGGAGGACGCCACTGAGTGTTATGCATTGGCGGCCTCGAAGGATCCAGAACTTCTTATCGTCGATAAGTGACAAGAGGGGATTGACGGCGATACTTCCTCCCCATGTTAAACCTGCACCCAATGTCCCTACTAAGGCGAGCAAAGCGCCGGAATTCTGAGATGGTGGAAGCATTGTTTGCTGAGAGCTGGTGTAGTAGCCTTGGAAGACGCCGTATGATTGATTGATGCCTACCACAAGACAAACAGTGAAGAATCCTGACAGCAATACCACGATCTGCCTTTGCCGTGTGACAGGGCGAAGCTCGAGTGAAGCAGATAGAGGAGAGTCACGTGCCGACAATGCATCGATCTCGATATCCTCTGTTTGAGCCATAGCCGTTGAAGATATGAAATTGATGCAAGTTCTATAACACAGCCTTGAATCTCCAGGAAAATTAAAGCTCTTGTAGGTAGCAGCAAGCAGTAAGATATCTGATGATGGATGACCAATCTCTTCACGCCCTTCAATGTACAGCGCTACTTGGGTGTCCCAATGGGAGAGTTACATTCAAGCAAAACAATGCATTAAGCAGGACTATAGGACAACCCAAGTTCAGAAATTTATTCAAAGCCAGCGCTTGTGTGGCGAGGCAATGCAGCACTTGTGCGAGAAGCTTAGCTTTTGGCAATTTGGGACGAATAGCGGGCGCTTCCCGGCATCAACCAGAGGGATATTGGACTCGGCTATAATCTCCGACCTCTAAGCAAAATTGTATTCGAAGGGCGAGTGGGCACCGAAAATCTGTTTGGCAGCAGGTACTTGATGTTTGTTTGTATATCCTGAAGTAAAGTTGTACGTCCAACCTCCCCTCTTGCCTAATCAAGACTAGTGTAATCGCCATCGACAAGGATGTTCGCGCCTCCTGGGGTAGGAGACAACCTCAACCTCCAACTCCAACTCAGAGCTCTTTCTCATCTTCACTCCCCATCATTTTTTTCGACTTGAATTCGACAGAAGTCGACAGAAGTCTATGGCAACATGTACAAACAATTGATCCCCGAATTGCCTCCCACACAACCCAGACGACAGTTTCGTCCCAAAGTTTCCTTATCACTGATTACCCTCATTGTCCTTGTCCTCGGCCTCCAACTCATCGTTCTACCTCGTTATGTATACCGTATATCAACAAGCCAGGAGCACCTAAACAGCTTCCAACTTGCTAAGCTTGATGCTCGACTTGAGCAATGCCGCGAGCTCAACACCCCACCTATCAATTACCCCGCGACCACAGCAGGCTCACGAACCAATCCACGATGGAATTCAGTTACAGGCCAAAACGAGACCATTGTCCTTCGGAATGCAACTCTGTTTGATGGAGAGACCATTCTCAAGGGCCGATTCGATATCGTGTTCAAGAAGGGAATTATTGAGTCGGTGGGAACAGCGGGGTCGGCGAGCATTGCCGATGCCAAAGTCGTGGAATTGGAGGGCGGGTTCTTGACTCCTGGGTTGGTGGATATGCATTCGCATCACTTAGCGTTCACGTGGCCGTTGTTGAGTTCTACGGATGATACCAATGAAGTTCATGATCGGACAGAGCCTATTACTTCTCAGGTCAGGATACTAGGTCTGTCTTCCCGTTATCAAGCTTGTTTCCTAGCAGGACAAATGTCTCATGTTTTCCGAAATACCTATACTGATTTTGTACAGATTCTCTCAAAGCCTATGACCCTGCGACCACCATCATTGCATCTGGCGGTGTCACCACTTCCTTGATTTTACCTGGCTCAGCCAATATCATGGGTGGCGAAGCTGTCGTTGTGAAGAACATGCTCAATTCAGGAGCAGATTCGGAAATCGTCGTTGAAGATTTGCTCCTTGAACACGGAATTCCTAAAGGCCAGAGAAGACGATACATGAAGATGGCTTGTGGTGAGAACCCTCGAAGGTGAGTATATAACATTTTGGCTGCCTTAGAGTTAGGTTAAATGCCTTATACTTCGCAAGATAAATCTATCTCTTTGTTGAACAGCTGTTTCTAAATCCATGTTTTTAAATTGACTTAAAATATGCCCATTATAATCAATATGCTGACAGATTTCATCGAAGGGTTTACAAGCACACCAGAATGGGCAACGCTTGGTATTTCAGGAAGCATATGGAGAGAGCGAAAGAGTTGAAAGATTGGCAGGATGCATCGTGTCTTGAAACTGCTGCCGTGAGACAAAGTGGAAATGTCGCCGCAATGTCGGAATTCGTCAATAGACTTGTACAGGAAGAGAGTGCGACTGAATTGTTGGAATACGACTCCACAATTGCCATGCTTCGAGGACAGGTGGGAATAAACGTCCATTGCTACGAGCCAGAGGACTTCGAGGATATGCTCTTGCATAGCAAGGAGTTTGGTTTCCGGATTCAGGCCTTCCATCATGCTCTTGAGGCCTGGCAGGTACCCGAGATGATCAAAATCAGCGGGGAGTAAGTAGATGCAATTCTTTCCTCTCCTATCCTCAAGCTGATATTGACTAGGAACATCACAATCGCAACATTCGCCGAGTTTGCTCTGTACAAGCAAGAAGCATACAATGCCAATCTGTATGCCGGCAAGATTCTTGCAGAGCATGGAGTTCCTGTGGCATACAAATCTGTGAGGAGCATCGACTAACAGCTATGACTTTGTGCTAACTAAAGTAGGATCACGTCGAGGTAGAGACCAATGCGAAGTATCTCCTGTAAGTGCTGCCCAATATTTGATAGTTCGTCTGTTAACGGAAAATCTCAGATTTCAAGCAGCGACTGCGCATTCTTTCGGGCTTGCAACAGACCTAGCGTTACAATCAGTCACCAGTGTCCCAGCTCGGTCTATGGAGATCGACCATCGTGTGGGCTTCGTCAGACCTGGATATGATGCAGACATTGTGCTTTGGGATTCTCACCCACTTTCTGTCGGAGCAACGCCATTACAGGTATTCATAGATGGCAGAGCCACCCTGGATCCCGAGAAAGTCGAAAGCAGTCGGTCGAAGGTTGTGGTTCCCAATTCCGAACACTCTGCAGCTTTATCAGTTCGAGCAAACCCTTCGGTCGAGATGAAGGAATCACTTTGCGCTGAGATAGGGCAGCCCGGTGCCAAGATCAAAATCCAAGGAATCACCAAGTCATTCTTGGATGGCCCTTCAGCAGACGCTTCTAGCAGCAAAGGGCTGACAATGGTCATTGAGGGAGGAAAGATCGCCTGCTTCGACACCGAAGATCAATGTTTGAGCGCGAGTGCCAACAGCACGCTCATCCGCTTGAGGGAAGCGCATGTCCTGCCAGGTCTCACCGCTGTCAGTGTCGCTCTTGGTCTTGGAGAAATCGCAACAGACGATAGTACTGGTGACGGAACAGCCAATACAGGAAGTGATCTGGAAAGTATCCCATATGCGAAGTACGGTGTGCACCTTGACGGCAAGTCTTTTGCTAGAGCGAGAATCGGTGGCGTTACAAAGGCGATCACCGCTCCCAAAACTCGAGGATTTCCTGGAGGCGTGAGCGTTGCGATAAAGACCAGTGGCAAGAAGAACATCTTGAACGGAGGTATTTTCAAGGATGATGTTGCGCTGCATTTCAAGGTCGGATCGGCAGCAAAAAGTAAGGCTCCTTCGATGCTACCAATTGACAGAGCTAACGGTATTTTCAGGCGACAAACTGCCCACAGTCTCTTCTGGGATAGCAAAGCTGCGACAATTTCTGACCGAAAACAAGGAGAAGGACAGCATATATGGCAGAGCCGCCAATGGCTCTTTCCCTCTTGTGGTGCACGCCGAGAATGAGTTCGACATCCAGCAACTTATCAAGATCAAGCAAGAGACGCCTGCTCTAGACTTGGTCCTTTTTGGAGGTGGCGGTGCTCATCTCGTCGCAAATGAACTCGCAGCTGCAAATATCCCTGTCGTCTTGACTGCAAATCGTGGAGCACCGGACACATTTGAGAAGATTAATACCCTCCCGGGACCACCTCTGAGCAAAATGCCCGCTGAGATTCTGTCAAATGCTGGAGTGACTTTTGGTCTCGCTATTGAAGGTGAGAGTAAGTTCTTGCAAGTTTCTTCCCTCCTCGAGTCTTTGCTGACCAGTAATAGGTGATTCACACATTCATAATATCCCAATCGAAGCAGCATGGGCCGCAAAGTATGCTGGATTGTCCAGCAAGCAAGCAGTAGATCTGGTGTCGAGGAACATTGAGAAGATTCTTAGTCTGGACGTTAAGGAGGAAAGCCGAGATTTCGTGATCTATGAGGGAAATCCATTGGAATTTGGTGCGAGCGTTGTGCTCTCCGTTGATGGAGAAGATGGGATGGTGGCCACGTGCTGGCCGGAGGCGACTTAGGACATGCGGTGACCATATTGGGTGCCACGATCCGGACACAAGGCATGTGGGAGCATGAAGTTGAACACGGTTCTTTGTGGTAAGGTAATACCTTTCTTTGCGTTCTGATCGTATATCAGATGGAATGCCGAGCTGGGTGGCAGTTGGAGGTACAGGAAGGATCTTCGCCAAGAGTTCGTGAGAGATCAACTCGACGATGCTCGGGATGCGGCTCTCCGAACACTCTTCCTGTAGATCAAGAACATTAGTTTCCAAACATCTCGATTCCACTTTCAAGTCCCACCCTGGAAGAGGATATCCGGACCACGACCATTGTTGTTCAGCTTTTCCGGGTTTAAAGCCCAGACCAGTCGAGTCTAGCAACGTTGCCACAGCCGTTCAACCCGGGTAAGCCGAACTTACAAGATGTTGTGGGGTAGTTAGTGCTGCTGTACCACCGAGACGGCTTCGACCGGAGAAACATAATTCTGGATCCGACGCCTGTCGCGAGTTAAAGCTTGGCAGATTCGTCTGTTCACTGTCGAAGCGCGGCAAAACATCGCCGAGAGAATCGATATCCTCTAATCTTGATAGCACGGACGATAGATCAGAGTTCGATAATCTGTGATATCGAGAAGTGGACACGATGTACGCGGAGAAGAGATGGAAGTGGGACGGGAGTGGGACGGGAGTGGGATGCATCTTTGATATCGATAGGGTGAGCCCCATAAATTCACGTGCAGGTACCTCGAACCCCCTGAATATCCCGCGCTAGAAGGCTCCATGCGTTTTTCAGCTGCCATTCGCTCTTCTCCTCCTCGGTCAAATCTCATCTTCCCCAGCCATGTCCCAGCCAACCCAACATCAAATCGGACACCGCACCGGAGGATTGGACAAATACCGAATAACCCAATCTGCACGGTAAGGCCCCATATACCAACCATCTACCCGCCCATGCATCACTTTGGCAGGTGCATTGCGACCTTGGATATTGGTCAGGGCTTCTTGCCGGGTGATTGGTCGAAACGAGGAATGATCATCGGCAGCCCCTCAGTTACCCAAACCGTGAACCAAGATTAAGCATGACCATATCACGACCCTATCTTAACTGCATCGGGCTACAGACTCGATGGAGGAGGGCCTGGTCAAGAGATCGATAAGCTTCGGTCCCACGTTGTACTGGTTGTCTATCGATCAAGGAAGATGCGCCAGCTGGAATTATAAGTGTATAACGTGTACATCTTCCCCTTTGGTCTTTTCTCTCACCAGCCACATGCGAGGTTCATAATGTTTCCTTTTCAAAGTTCAGAGTACCAGCAACTCCCAGTGGAGGAGAAGGTCGAGGATGAACAACCTCAGGCCCCGATTAAGAAACGAAACAACAAAGCGTTCGTTGCGCTTGTTGTGTGTTTGATCGCCTTCGCGTTGCTCTTTGCATTTTTAGGAACGAGGTCATCGAAGCATGATGATGAATCCCAGCAACAGATCTTTGAGGAGGCTGCAGAGGCCGAATTTGCCTCCTTCTTGAATGGAGAGGCGAGAGCTACGGGCCAGCAGTACTTGCTGGGTGTTGGGAAAGCCGATATCACGGGGTTAGTGTTGCCCAAAACCATGTGTGGAGTGTTGTTGACTTTGGTAGACCCGTGGTTGAACTCAATTTCATGGGATATGCATCTCTAGCCCAGATTGGAACCGGTTTACGACAACGGTATGCTACTCCCGTCCTTCTTAGGACACCGGGTCTAATGAACATAGGATCTATTCACGTGCCTTCATTGTTGGCGATGTCAATAATCCAGACAACCGATTTGTGTATTTGGTCCTTGATACTGCCTGTGGAGACACCGCCATCCGTTATGGTATCCTCGAAGCATTGGCCAATTTGGGAACGGATTATTCTATGTATGGGCAGAGCAACGTGGCTGTGACCGGCACTCATGCTCATTCTGGACCTGGGGCTTGGCTTAACTATTTACTTCCGCAAATCACCAGCTTGGGATTTGACAAGCAGAGTTACCAAGCGATCGTTGATGGGTATGATCCTCTTGAATTTCACCATGTTCTGTACTAACACGTTTCAGTACGGTGCTTTCAATTCAGAGGGCTCACGCAAGCATTGCTCCTGGCTACTTGAGCTATGCTGACACTAACATTACGGATGCAAACATCAACCGTAGTCTTTTCGCCTATCTTGCCAACCCTGCTGCGGAGCGTGCTCAATATGAGACCACTGTTGATACTACTTTGACAATGCTCCGTTTCCAACGAGCTTCTGACGGCTTGAGCACTGGTGTCTTGGCTTGGCACAGGTAAGAAATCTGCTTTCAGCGTCTTCGCGGTCCTGAAACAGGAATTGCAAACCAATTCCGGCCCACGTACTGACTTGTCTCAGTGTTCACGGAACCTCTATGCTGGAGAACAACACCCACGTCACTGGAGGCACGTTTTCCCAAATCCAACTGGATCTGCTTGACTAACTCGAGGCTGCAGATAACAAAGGTCTCAGCAGCTATCTCTTCGAGCAAGCAATGATATCGGATTCCTCCGCTGCTCCTGGATTCGTGGCAGCCTTCAGTCAGTCCAGCGTTGGTGATACATCGCCTAATGTTCTTGGAGCGTATTGTGACGATGGATCTGGACTAAGATGTGGTGAAACGGAGCATAGTACTTGCAGTGGTACTAGTGAAGCTTGCCATGGGAGAGGTGAGTTAGGTTCTTGAGGGCAACTTGAGACCGGGGCTAATGTGTTCAAGGTCCTGAATTCCAGAAACTTGATCTTGGCGTCTCTAGCTGTTATGAAATCGGTCGACGAGTGTACGCCGGTGCCAAGGCACTTTATGTAAGTTGTTTATACCTCAGATGTACGTCTTGCAGTGACTAACAAATTCCAGGACACTTTTGACAGCGTAGCAACACCAGTTGCTGATTCCAGCGTTAAATTCTACCACGTAGGTTCATTTCTGGTCTTCACTCATTACCCGTTCTGACCGGAAAACAGACCTTCCATGACATGCAATACTACAGCTTCCCCCTCCCCAACGGAACCACGGTCCAAACCTGCCCTGCTGCCCTCGGCTACGGCTTCGCAGGAGGAACCACCGACGGACCCGGAGCATTCGACTTCGTGCAAGGCGACAACAACACCAACGCACAAAATCCCCTCTGGGTCGCCGTATCCGGTCTTCTCAAAACTCCCAGCGCCGCACAAGTAGCCTGTCAATCACCCAAACCCATTCTCCTCGATGTGGGCGAGATGGATGAACCGTACGCATGGTCTCCCAATATCGTTGACATCCAATCCTTCCGTGTTGGCCAATTCATCATCATCGTTTCGCCCTCAGAAGCAACCACCATGACGGGTCGTCGCTGGAAAGCTGCAGTAGCAGCAGCAGCCACCAACGCCTCCATCACTTCCTCCACACCCAAAGTCGTTCTGGGCGGTCCGGCAAACACTTATGCTCATTATGCCGCCACCCCAGAAGAGTATGGAGTCCAAAGATACGAAGGTGCTAGCACACTTTACGGTCCCTGGGAATCATACGCTTATATCCATCTCTCGACTTCAATGATTGGATACCTAGCAGCGAGCAACACTTCTACCCCACCAGCAGGCCCCTCACCCCCAGACAACAGTGACTCCTCCCTCTCCTTCATAACGGGCGTCGTCTACGACGGAACCGACATCGGCAAATCCTTCGGTCAAGTCCTCTCTCAACCCAACGCTTCCTACCCCATCGGCTCCGTCGTGAATGCTACATTCGTCGGAGCTAATCCTCGCAACAATCTCCGTCTCGAAGGAACATTCACCGAAGTTCAGCAGTTGGTAAATGGAGTATGGACGGCTGTGAGAGACGATAAGGATTGGTTTTTGAGTTATAGTTGGTATAGGGATAATGGGTTGACGGGGACGAGTCATGTGGTTGTTAGTTGGGAGACGGAGACGTATGCGGAGACGGGGACGTATAGGATTGTTTATTATGGGGATCATAAGGATTTGATTGGGACGATTACGGCGTTTAATGGGACGAGTGGGAATTTTACGTTGACTTAGGGGAAGTTAGTGGGGATGATGGGATGATGGAATGAATTGATGGAAATGTTTGATGGTATTGAATGTTCGTTTGCATGATGAAAGTCTGTTCTTGGACTCGAGCGGAGGGCGATTTTCACCTACATGTTTCGGGACGATATCACAAAGGTCGTTCTACCAAAATTCTATTCAGCAAGTGCCTGCGGCTCTCGTTCCTTTTGCTTTCAAACTTGAGTCCTTTGTCGGCGAGGAAGGGGAAAGATGGGGATAGTGGACACAGGCTCAGTTCTGAGGAGGAGTGGTGCCGTTGTCTCGCCCATCAGCTTCCCTCGGAGTTCTTTCCTTTGTTTCTCTCTTTCTTACTTTCACATCCGTCTCCCAGAGCAGATGCTCCACAAGATACATCTCGTCCATTTGCGATGGTGCCTTCAGTTCGCTTTGCCATTCCTCGCATGCTCTTCCTGCATCACGTCAATGCGGGTTGAATGCCGCCTTCACTAAAGCTTGGGTGGCGTGCTTTGGATTGGTAAACGGATTCATCCCTTTGAGGTTGCGGTGTGGTCTTGTGTGCACTCTACTTTCTTTCCGAGTCAAGTCAAGCGATTCCTTGCAATGGTTCTAGTCATGCCTAGGTGCTGTTTTCGTATGTGACGTATTGCATTGTCTTTACGCGAGAAGGGTCGCTTAGCTCCACCTTGTCGGTATGGGCATGTATTATGTAGGCAGTAGTAAGTCGGGCTAGGGAGCGTAAACATAGTGTTCGGATGATAGACCGCAATGTGACGCTGGAGATCTCGGTTCGTTGCACTACCATAGCTGCACTGAGTGCATGAGTGTGGTTTGATATGGACGTCTAGATGTTTTCTAGGGGAATATTAGTATTATGAACAAATATTACGTAGCTCAAACTTTGAACGCTCACCTTAGTAGGTACGGCTTATCAGTGCCATAAATTCTTGAGCAAGACCCCCATTGACACCCAGATGCTGCCTGAATATGCTTTTCCATATGTTTTCTAGCATTCCATCAGCTTCGCTGTTCCATGAAACAAAGAATCCATGTACCTGAGGCGATTCACATCTATAAAAGCTTCAGAGCAAGATCTCCATCCACATGGATATTTTCCGATCCAAATGTGAATGAATCGAAAACACTCTAGACCTCGATGGCTAGACTGCCTGTGCGAAGGACTTGCATGTCCTTCGATAGGGGTAGCACTCGGATTCGGTGCTAAAGGACCCCATCGAGTCCCTGAAATATGTTCTACGCCCCAATATTGCTCCAAAAGTTGACTTAGTGTTTGTTCAGAATTCTCTTGGCTAGCAGATGATTCTGGATCTAAGGTATATACAGTCTCATACTGGGCGGTACAGTGGTACTCTAGTTGGCAAGAATTGCTAATAACAAATTAGCGAACAATGAGGAAAGGATTACCTATTCGTCTATCTAGGAATATGCAGCCTTTATTCTTGAAAATCATAAAATTTGAACTGACCAGACAATAGCACCCCTCTGATCAAGCGATGGTGCTTACACTGGCCACAACTAGGGCGGGGGCATAACCCTGCGGAGAAGCCTTTGCCATCGATAATCATAGACATGCTAACGTCCGACTCGGGGAATACTGAGCTCTCCCACATCTCCCGGTCTATAAATTCCCTCCTCTGTTTCCCTTCGAGCAAAAGGTAGCTTCCCTCGATGACCCGGTCCTCGCCGGGGCAGTCTTCGAAACTCACATCCTAGCATCAACTCGAAAACATCCTAGTATCTGAACTATCGATATGCGAGCCGTTGAGTTCTGCCTAACGTATCGGTAAATGTGATACAATCCTCCATTGATAAACACGGTATTCTGGATATGCTGCTCCGGAGCTGGCGAAGCAATGCGTAAATTTCGAGGTTGGTTTTGAGGATCTGTTCGAGGAGCTTGAGTACCGTTGTTGACAGCCCTCCAAAGGTCTCAAGGAGCTCTCTCACAATCTTCTCCATCCCGATAACATGCTTAAATGTAGCCCATGAAGATCGGGAGATCGAAATCAGACTTCGCTTTGATGAATACGGTCGAGGGACTGCTTCGTGGCGAGATGTTGGACTTGGACGACTCGACGGATGTCTTCAACACCAACCCTTGTACCCGCGCATATTTGCACGAGTCAGTTTGCATGCACGGTTGTTGCGTCTGAGCGATCTTGAGTTCTTGAAATTCGTCAGTAGCACGCTCAGCTGTATCTCGGCACCTGGAGGAGTTCTCTTCGATGGTCTTCGTCCTAGTTTCAATCTTCGAGGTCATTGACCTGCTGCAGATCAGCACAAACTCGAGCTCTTCTTGGTTTTGAGGTGCAACAAACGCTATGTTGATCCGCATAAGCAGATTCATTGCCACGATCTTTGCGAGAATCACGGCTCTGAACTTCTCGACTTCCTCCTTCATCTGAACGACCCAGTGACCCTGCCTAAACTGGCAAACAACTGAACGTTTCATTTCACGGAGTCTTGTGGTAACCTCAGGACCATTCATCGCAATCTTGAACTTCTCAATATTTTCCAGAAATCCTGCAAAGGCATTTGCACTGCTAATGCCATGATCTTCACAGCATTCACATAGCTGGCGTCTCCTCCGTGATCTAAAGCTCCATGATTCAGCTGCTGGAGCAGGACTTCGAGATGTCCCAGCTCCGTGCAGACGGTTCGAATGTCATATTTCGCTCCGCCGGTCTCGTGCAAAGCTTTGCGAATCAAATTCAGGATGCTGATTACCGAAGACGAAGTTTCCGAATGAGAAGCCAAAGGCTGGTGCCGCCATGGAAGTAGAAGCGTCATATACAGCGATTTCTGATATATTTCGAGACTGTATTTCAGCTCAAATATTCGAGCTCAAAGGAAAAAAGTCGAGTCAAGAGCCTCGTTGAATTTTCGAGGAAGAGAAAGTAGGGCGGACGACATCCTGGTGCGTGTGTTGTGCATGCAACCCGTGATTCTGCCTTACGAAGTGTGGTGGCTGAGTTGGCCAGTTGAGGATTTCTACCTTCTCATTCGCTTTCCTCTTGAACATATTTTCCACTAGAGACACAACAAGAATCTTCTCTGCTTGGGAGCACAATAGAAATCGCAGACAAAAAGAGTACCTGAATCTCTCAATATATGATTCCGCACACTCAACAAATTGTTGAGCAACATACACTCGCAATAAGTATCGTGTAGAAATGAAAGATTGACGAAAAGGGATGAAATGGGAAATCATATTATTGAAAAATCTCAACGCGAATAAACGGAAGAGAATACTTTTGCTGTCTCAATCCCCTCAAATCTGAATGACGAATCGCGGGGTATTCCCACACACGTGACTACCCCTCCTTCGTCATCGAAGTCGTCTTACATCTCCCGGAAACATCTTTGGAATCATCTGAATCGTCTCTCATATAAACCCAATTCATCTCTCAAACAAACAGCAACAGTTGAAAAGATCAAAAGCAACCATGACGAAAGGAAAAGCCACCGCCACAGTCCAAGGCAGGAAGATTGCCGAAACAGATGAGTATGAGGTTGTTGAGGGGAACATCTACGTGAGTTTCCATTCACTATTTTCTGAATCCAGGAGATCGATGAAAGGAACTGACAATAATTAGTTCCCACCCTCGTAAGCCCTTGGAACCCTATCGAGCTGTTCCTACTTACAGATTGCAGCTCAGTCAACACCTCAATGTTGACCAAAACGGATCACTCTACCCATTGTCCATGGAAGGGAGATGCTTCGTACTATAGCATCAATCTTGATAGTGTGTTCTTTCTTTCGTTAATGGAGTTGTAGGAAGGTTGATGGAAGGAGACCGGTGCTGATGTGAAGCAGAGACTGAGTTGAAGAATGCTGCTTGGTACTACCCTACACCCTCTGACAAGGCGAAGAATATCAAGGATTATGTAGCTTTCTGTGAGTGTTTTCCTCTCTTGATGTGAGGTGTTGGACGATGACGGCTGATGACTGGGGGTAGATAAGAATATTGTTGATGTTAAGGCTGAGTGAGGGAGCTGTGTTGGGATGAAAATGTAGCTCAGAAAATTGAAACTATTGCTTGTCCGGGGAATGAGAATGACAGAATTGCCTCTGTGAATGTGTGAGCAGCTTTGTTCATTAGGTATCTCATCACAAGTGAGCCATCCAGGCCTCACTTCCTCTCGCCTTTTCATCGGGCCTTCATAATTCCACAACCTCGACTGGATTACCAGGATCAGTCGTAGATTGCCATACAATAGCAGCATTGACCAGCAACCCACCATTCCCGCCCCTTGGCCCGACCATCAACCTCTGCCACAGAATTCCCTTCACTCCAAACCATAGTACTTTCAATGAATCCCACCAAGCCATGCTTGGGAGGAGGTCCATGATGACCCCACCTTCCGACCTGCCCATCAGCCTCTCATATGCAGCTTGGCCCTGATCCCAGAAGACAGCTTCACGGCCATGTCCCGAGTGTATATGTCCGAAAACATGGAGTCGTGGCTTCACAAGCCAGATCTCCTCGAGAAGTCCTGCACAGCCTAGGTTGAGGTCGAGATGGTAGCGCGGAGGAGTATGTGTGATGAGGACATCGGTCTCGAGAGGGATCCGATTCTCCCAAGGAGCCTTTTCTCGATCATATTGGAATCTGCACACATCAGCTCTGCACCTCCAACAATCAAGGATCACTCACGCGAAGTCACTCCCACCACATTTCGGGATGTCAGGAGCCCCATAGAAGTTCAACTTCCTACCACCCTTAAACTTCAACGTAACAGACTTATGCTCCAAATAATGTATATTTCCTAACCTTAACTTCTTCCCCTTATCCTCCTCCTTCCTACTCTTCTGATCAAAATAACTATCATGATTCCCCGCAATAACAATCTTCTCCTTATGCGGTAATGAAGCCAACCAATCCAATTGAGCCTGTATCTCCTTCACTGTACCTGCGTTTGTCAAATCTCCAGCATGGATCAGGACATCGCCATTGGGGATGTTGATTGTGTTTGTGTGGGTGTCTGATATGCAGACAACTTTGACGAGAGGTTTGTTGTGTGGTGGTTTAAAGGGCGCGCCGCGGAGGAAGAGGAAGGTAGAGTAGAGGATGCTGATTAGGGCTCGAAGGGGAGAGGAGAGGAAGTTGTCGAGTGTGGTGGGAGGGTCGAACATGTTGGATCGTCGGGACCATGGCCATTGTGTTGTGCGTTTCGCCATGTTGTAGAAGTCGAGGTGACACGGAGGAGATTGTTGGTGGACGAAGGAAGGGGCAGTGATGAAGTGCCACCTACATTGAGTGCTTGTAGAGGTCGTAACACATGTCTTCTGTGTTCACAGAGAGAGACTGTCGCGATTTCAACTAAGGTTACTTGTCCTTGCGACGGACTCTCAGCGGAACTCAGGCGGAATCAAGCGGAATCAGGCGGGGAAGGATCGTCGACAGGGATGTGAGCTCCAGAAGCAAGCTGGAACTAGAACATGGCCCCTAAGCGACGTCATCTACTGTACCGTAGCTGTCATGCAGTACTAAAATGCCACGAAGAAATGCCAACTTTCGAGGAGAAGTCTGAGTCTTCTTCGACAAACTATTCACATTCACATCTGGAGACTTTCTCAGTGTATTGGGAAGGCACAATGGCAGGACTCAAGACGCTCTATGAGCCGAATCTAGATTTAGAGAACGCGCTGCATACAAACTTTGAGTACGTCTGCCGTGCCCCGCGATGGTTGTTGTTGACTTTTACAGTGTTGATTACGTCCTTGACTATCGGTTTGCAACAACAAGTGAGCCACAGTGTCCTTCTTCATTTCGGTTACTGACATTTGGCAGGCAAAGCAGCTGCAGAAGAGGGATTCGTGAAGCTGATTCAAGCTCTCAACGATGTCGGCCTCTCCACCGAAGTTCGAAATGGAGATAACTGCGCGGTCCTGATATTCGTGAAGATAGCCTCGGATAGACATCTGCGAGCAGAGGTATACCGATCGAGAGTGCAAGACTGGCTTTATGGCATACGAACAGCAGCCCCCGAGAAGGAAATGCAGACGAATCTGAACCAAGAGCCGATAACCGAAGCAGAAAGATTACGACTCACATACCTCCTGATCACGAAGCCGAGAAATGAGGGAGGGGCTGGTGTTACACCCAAGAGCGGAGAGTGGAAAGGCGTTGAGTCTATATTCGCTCTGCACGACCATACATTCAACAAGAAATGGATTAAAGAGTTGGCAGGGAAGACTTTTCTAGGTGCAAAAGACCTGGAAGAGATCAAGGATAAGTTTGGAGAGAAGATTGCTTTTTACTTTGCATTCTTACAATCCTACTTCTTGTTCTTGATCTTCCCGGCTGGATTTGGATTCGGTGCTTGGGTCCTGCTTGGGAAGTTCTCACCGTGGTACGCCATTGTGAATGCTTTCTGGTGTGTATTCTTCGTTGAATACTGGAAGAAGCAAGAGACGGACTTAGCTGTTCAGTGGGGTGTTCGAGGGGTCTCGAAGATTCAGCATAAGCGGCCGGCTTTCAGACATGAAAGTGTCGTCAAGGATCCTATTACGGGCGAAGACATCAAGGTCTATTCTCCGATTAAGAGACTATCGAGGCAGTTGCTGCAGGTTCCATTTGCACTTGTTTCTGCTCTTGTCCTTGGAAGCCTGATTGCAGGATGTTTTGCTATTGAGATCTTCATTTCTGAGATCTATGACGGTCCTTTCAAGACTTACCTGGTATGTGATGTCGAAGACTAAAAGAGTCTTTCTAACTTTTACAGGTCTTCACACCAACTGTAATTCTTACGACTGTGATGCCAACATTATCAGCAATGTTGACAGGATTTGCTCAGAAACTTACGGACGTCGAGAACTATGAGACACAAGATGGTAGGTTCACCATGAGCAAGGAGTTCTAGTCTAACTCTCGGTAGCATACGAAGCAGCTATGGTGTCGAAAATATTCGTCCTAAACTTCATCACCTCATACCTCCCTATCTTCCTTACAGCTTTCGTCTATGTTCCGTTTGCTCAGATTCTGGTACCGCATCTGGATATCTTCCAAATTGCTGTAAAGCCATTTGCGGAGAATGAGAAGCAGATGACAGCACCCAAGGTTGGATTCCAAATCAATCCAGACAGGCTGAAGAAGCAAGTCATTTACTTCACAGTCACGGCACAGATTGTCAACTTCGCATTGGAAGTCGTGGTTCCGTACGTGAAGCGCAAGGTGTTCAAGAAAGTGAAGGAAGTGAAGGCTGATAGAGCAGCTAAGCGTGGAGGAGGTGCTGCGGATCCAGGTGCAGACGATCATCCCGAAGAGGCTGCATTCTTGGTTCGAGTGCGGAACGAAGCCGAGCTTAATCATTATGATGTTACGACTGACTTCAGAGAGATGATTATCCAGTTTGGTAGGCTCATCAGTTGCTTTGAACTAGCGTGTGCTAACCGAGCCAGGATACTTGTCCCTTTTCTCCGTTGTTTGGCCATTGACTGCCGTTTCTTTCTTCATCAACAATTGGATTGAACTGCGTGGAGATGCTGTGAAGATTGCTCTGGAGACACAGCGACCTGTTCCTTGGCGCGCAGATTCGATTGGCCCATGGTTGGATGCTCTAGGATTCTTGGCATGGCTCGGAAGTTTGACCTCTGCTGCCCTCGTCTATCTCTTCACCGGTGATGGCCTTGGGCCCGATGGAGCACCATGGAGCATCAAGGGATGGGGACTTCTACTCACGATGTTTTTCTCTGAGCATATTTTCCTTGGTATCCAGCTTGGTGTCAGGAAGGCACTGAGCAAGATTGACAGCCCAGGACTGCAAAAGGAGAGGGCAGAAAGATTTCTCGTCCGAAAGTAAGTTGTCTTTACCCGATCTGCAGTAATATACTTACAATGCTAGGCAATACATTTCCGAGTCCATGGGTCAAGAAGCTGCTGAGAAGGCAGCTGCCGGCGGTATCGAAGCCGGAGAGAAAATCAGCCGAAGCACTCTCGAGGAAGAGGCTAGACAATCAACTCTGAAAGGCCATAGAACTCCAGAGGAAAGATTCTGGCAACGCCAAAGAGTTCAAGCTGAGACAATTGCGGTTGGCAGAGGCTTCATTGCGAGGGTACGTGCCCACAATCTCCAGGAATTGGGTGTCGCTAACATGTGCAGGCTGCGCCTAACGAGACGAAGGAGACGAAGAAAGAATTGTGATAGGCACATCAACGACGAAATGATGCATATAGCGCTTAATTAAGTTCAACGAAATACGGGATGGAAGCGAGGATCATAGCAGGTATGGTGTACGGCGATGAATCATGATTTACTGCATTGCAGAGTTCCATTTCTACGTCTCAACATTGTGAGTTTCTTTTCGTGTAGCCCACCACTGTCCAAGTTTCCCTCGGTGAGTTTCCTCGGAGGCAAGCTACCATTGGACCGTGGCACGCACGTGATAGGTTTTCTATCTGTCACACTTTCTTCATCAGCATCCCATCAGCGGCATGTCGTGCAGCGAATGACGTGCATACTCCCATCCTTCCAATCCCAAGACCAGTTTTCTCCCACTTTTCCAAATTGGGCCCACATGCTGTGGTAATCATCCTCCTTCCCCAAAATAACCCCGCATCAGCCCAGCTGGGAATTACAAGGCAGTCAGAGGTCCCGACCCGATAACAATGCTTGTCGCAGCGCTTAATTTGGGCGTTTGAGGGGGGAGCAGGCGGCGTTGCGTTTATTTTGCTTGAAGCAGAGTTCGGTAAGGGTACAGAAGCATGCGGCTGACGGCGCTGAGCCTGTTCCTGTGCCACAGCCTTGTGTGACAACGAGGCGACCAATCTGGACGCCCGTTACGATATGGCGAATAAGAGGTTCCGTTTGAGGTAAGTAGACCTCTTTTAGACCCTCTGAGACCGTTTTGGAAGATTCACTCAGGTGTTGGTATTTTCGGTTCGGTGAACATGATAGTGTTTGAGTTATTCGTGTTGAGGGAAATGTAGGCTTTCTTTTGGGGCTTGGAGGGCGATACAGGAGCTGGAGACTGGTATAAGTTTACTGGTTGTCCTGGAACTTTCCATCTATTTCTCAGTTCCGTAGCCGTGTTCTTGGGTTTCTTCTGCTCTTCCCTCTAAGCTTCTTCTTTGCCTCTATACCCGTTCTTGCATATCATTGATTCTAACTAAGCTATCTCCAAGGACCTACTCCTATTGTCCTAGCACGACTAGAAGATTCAAAATGCACTTCTCAGCAACCCTCTTTACATCCGTGGCTCTCCTAGCCAGCACCGTCACCTGTCTACCGAACTCTATACACTCGCTCAACTCTACATCTTCAGCAGCCTTCACTTCAGCAGCGACAGCCAGCTCCACCGCCACATCCAGCCCTGCAGCAAGTACCAGCTCACCTGGGACAACTACAAACTCCGCCGCCACCACCGCCCTCTTCCAAAAGTTGGTCCTCGCGCCCTCCTCCGTCGAGCGTTTCAACCTCCTAACCGACGCCGACCTCCTCTTCAACTTCAACGACTCCTCCGCCCACCCCGCCGGTTCTCCCGGGGTAGCGACCGGACTGGGCGGGCAACTAGTCCGCGCGGATCAAGCTACATTCCCCGCTCTCTACATGCAAGGCGGCTCTATGGCACTCGGTTTCCTCGGCCCCTGCGGCTTCAACACCCCACACGTCCACCCCCGAGCCAACGAACTATTCCTAGTCATCGAGGGAAGGTTAAATGCATCCACCATGTTGGAGAATGGAGGGAGGAAGATACATAATCTGGTGAATAAGTTGCAAATGACGATCTTTCCGCAGGGGAGTGTCCATACGCAGTTTAATCCCGATTGTACGCCTGCTACGTTCGTTGCGAGTTTTACGGGCTCTGATCCCGGGGTTGCACAGATAGCGCAAGAGTTTTTGGGGTTTAGCGAGGAGGAGGTTAATGCTGCGGTGGGGGGACCGGTGATTGTAGGTGGGATGGATGTTGATGCTTTTCGGAGTCGGATTCCGGATAATGTTGTGCTTGGGGTGGAGGGCTGTTTGAAGAAGTGTGGGATCGAGAAGCGGTAGAGGAAAATGTCTCCCTGAAGTGTCGGGACATTTGGGTGGTCGTTTTCAGCGGTTGGTTTGTATCCGTATTTGCTTGAGTTAGCGCAGGAGTCTTGGTATGGGTTGTCTTGGGAGTAAAGGCGCTATATTAGCTAGATGAAATTCGATGCATTTGAAGGTGTTGGGTCGGACGGTGTTCCACATCTAGCGTTAGACATAGTTGTACCAAGATCGGATTGAAGGGCAGAGATAATGAGATTGGATCGCAATAAACAAGCTCCATATCTCTCAAAGCCATCAATAAAGACTGCTAGTGCGATATTGTCAAGTAGATGCAAATAGTCCTTGCTTCTTCCCGACTCGTTAGCTGAGCCAGGATTCAGGGGAGATATTGGCAGCACAATGCACAGCGTTTTCAATCTCCCAACTTGCTTGGATTTTGTGACCAGTTGGTGAGGCGTAAGTTATCACAACCAGCAAAGTTGCATAACATTGGCATGTGATAATTTGCTTGGAGAAAGTGGGCTTGAGAATGTCCAGGCAGGGCTGGGAGATTCAGAACCTTGGCACTATTATTGCAGCCATCATCAACTTGATGCTCGGCATAATTTCTGTTTGATAATAGAGGTAACGCCACAAAATGATTCATCAGACGTGTTGACTGCAAGAATTGTAGGAAATATGTTGGTTTGTTTTTCGCATGAAAGCAGAATGTGTTCTAAGGCATAGCTAAAAATGCAAGTTCATCGGGCTTTCACCTTCAATTGATATGTATCATCAGTGTTTAAAGCCTTTCTCGTTCAAGAACATCAACTAAATATGTAAAAATGGAGAGATATATAAAACAATCCCGGCGCGTGGGCTCAAGGAATGGAGAGCGACGTCACGTGCTTCAGCTGCATTTTCAAACTCGGGTACCTGAAATCTCTCCTTGGAACCTGAACAGCCACCACCTTGACTTCGATATTCTCGGCCTTCAGTCTTGTCTCTTGTGTCCTTTGGTACTGGGCATGCGAGTGTCATGGATGTAGCAAGTGAGGATGGTGAGGAAGTTTCGCCTGAAGGAAAAGTGGCTGCCTGGTTTTGTTGGCCTAGTACGACCACTCACGTACGAGCCTTCGTAATCTTCCAAGCGACTAGACGGCTTCAAGCTTACAAAACAACCTCGAGAGGGAATATGAACCACAACTAATGCCAGATCCAGGCATCCGAGCTGTTAATATAATGTCCTCGAGCACCTGCAGCAGAGGACCTCCAATGACATCAAATACCCGCACCCCAAGTCCTCAGGGACATTTGCGGCACTTCAATATGTATGGACTTGTAGGTATATGAAGACATGGAGCAGGAAATGTAAGTGCTGTTTTCTCCTGTCGACATCTTGTCCCTTTACTTTGAACTTTCATCCGCAATGGGAGTAAAGCAAGTTGCCGGCTCTCTCCTGGCCTTTGCAGGATCAGCCTCTGCAGCAGGCTACCTCTCCTACGCCAGCCAGTTCGGGATCCCAGGTCGAAATGCGAGCTACGATTACGTTGTCGTGGGAGGAGGAACAGCAGGTCTGGCTATTGCAACGCGTCTGGCCCAGAATACCTCGAATAGCGTTGCCATCATTGAAGCAGGAGGGTTCTACGAGATTGACAATGGGAACACGAGCGTTGTTCCTCGCCTGGGATCTTACGGCACAAGTACATCAACAACGACGCTACAAGACTCTCCCACCGTCGATTGGGAATTCGAGACTGCTCCGCAGGCAAGTCTGAACAATGTGCTGGCACATTACTGGCGTGGGAAGACACTAGGAGGAAGTTCTGCACTGAACAATGCTGTTTATCAACGAGGAACGGTTGGGTCATACCAGATGTGGGCAGATGTTGTTGGAGATCAGAGCTACACGTTTGATGCTCTGCTGCCATACTTTCAAAAGAGTGTGCACTTCACGCCTGCAGATGCAGCACTCAGACCACAGAATGCGTCTATTCTGCCAGTGTCGGATGAAGCTTTCAGCCCTTCTAGAGGGCCATTGAAAGTGTCGTACACCAATTACGCTATTCCTTTCGACAGCTGGATGCAGAAAGCTTTCAATGAAATCGGACTATCCGAGATTCAAGATTTCGTGAGCGGGAATCTGATCGGGCACCAATACAGTACGTTAGAATGTACCCTCTATTTGAAGCTCTTTGCGAGTATTGTGGACTCGGCTCCTCTCGGCTCCTTAGCTCCTCGACTCCCGATCATACATCAAATCGCCTACTGATTTATCTATAGCTCCACACCAGACAGAGGCGAAGGAGCAGACTCGAAGTTCTTCGGAGTCATCTTTTCTAAGAGAGGCATTGGAAAGCTCTCGAACGAATCTCCAGGTCTACCCAAATACCCTTGCCAAGCGAGTTTTCTTCTCTCCGGATAAGACTGCCACAGGTGTCGAAGTCAATACCGCAGGGAAGACATACACAGTCTCTGCCAACCATGAGGTGATTTTGTCAGCGGGAGCCTTTCAAAGCCCACAACTTCTGATGGTCTCCGGTGTTGGACCAGCGGCGACGCTCAACAAGTTTTCTATTCCTGTGGTGGCTGATCGCCCAGGAGTAGGACAGAACCTGTGGGACCATGTCATGTCAGGTCCTGTGTATCCAGTTGAGGTGGGCAACGTCGCAAAATTCACCGTCCCATCTCTCATTGCCGCCTCGACTCAGGAGTACCTAGAGAATAGGACAGGAGTGATGACAGGCTACAGCTTCGATTTCATCGGATGGACGAAACTTCCCGACTCCTATCGTCCAGCCCTCGGGCCCCAGGCACTGGCTGATCTAGATCAATTCCCTTCGGACTGGCCAGAAATCGAGTACGTGATCGCCGAGGCACCAGGAACAGTGCCAGGTGCAAATTACGCCTTGATCTTTGATGTGCTGGTTGCACCATTAAGCAGAGGAAATATGACGATTCAGTCCAACGACACAAGTGACCATCCAGTCATTGATCCGAACTGGCTCGGCAGTGCAACGGATCAAAAGCTTATGATCGAAGCTTTCAAGACTGCTCGAGCTCTGTTCAACACGACTGCGTTGAGGATGATTATTACAGGACCCGAGCAGTCTCCTGGTGAGGCTGTGCAAACAGACGAGGAGATTTTGGCTTTCATCCAAAGCCAGACTGCGACTTTGTATCATGCTAGTTGCACTTGTGAGTACAGATGTTGACTGTGGAACAACAAGTACCCTTGCTTGCGAACTCGAAGCTTTGGAGGACTAAGAACGTCACAGGTGCCATGGGAAAGGCAGATGATCCAATGGCTGTGATCGACTCACATGCTCGGGTTATCGGTGTGCAAAATCTGAGAGTTGTTGATGCTTCAAGTTTCCCTATCCTCCCACCCGGTCATCCTACAAGTACGATTTGTAAGTCATCCCCGTATTCCTTACAATCTTCCAGATGAAGCTAAGATGTTTCCTGGCAGATGCACTTGCAGAAAAGATAGCAGACGACATAATGACTGGGAAATAAATATATTCATCTTCGCTCAAGACTCAATTGATACACCTTTCTCAGGATCTCGACCACAAAGTTCTATACCTTTCAGATATTTTATGTTGTTCGAAATTTTGGCTTCCATGTTCGTAGTCGACATGCCTCGTCCGAGAGACTCCCATCCGTAAATCGAACAGCTGAAGCGTGCGTTTTTGTATTTCCGTCACTTTTTTTTTATCGCCGCCTTCTGCTTTGTCGTTCACCATTTCTTTGCCAATTATCACCTCTAACATCTCAGTGAAGGTGCCGATGAGCGCACTTGCCGCCACAATCCAGGTCGGGAGACCCGCCGTGTCCAACTTTAAAACATGGAGTAATATTGATACCAGTAGGAGCACATACTTTTCCTAAAGGAGAACAGCTTGCGAAAATGCCGGTTTTCCTACCAGTTTCTCCACTGCCTTCGCTTTGGTCATCTCGCTTTGCTTCGAAAGACGAGAATTGAGCTTTGATCCCAGAATGGAGGGTTTGGCAATGCGAATCGACGTTGAAATTTGAAACGCATATCGATGTTTATTTTCTGAGACACTGCACTGGGATCAACCCGTAATTAGTACATCCGAGAGCTCGGATCCGAGACCAATGTTCCGAGGAGTGGGAAGCGAGACTGCGCCTTCGTCCGATGTTCACTTGGATCGATCCGGTTGGACGCCTCAATCCCGAGGATCATGGCTTGCGATGTGCAACAAATAAGGAGTGTTTTGTCAAACGAGATGATTAAGCATGTTGGCAAACGTGAGGAGAGAATTGTCGGAGGTGTCTTGGCGCCAATGAGCTAAATTCAGTTCATGCTCTTAAGAGCCCGGCAAGACCGTAATTCTGATGCTTTGCTGGCCTGTGTTTCCACCGGGGGAAGAAGACCTCAGCATCAGCTCCACGCCTGTCCAAACCCTTAGCTCTTGTGGCATTTGTTTTTGCCTGGGGAAGGTGGAGAAATCTTGGGCATTGTCGAGCAACTCGAAAGTGAATGGATGTCACCAACTCGGTGCTTGCTTACTAATTTATAAAGAAGGGATCGTACTTCGAGAAATCATCTATCGCGGCTGAATGCAAATACATTTTACACAAACGAGCAGAAATCAGCATTATGGGTAGCTTGTCTTCGGGATTGGCGTCAGAGGATGAGGTAGTGTTTGATCTTTAGAAACGAAGAAGAGGAAATGGCATTGAGAGAATAAGTGACCACCCCGCCATGTTTGGTAGGGGAAGGCTGGTGCCGACTATGAAGCTTCTAATCAGCTGGGACTCTCTCCTCTTGTAGGTATATGTAGCCACACTGACTTCTCGGCGTCGTTTCCTCCAGAAATTTCGCCTTTAGAATTTTCTAACTTTTAAGCGGTTTATTTCCTTGATGCGCCTAGTAGCCTATAAAGTGCCCGCTTCGCCGCTTAGCAAGTGCTAGCTGACAACCCTTCTACGGTAGATTGATCGCTGGACTGAAGAGACTCCCAATTGAGCTTCGTCACAAGATCTACACCTATTTGACTTTCAAATGGCTCCGCTTGATCATTATCCAGAAAGCACCTCGAATGAGGGCGTGGCCGGTCTTGCGCGACGCAATGCGTCACATGTGTATACCGATCGGATCCTTCAGTTGCACTGCTCTATGAACCCTGACAGGCCTGTCCTGAACGAAAGTAATGTCCAGCCATGGTGCGGTAACAGTGCTCGCTTCAGTAACGATTTGATGAGGAGATCCGGGAGATTTGGTTCTGTACACATGGGCCTTAGCGATGACGAGACCAGCACCGTTAGGAGCACCTTTGCTGAGAAATTCAGTATGCTTGACTACTACAAGACGAGCGGGTACTACAACTTCGTACAGTTTAATAAGGCTCTCAAGCGGTTCGAGAACAAGGAGACACACGGCAGTCAGGCCGCCAAGAATTTACAGTCAGAGCAACCTCTTATGCTCGGGGAAGCTCTCAACGTCTTCAAAGACTTCATGGATTGGTTCTGGAATAACAGTGTCCTAGACCTAAAATCAACCTGGCACCACTGGGAAGAAGAAGAGGAAAAGTTGATGAGCTTCATGAAAGTCAGGAATCCTCTCAATACTCTTTGGTAAGTGGCTTCCCCGTGTCCATCTTTCTCCGTAATTGTATAAGATAAAGAATACAAGCTGACAAACGTCCTGCATCAAACAGTCATCCTTGAAATATATTCAAGTCAGCCCACCGTATCGCCACATGATTTCACATCTGTCGTTAACGCTCTCTCCTGGATAGTACGTCCACTTACCGGAAACACTTACCTCCCTCTTCAACGCGACCGAATACCTCGCCACAACCCTTGCGAACGTCAAATCTCTCCTCCTCTTTATCCGCTTGTCTCCCGGGCGATCGGATGAAGTTCTCTCGAAGCCGAATGTTGCCTGGGTTCTTGCTATTCGAGAGTTGGGCAGAGTGTGAGAGATAGATTTGAGGTCAGAGTTGGGTGTGATGAGGGAGTTGGTAGCAAGGAGAGAGCAAACGAGCGAAATGCAGATCACACTAAGAAAGAGAAATGCTTAGAGCGCCCTCTGATGGCCGAACATTTGTTTGGGAAGGAGGACGCAGAGTTGGACAGCTGCATTATTGGAAGTTCTCAAGACGAACTCGACTGCAAGACTGAGGCTGCCTTAGGTTACATGACCTTGGAGGGAGAAAACGGCGAGGTCCAGCACGAGGCAGGAGCCTTTCTCTTGGTGAAAGACAGCATGGCGTTATGAGCACTGAGCATAAGTACAAGACAACAGCACAGAGATGGGACAGTTCTGTATGTTATTAGCATGATTTTACTCAGCAAATAAAGTCTGATGACATTTCATCAAAGCAGCCTTGGAGACAGGTTTGCAGTGCTTTGTAGAAAGGCCACTCTTCTTTGGGAAGAATATACATCAAATGATTGAAGTAGTTGGGCTTGTGACTAGGGAATTATTGGCGTGATTGCTAAATGAAAGTGCCACTGAAAGCTGCTCAACAAGAGATCGAGCCTTTTATGAAATGGAAACAGGCTTTGTGTAAAACCATGCTTCCTGCTCTCAATAACTTTTGACTATGACAAGGCATCCACAATATTTAAGACCTCCGATCGGCTACCAATATCTGGATCTACACATAGGTCAGAGTGGAAAGGTGAGGAGGTGGGTAAACAGAATAGTTTTCACGGACACACTTGTCATTGAAATTCCATTTCTGCTCCGCTCCTGCCTCGTATGAAAAAATATGGTTCTATTCATCGAAACGCATACGTCAGGCTTTGGTTCTGGTCTTATGCGCGAGGCTGCCGTTGTTGCTCGCAGGCACGGCCCGCTATATATAAAAAGGGTTCATTACTCGATCTTCTTCTTCTTCTTTACAACCTTCTTTACCCATTAATTAAGAGATGAATAAGAGCACAGGATGTCGAACTCAAGTGAGTTATCTTCTTGTCCAATGTTTCCAATAGTGCAACCCGTATTTCAGTATACGAGGCATAAGTAGATACGTATCTCTAATAATCACAGTATTTCAAGTGGTACTTAAGCTCGTTTATATAATCGTGCGTATAATACAATTTCCGTAATACGAGATATCACTTTGTCAGATGATAAGCGGATCCATCTATCGATCCTCAGTTTACGTGTATTATATCCTCTCCTTTCCTCTCTTTTCATGGGAATCAATCAGATCTATTGTTTGGCATCTCATACACTTATAGCATACTAAAGTACAGAACAAAAGGGTTTAGCTCCCAATTTACCTCTTTATTATTCCGCGCATTTTTGTTTCTAATCTCATTCTCTTTCTTTTTATATTAAACCCCTCTTAAAAATAAAAAACTAAGTACTATTATATAAGAATTAAATAGAAGGCTTTAAATAATCCTTATTTCGAACCCTTTATCTTAAGGATCAAGGGATAACAAGGTAAATTAGCTATATAATCTATATTTTGGTATAAGGACTAATGTGGTTATATGATACGAAACTAGGCTTAGGGTGTGCGCAAGGAATTAATATTGTACGCCGTACGTCCATATGGCTTCAATACCAGCTTCCGTAATACGGGCATACGCTGTTGGGAGCGCTATTCTTGTCAATATCCTTCACTCTTTCTTTTCGGGACCTTCAATGTCCTGGACATGTCGGGACACTATCAAGACTTCTTGATTGATATCAAAGAAGTATGCTGACTGCGATCCCAGGAGTAAGCTCTTTCGGTGTCGTGGACGTATCACACGACCTGGCTCCAAATGACCCAGATGTCTACCGACTGGACCACCTCTGCGACGCAGCAAGGTATCTGCTGAGCAACGACCGTTGCGTAATACCACCAGTAAAGGCTATTGTTGGTCCCATCCCTAGTCTCCCACGTCTTGATGTATCGCGTCAGCTTCGGGGTCATTGCTTCTGGGAGTACAATCATGGCGGTTTCAACGACGAGGTATTTCTACCTATGCCAGAGCTTTTGACGACCAAGCCTTGTGAGGACATTCTAAACGCCTTTGTTCAATTATAACATGAAGAGCTACTAATTAGTATCAATAGATTGATCACTCGCCCCAAGAAGCTCCCAAAAGAACTCCATCAGAAGATTTACAGCTACGTGACATTGCCATGGTCACCGATCGATTCCCGACCCCAAAGTACACCGCCCCAAAGACTCGTTTCACTTGCTCGCTGTATCACGCAGCCTCTATACGCACATCCAATTGTTATACGAACCGATCTGGAAAACATTGAGGGTGCCAATAGAGCGAGAAGCTATACTCGGTTTCGATTTGTCAGTTGAGGAGTCATAATCGGTGGAGATGCACGGGGGAAAGCGTCACATGTCGGCATGAAGCCATATCATCGATGACTCATTGGTTTACTAGGAAGCTCTGCCTGATCGGAATGAATCAGTGAGAGCACCTTATTAAGGAGACATTCCAACTTAGCTAGAAGGGCAGATTTGACATCAATACCATTCCCTTTGCCCTGACCACTTCCGCAACTGATACGATTCAGCAATCCGAGAGAACGGGGAACTCCACAAGGACTCGAGAGTATATGGTTGCTACCAACCAACCAGCCTCCAATGTGGCCGACGCCCGGCTCATCCATCTTGGCCTCAGCCACCTTCTATCCCTGGACCCTGAATCTACCACCACATAAGAACTGACTACATGCCTCTCCCACGCTTGCCACTACATGAGCACCCATCTCATCAACCTCCGCTCCATCCTCCTTTACATTGTCATCTTAGGAACAGACCTCAAACACTTCCTCGCCACACCAAATCACTCATGGGTCTCCGCAATCAGCTCTCTTAGACCCTGAACCAAATTTGACTTGTTCATCGGTCCTACTCTCAACATAATCCGCAAGGATAGAGTCAAGGTACGTGGGCCTGAACATTTGACTGCCGAGAAATGTCTTGAGAGAATGTTTCGACCAGACTCACTTTTGAGAAAGAGCAGAGCGCGATTAAGAATCAAGAATCAGGAAGAGATTGAATTTGATTAGGCAACGCTGGAGTTCGAGACAGAGGTTGAATTGGGCTGATGACTATTGAAGGTGACGGTGGTAAGGGGAAGCAGGAACTTGGGACATTCCTTTTGGTGCAATAAGAGGTCAGTATCCCTCATCCCAGGAGTGGGAGGACTTTCAGAATAGGCTGGAATTTCCTCAAGCTAGCGATCCCTTGATCCGAATTGAGAGCAGCCTCCTCTGCTTTGAAGTTGCTCAGACAATTGTCCCACGAGCTGCTGGATAATCCGAGAGCCCCGGAAAAAATATTACGATGATTTAGCAATCAATAAAAGTTTTTTCCAATAATAATCAAGTTATAATAATCAAGTTATCAAACATGCTTTGCAAATGCCCTCAGCTGCTCAGGGGTAAAAGGGGGATAGGTCAGTTAAGCGAGACTTCACGGCAGGGGCAATCATCACTAAACCTCCAGACTATTAATCGCTGCAACATCAGCGCCTAGCCCTGTACCTGCCACTAAGCGAGGACACATCGTCATCACTTTAGATCCTCATCCTCAAAGCCAAAAGGCTTCAAAGTCAAATATACTCTCACTTCTGGGACATTGAAAATATGCCAGAGGAAAACCAGGCCATCGGCAAAAGGCACTTGCCGCTCTCTTCTGATCAAAGTTAGGAACCATAGAGCTTGGTGCATGTTTTAATATCTCCATTCAAGATCTTCGCCAACTATCTACAAGAAAAGAAAAGAAAAGGGTATCGTAGAAATAAGCGCTATGGTACAGAAGCCACCGATCGTCAATTCATCCATCCTATAAGAACACCCGAACACCATGCTCGAAGTGTATCTCTCGTGTCGTTTCGTTTCCCTTTTGAAGCCACCCGCATCTGCCAACGCCAGCTCATTTCATCGCCATATGTATATGTATCTCAAATCATCAGGCCGTTTCGTCGTTCTCTTCTCATTGGCGGATACTCTGATCCTCGGCTATGATCCGAGTATGATCATTTTTGCCCTCACCTCCGCCAGCCGGTACTAGAGCTCCCATATATCGGACTCTGCACCACCTCCAGCCCAGGCTGCAACTGCACCATATTACCACTCCCATTACTATTCGTACTCCTCACACTCGTCCTCCTCTCATGGCTCGGCACATTGTTCGTCGGACTCCTCGCAAGCTGGAGTGTTGGCATCTTGCCAAATCCGAATTTATGCCTCACACTCGGACTTGAGGAGATTTGTCCGCCTTCACCGAGATTCTCAACGAATGCTTGTGGAAACAGACCCCAAGCTTTCCCCCTATTCGTGTAGCCAGACCAGCACCATTGGTCTTGAAATGTGTAGCCGATATTGGTGATTAAGTCGCCTTTGTTGAACTTTAGCCAGCCGCGTGTGCTGTCCTTCGCTTCTTTGGGCTTGAAGTCCCATTTAGCAGTCGCGACGAGTGGACTTGCTTGGTTCATTAAAAGATCCTCTCTTGCAGGTAAGTCGAGCGTGATGGCAGAGGCAGGAAATGATCCTCTTTCTCCATCGTGGTATCCCATGCACCATTGTCCACCAAATTGCGTTGGGAATGTGACTCCGACGATCTTTGCACCAACGGCAAAATGCATTGCTGGGTGGCCATCAGGATCTGTCGCTCCGCTGTGACCTCTCTTGGGATGGTGGGTGACGACTGCAGTGGCCGATGGTCGAGTAGCCACTTTTTGAGCGATTTCCCTAATGTTGAAAACATGCAGGCTAGGCTCGTTCAAAGGAAAATGAATATCGAAGTCAACAGCCTCAGGAGGCTGCAAGCCATAAAGAGTAATAATTCCGGAAACTTCAGGCAAAGGCCGTGTGTGCGTTGCCAAATGCCGGAATAGTTGGCTCACCGAGAAGAAAATCGTCGCATCGTGTTCTTCGACGGTCTTGTGTTCTTGAATGCAGAAGATGCACTGAAAAAATTAGCGAATATAAATAAGAAGGCAGAAATGACTTACCGCATAGCAAGACTCCTCAATCGACTTCGTCTTGACATGGCATTTCGAAATGAACCTCTGTCGAAAGCGAACCCCACAATTTCCATAAATGCCACCGCGATCTAGGAGCCTATCTTTTTCGACATCATTCCAGCCAACTTCGTACGAGCATTTGATGCATCTTGCCGAGACCGTAGCACTATAATGTCCTGCTGGTCTCTTGTAGATCTTGAACCCAGTCTCACCTCTGACAAGCGCCTTCGCACCATCGCAGAAACCACCAAACTTGAAAAACGAAGCATCGTGTCGCATTGGGTGGTCAATGGATCTCACTGATGTTGCGGGTGCAGAAGATGTCAGTTGAACAGGCGGTGGTTCGTTGTCATGGACGGGTATTAAACCAGCAGTATAGTCGGTATTGTCAACGACCTCAATACCTTGGTAAACACCTTCTCCAAAGTCAGGTAACCTCAAAGTCGCAGCTACCGGTATGCCTTCAAGACCAGCTGATGACCGATGTTCACTAAGAGGAGGGCTCAAAGGTCCTGCTGCTCTCAGGCCGAAGATTGAGTCAGCCTCACTGTCATGCCGTCGTGTAGCTGGACGTTCTTGGAACTCCGAGCTGGCGATTGAGCTTCGTGTACCCTGGGAAGCTCCACCTTGACTTCTTTGCCTCGTCATCAATGTCTGGTAATCACTCATGCTTGTTCTGGAAGCTCGACCATCAATTGGACTGATTGACATCCCTCCTGTCGCTCCTGTAGGAGAAATTGGTGTGAGGATTGGGCTGGTGGTGAAGATTTCGCTGACTCTATGCTCGTCTATCGATGAGATGGACTTTCGGAACTCGTTTTGGAACATTAATCGTGAATCTCTCCGCCGTTGTAAGAACTCCTCATTGGCCCTGACACGGCTCAGGACAACTTCTCTGGGAATCAGACGACCTTCTGCATCGGTTGTGCTTCCTGGAGATGCCTCACGAGAGGTTCTCCTCTGAGATCTCGAAGGCGGACTCATATGTGCTCCAAGATCAAATTGAGAAGGACTATCGATTGTCCAGGGACTTTTCGGTTTGACAGGCTCGGCTGGGGAGATGTCGAGATAAAGTCGTCTCTCTGGTGGAGATGCAGCTGGAGTCGGCAGAGAATTCTGACTTGATGTTGACTGACTCGGTGATGGTACTGGCTTTCGCATGCTTGGTGCCCTCTGCCTCATGCTCGCCAACTGTGTTCTGTCGTCCCTGGGCGGCGATCCAACTGCAAGGCTCCGAGGAGCAACCAATCCAACTCTCTCTCGCACATTGTGGAATATGGTTATGCATTGGTCGGCGCAGTCCTGTGCTTCTCGCTCGATGCTGCTGAAGGCTGCAGCCCTGAAAGACTCGGGGTCCTCCTCGAATTCATCGCACTCGTCAATTCTATCCCTCACATCCGTCCGCAGATTCTTGAATCGTTGTTTGAGATCATCTGGACATAGTCAGCCCATGCATTCGTGCATAACGAAGGAAACTCACCATCATCCTCCAGAGCCTTGCCGAACGGCTTTCCGCATGATCCGACATATTGTTGATATGAATCACTAATAATCTGCGAGCTTCGTTCCAACGACCTCTGCAGACTCTGTGCCGACTCGGAAATCTGCAGTGCTTGTGCAGCCGACGCATCGCTCGCAGATCTGGAAACTTTGTTTGCTAACTTGATCCCGGTCTCGAAAGCCTTGATGATGTTCCTGACGGGAGCGACGTAGTCTGCCATTTCGCGGGGCCTGGCGAGTCGGCCGGCTGTCAAATCCAATGGTGTGGTTCAGATCGTCCAAGGGAAGCCTGTTCTTATCGTGATCAGTAGGTGTGGTGTTGATAGAAGGCGGGAAGCAGAAGGAGAAACAGGAAGATGTACCTGTGAAATGCGAGGAGGTTATCATATACTGTACGACGAGACTGTGCATGCGTGCGACAGAGCTGCGGTCGGGGTCGGTGTGAATGAATTCCAGCGGCTTAGGCTCTCTCCCCTCAGTGTTCGCCCTGAAATGGAGGCCAGACCTCTGCCTTCTGCCTTCCACCACCCATCTCCTGCAGCCAATATTGCTGAAAGCGGCCTAGGACCACTCTTGCTGGCGGATGGCAGGGCTGCACAGTACAGTACTTGGGCTGTGCTACGGTGCATGCGGCCATCACTGCCCAGATAACCGTACCGTTGACGGGCGAGGGCGAATGAATGCGCTTGTCAAACGACATGCTGCACGTGGGGAAAGTCGAAGAGTGGAAGTTCTAAAGAGAGTTAGAGTTCATGCGACAACGCGTCATTGAAGATCCAGAAGGTGGTCGTGAGGCTTCCCCATTCCCAATTCCCAATTCCCAGCTTTCCCCAAAACTCCAAGATCCACGTCGATGACAGCTCCCCGCCATCTCGTCCGGGCCAATAGCGATGCAACTTTGAGCAAACTTCAGATAAGCAGTGTCAATGTGTCCTAGCACACCCTGGATGAACCAGGACAGCGCTCGCGGAAACCAATCCAGCGTCCCGAAGCCCTGGAATTCCATTCCCTTGTACCGTATATTTTTAACCATACCTTCGTACTGTATCTTCCGTACCATGCACCCGATCAGATGCGCGATTAACGATCTCCAACGGTGCGGAAGGCTGTCTGTCGCTTCCATGACAGAGGAATGTCTCAATTCTTGCGATCGCGAGGCTTCACCGTCTCATGGTCGCGTTGTCGTCGGCGGACCCGGATCGTGATCTCGTACAGTAATTGCGACTTCTTGTCTCGGGTGGTACAGTACTGTGGACATACGGTTCGGGCCTGCACAGCCAAACGAGTATTGCAAAACCGACAAGTGGCATGTACGAGACGCTGAGGGTGAGAAAGCCATCGTCTGATCATTTGGCCCAGTCGTACTGTACAATGATTCACGCTTCAGAATCTCACCTACAGACAGAGGTGCCTCCTCTTAACCCAAGACCACATTCATTAAAAGACACCGACGACATAGGCATGTGTTGTGGTATAGAGGGCCGAACACATATTCTCTCAGTTCTTCGGCGTCAGCACCTGGAAAGCTCACCGAGACCATACACCAAAAGCCGAACAAAACTCACCACCAGAAAAATAGTCGCCGAAGCCATCAAAGTCCAGATCATCCTCGACTTCATAGAAGAAACTCAATCTACATACCCGCAAGTTATACTTCAATCGTGCACCTGCAATACAAGCAACCACATAAACCATCTCTTGCAACATCCACGCGTGACACCACCGAGACATAAAAGCTCTAAGACGAAACGTTAAACGCGCTCACTCGAGAGCGACAGCCACAAGCAACTCTGACAGCCTCCTCACAGCCTCAGATTACGATGCGCAACAAAAGAATAGCAGTAGTGAGATAACTCCACTCAGCGTTGTGATCAGCGCTCGAACAGATAGGAATCTTGGGGGCCGTGAGAGAAGAGTTTTGTTGAGGCACGTGATAGGTGTTTGATGCTGCTGAGCATGCAGGTTGATGTCCTCAGGTTCATCTTGGAGTGAAGAGCTCTTGGCTTCACTCGAAAGAAAAATATATAATTATGTCCTCGTTCACGTTCATGGTAGACTTCGAAATCTTCAGCCATCATCGTGAGACCAAAAGACCATCCCTGCAACAATACTTTGTTGCACATCGCAGTGGAGCTTCCTGTTCCCTCGGCGTCTGAAAAGGTAAAGTGGATCGAGTCTTGAAACAGGTAGAGATCCCATTCGCTCGATAATCTTCGAGATCTTCAAGGTTGTGCAAGGATGAGGCTGGCGCGATCGCCCCCTTCGTTCGTTCCCGAATAGGAAGAATTTGAAGCGAAGCGAGGAAGCGAGAATTGATGACTTCGATCGTGACTCTTCCTTCCTTCTAGGCAGCAACATCTTATTGAAAGTGAAAGGACAGAGTTTTGGATTTGTTACCAACATCGTGAAGATGACGATGACGATGATGTGTGGCTTGTGTTTCGATATACACAGCCATGGCACTGCCGAATCACGAGAGCAAGTGTCTCTCAGATGTGCTGGATTCGCAGCCTTTAAATATTTATTCAGCTTGCCGCCGAAAGGGGCCACGGAGAGTTGTCCGAAGTCGCAAGTTGATACTTGGTTTAAACTTGTTCTTTGTCCAATTTTTTTCTTCCACCACGTTCCGCTCTAATATCAGGTTCGGACTAGGACAATGAGCAAAGTTTTGCTGCGAAGCGTCATGTCTTAATGTCCCATAGCGATCGGACTTTGGAGCCGTTTCAAGTCTTTCTGCAACTTGGCTCAATGTCTGTTCATATCTTCGACTTTCTAACTCATTCAATGTCGAGTTTGTCGCACTTATGCGCTCAATGTCCCTCCCAGACCCGACATTCAGGTCGCACTCCCGATTCCCAACATTTGAAGTTACTTGAAAACTTGGAAATTGTCACCTCGCATTGTCCCACTTAAATTTGGGCTTTCAATCAAGGCTGATCTTACTACTACGTATCTCGAATTGTCGCGGCGCAGTTGTGACATTGAATACACGTGACCATGGCCAGAATTGCTCCTTCCCAACTTCTTTCCGTGCGTGTTCAATTGCCTGTAGGATCGAAGGGGCCTCAAGCATGTAAAAGTTATACTTGCAGCGAAATACACCCCCTAGCATCCATCACCTCCTCTCCTCAACCAAAGAACGACGCTGCCGTCGCATCACCCAAGCTCAGATTTCCTAAGCCCCAATTTTTCTCCACAGTCGCCATCTGCGAGTAATGATTGAACGCTGTTCCATTCGTCGTTCCTCTCAACGAAGCCGGGATTGCATCTCCAAGCAGTATCGAGTATACTTGATTATTGCTCGTATAGCTTTCCGTTTCATCGAAAGCTACATTCATCAGCCTCTTTCCAGTTCCACAGTTCAAATCTGCTTACTCAGGAGAACCAAAGTCTTCTGCATAAAGTTGCTATTGCTCAACAATGGGGTAAGGAAAGACCTTGCCCAATTTCCGGCCGTGGTCACGGAAGTGTCGTGTCCGTCGTTCGCTGTCTTCGTTAGCATCACTTCGAAGGCCAAGCGGATGATGGATTATGCACTCATGTTAGGAGTTATGAACATCCACTGCGGCAATTGGTTATTTGCCAAATCTGTGTCGAACATTGTGAAGTTCTTGATCTTCGCGAGACGATCAAGCTTCGAAGTCACAGAGTCGTAGCTCATTAAGCCACTGTCCCTGATCAGCACTTCTCGCTCTTTTCCACTTCCACCATTCATCCTCCTCCCCAACATACACAAAAGCTCAAACAGAAGAAGAAAGTGAACACTCACTTATGCTTCCTAACATAATCATTTGCTCCGGTCTTCTGATTCACATAGTTCCCCTCAAACCCACTATAAGGCATATCCTCTTGATACTCACCCCAACTCACCCCCGCAGCCTCAAGCAAATCGACAATCGTCTCAGAAGAACTACTGATTCGGCTAAATGAATCACTGCTGATTCCGTGCTTCAAGAAGTTAGTACTTTGTTTTCTGCAGAAGAAAAGAGCCGAAGAGGATGAAACCTCTTCGGGAGTTCCCAACACAGCAAAATTCAAGAGGCGAGACAAAGAAAAAGCTTGATTACGGTTGAACCTCCTACTGCGGCAACGTAGTTGGGTTGAGAGGGGTGGGTGATGGCGAGGTAATTGGTCAGGAGTATTCCTTGGGAGGCGAGATAGGCGAAATTTGCTTGAAACTTGTTAGTTTTCTGGTCCTTGAATTACCTCCTGGTATCTTATCGGTGGGGTTTCTCCTTGTTTCTAGGAGAAGGCGAACGAAGAGGGGCATTACACTTCGGGAAGGAAGGGGAGGTACTGACTATCTGCCGCCGCCATAGAGTAATCGGTGTTCTCACACCATATCGTGACGAATCGATTGAAACTCTCTCCCACGACATTGCTCGTTGGGCTCTCCGTCAAAGCTGTAGCTCTCGCTTTCGCCACTGCCGAAGAGGCAGTAGATGTGTACTGCGTTTGTGCCAAAGTACTGGTCGCTGTTCCCATTATGAAGAGTAATTGAAAACGCATCTTGAAGACAAGTACAGGAAGATAAAAAGGGCGAAATTAGAATGGTGGGAGGGTGGGACAGTGATGGAGAGTACGGAGCAAGATGAGCCCGAACCTTGAACGGCGATGCCGGGTGGTTGTAAGATCCTACTTATGCTTCAATCTGCAGCCCACATACGATCTTCTCCAGGCCTTCTAGTGCCCAATTACTCCCAAGAACAGTGACATTCCAAATCCAGATTTTCTGCGCGACACAAATTCATCCCACCAATCCAGTAACGGGTATTTCCCATGACCTTCCTTCTCTTGCTAAGATTCCCATGACCTTCCTTCTCTTGCTAAGATCCATACCCCACCTACCTCATGCGGACGACACCCCAGCACATCTCCAATCCCCCAGCCTTCTAGAAGTCTACTTACCGAATATGACTGGTCTCCTCTCTCCAAACTGCAAGGAACTCGAGTGTCGATCTCCAACAACGTGCATTATGATTGGCAAGGAGACTTCTAACTGCCGCCCCGCTAGAGACTCCCGCGTCCGTTTTGGCAGAAATGCCACCTTCCACTTTCGGGTCTCTGTTCCGATGCAGGTCATGCAGGAACGTATCGCGGGGTTGCGAAGACCATGATCTGGTACCAATGGGAGTTCTTGGTGGTGGAATAAAGATCAGATGAATACTATCTTAAGATTTGAAATTTGAAGCTTCCACGCTCATTCGACGAAGGAGAATTTTTGTGTCATGGGATCATCCTCCATTTTCATAAATTTAAAGCAACATCAACAAGCAAAAGAACATCACGAAGGCATGCTATTATATATGAGCCTGAAACCCCACAGAAAGCATCTTTTGTCAAACCCACAAGTCGGCGCAATGTACTGGGCAATTTTTTGTGTTTTTCTGTTCACGTGTACGGTAAAGGGAGGGGATATTTGGGTGAGGAAGATGTTCTATTAAGAGCTAATGAGAGACTCTCTGGGTGACTACTACCATACATAGCAAACAAGCTAAATGATTCCCGCGATGTTTGAGTTCTTGCTTTTCATGCTCAAGCATGTTTTCTTGAACTTGGAGTAGCCAGAGGTCACATGAGACTAGCAAAACATAAGACACTTGCTCCTTTCACAGGTTCCCGCTTGCACCCTTCTTGGAATACTTCACATACAGATCTGGCAACTTCCCAGCAAGAATCGTCATCTCCTCAGTAGCATGCTGGCACAGCCCCTTTGGCATAAAGTCCGGCACCAAATTCGTCCTGGCCTCAGCATCCTCCACTCCCTCGACATCACCCAACCAAAATCGACTCCGCATCCTAATCCCCAACTTCTCCTTCTTGATCAGATGAATCAAGTGCCCCGTATAAAGGACCTCATCCGTCTCATCATTCCAATTCCCCACTCTCCCGCAGATAGCCAACTCATGCTCAGTTTTCTCAAACTCCTTCTCCCAATCCTTCCCAAAATATTTCTCCGGACTCAAGAAACTGATCTTCAGCTTTGCCATATGACCTCCGATATACTCATGCACGAGATGGTGGCCACCGATGTAAGTAGAGTCGTTGTTTCGTGGACCTTCCCAGTCGGAAAACACGTGATCGAGTGGATGCCAGAGTTTGTATTGCTCGGTGTTGTGAATCCAGCCGAACCACCAAGCTATCATGGCGGAGGTACAGTTTGGCATATAGGTTGTTGCTGCGATGTGGTGCATTCCTTCGGAGTTGACGGCGTAGCCTGTTTCGGTTGGTCTTTGCCATATGACCTCCGATATACTCATGCACGAGATGGTGGCCACCGATGTAAGTAGAGTCGTTGTTTCGTGGACCTTCCCAGTCGGAAAACACGTGATCGAGTGGATGCCAGAGTTTGTATTGCTCGGTGTTGTGAATCCAGCCGAACCACCAAGCTATCATGGCGGAGGTACAGTTTGGCATATAGGTTGTTGCTGCGATGTGGTGCATTCCTTCGGAGTTGACGGCGTAGCCTGTTTCGGTTGGTCTCGAAGATCACTGTATCATGTCTGGTCAGCCGTATTAGATTGTGAGGGAGGGAAGATTGTGGAAGAATACGATCCAGCTGAGACATTGAGGGTTCAATGAAAAAGCGGGGAGTGTATGTGGGGAATGTGGGGAATGTGGGGGAAACATGAGCTTGGTTCAAGTCAGGTTGTCAGCGTCCTCCTTGCATTGCCCCTCTCGTGTTGAGTGTGGAACAGATCTTTGTGTGAACGTGGTTGATTTTTACAAAATTCTTGAATCTGTGGGTTTTACGAGGACACGGAATGGCATTTTAGGGAATGCAAATGGTGATCGGGTCTTACCTTCGTCACTGTAACGCCGTGCTACCGAATTCAAAAAGTGCTTCCGACTGAGAAAGGTCGTGGAGTATAACGAGAGACTTTGGTCGAGAAGGAATGACCCATCAGCATGCTCTTGCCTCCTCCCTTTCGGTGTGTAATTGATGACGTGTTGCGGTAGCGGGTGCCGAATGGACGGAGCTCGGGATGTGCATTTTGAGAATGAACACCTCGAAAGCTTTCGGGCTATAAATATCGATTTGCCTCTCCATTCTTTTCGCTACCATCCAAATAAGAATTACTACGGTTCGGAAAGGTTGGGACAAGTTTGATCACAATCGAGGTGCAAATGTTGCACGATATGTGCGTCATCTTGTTGCTTCCAGAGTAAATCTGAGTCTGGTGATGCAAATTGTTGTTAGGTGTACTGTACTTATTCCAACCCGGCTTGCTTGAGGAGATTGGCCTTGTGAATCCAGATTCTGAAAGCTTTGCCTCTAAAATAAAAGATGATGGTCGTCATGTAGACAGCAACGTTGACCGAAGCGATGATCATGAAGACAACTATGAGACCATCTCTTGTGATCCAATCATTTATCACCCAGGTCCAGATCCAGGCGATCGCAGACTTGAGGCAAGATATCGTGACCATGAGTTCACCGGAAAGCTGGTTTCATTAGCGTAGAGTAAGATTAATTAGTACAGGGCATGCTCACCTCCTTGTGACAATCAAGTGAGTAAGCCATTGCGAGCGTTGCACCCATTTGGGCACCTGCAGATAGAATACCGAACCCAACGATAGGACCCGACCAATGCGTCTTGGCATTATAAGTCATTGAAGCAATCAAGGCTCCGAAGAATGTTAAGGCGACGGCAATCGCACAGGCTGGCAGGCGCATCTCCGGCTCACGAATTCTATCATCTTATTAGCACTGAAGAAAATCACTTTTTGGGACAGAACTCCAGACCTAGGAGCTGGCTAGTGAGTAGCAAACGGACATGATCCGTTTGCATGCAAGCTCCCGAGACATGCTCCCTGCTCCGAAACTCCCGTAAAAAAATGAAAACAATTTAGTATATAAATCAGACCTACCCATGATTTCTCTTCGTCGCCCAGTTCGCGATTCGATCTGCTAGAGGACCACAGAGGTACGTTCCAACAAGAGACCCAATGAATGGCGAGATGAAGATGAGCCCCTGGTCTCCAGAATTAAACAAATACGGTCTTCGAGTATCGTCAGCTTGGCTCCGTGTTGAGGAAGACAACACAAGACTTACGGTGGTGCAAACAATTGTGCCACAGACGCTCCAAGAATAACATTCCAACCCAAGCTCATGCCATAAACAAGGCTAGACCAAAGAACTGTGGGATAGGTTATCAAGACGAAGGGACGAAGGAACGTCTTCCTCAAATTCACACTTTGATCGATCTGCGAGCAAAGTGCTAGACTCTTCCAGTACGATTTCTGTGGAACATCTGTCGCTTGAGCAGTACTAAGGTCCTCGGAGGTTCGCTCGACTTGAGAGTATTCGCTCTTGGTGCTGTCATCTCTCGGTTTGGCCGTCGGAGCCTCGCCTGCCTGGCCAGGAGGTAATATCTGAGGTCGGGCACCAAGGAACTTCGTCTCTGGCATGGAAAAGATCAACGTGATCTGGTTGATGAAGATAGATATGGCGATGATGAAAAATGCCCCTATAGATAGATCAGTATGATATTTGAAGTATAATTTGGGAGTCGAGAAGCTAAGCAGCCGAGTTCGTAGTACTCGCGAAGAGCTCGACTTTGAATATCTCTACAGATAAAGGGCAGAATCTCACTTACAACGCATACTGAGTTTTTGAATGATGTAGGCGCTGACCAGAGGCCCGATTTCGTTACCACCGAGAACACCGAGTCCATAGATAGAGATTTTCTCGCCTCGCTCGTGCAGATAGAAGATGTCTGTCACCGTGCTAGGAACTATCGCTTCGATTGGAGCCTCAAAAAGTCCCAAGAAAGCCCTTCCGACGATGAATGGTGTGTAAGTTTTCTCGGCAGCTATCGCTAGCCAAATACAAGCTACACCCATCAGAAAATTCGATGTGAGATAGACTGGTCGTCGGCCAAATTTGACCGCAAGTGGCCTACAAGGGTCAGCACATCGAAGTGCGGTAGAATGTCGGTTTTAACATACATCCACAGTAGGTTTCCCTGAGAATCAATTAGCGGAAGTACTATGCTTCAAGATCTGAAACAGTGCCTGCTGTACACTCGACGAGGAAACCTCGAGACTGGGTATAACCGCGTTTGAAGCTAGGACTTCAAGAGCCACGAGGAAGGGCCCATACTTACAATGCCTTGGCAAATCAGCGTAGCACCATTCGCATAAGTCAGATATGTTAGAGACTTCCCAAAGAACGCTGATAGCTGAAGCATGCCTCCGGCCATCATGGGTCCTGTCACTGCACCACTGCATACTTCGTTAGACTCTTGATACCGACTCGAAATAAGTAACATACTTGAAGCGTAAGCAACGCCATTCATCAAGACCACCCACTTCTTGAAAGCTGACCATCGAAGAGGATCATTCGGATCTGTGAGGGATGGCTGGGGAACAAGGAGGATGTGACCGTCGCCGTCTTTCGCATGTTGAAGTCTGTGAAGCATTTCTTCCGTTGCGCCAGGTCCATCTTCATCCATCAAGATCTCTGTCCCTGGTGCTGCGACGAACATCGATTCGATGGTGTTTTTGCCTGCCTCAGCAGGATGAATTCGGTCGGACATAGTGAGTGGAGTTGCTGGCTGTCTTGCCCGTCTTCTGAAATTGATGGAATAACTAACTTATCGAACAAGCTCTGCTTTGCCCGAACAAGAACGACGTCGAGGATCCAGGATATGTAGATCTCCAGCTCGGGGATTTTCAATGGCCGTTATTGTTTCAACAATGAGGGGTTCTCTTCCCCACATCCCCCGCTCCAAATTTTCCCCACCCTCGCCAAGCTACAAGATACGGCAATCGTGCTGCATTCGCATAACCTTCCGTCGACCGTGGCTGTGATGGACAATACTTCTTTAATCGGTGAGACGCATCCCGTCAATGACTCCAGAGTTAAATATTAGTCTGGATTCGATCATTGGCAATTGCGATCCACCGAGATAGTAATGAATCCATTTCATGGGACACTCCCCAACGGGATGAGATAGAGTTCAGAGTAATCTGCAGAGAATTGATTTCGTACATCAAGTTCTTTGTTCTGGAATGTTGAGCTGTCTTTGCGTAGCTGCAGCTGAGAAAAGCTTGTATAGCTGGATCCGCGAGATTTCCTGAATCGTTCACATCCCAAACACTTTCCCATGTGAAAGTTCTTGGTGCCGTAATCATTGAAAATCCGGCGATGCAGCGAGTGCTGTAGATAGTTGCTACTGCAAAGATCGCTGCAGGCAGATGAATACCGCTTGAGCGACCTAGAGGTATCTTCTCAACGATTTCTTGTATTGCCAAGGAGTGCAGCACAGCACGCATACCATCCGGACTCTGTGACCACCCTGCGAGATCAAGATCTCTTGGCACAGGTACCTTACTCATCTCATGGAGGTTCTGAGCAATCCCATGCATCGCACATATCTCCCTGCACAGAGCTGTAGACGGTGTCGCCAAATCGAGAAAGATTGTGTGCCATCTGATCAGTAGTTCTAGTTGGTCGACCGTGATTGCATCAGTCGTGCTCAGATACTGGCTGTGAAATCTGATCATTGCTGTCGCGATGTCCTTTTTTGTCGGAGAACCGACAGCTGGATGCCCCTCAGCTTCTAGAACGTCGGCCGCAAGAGATTGCAGACCCTCTAGGACGACGCGGAGAGTGAAAATTGACGATTCAATGCTATTGTTTAGAGTTATTGTTAGTGCGAAAAGATCGAGAAATAGTTCCCGGAAGGAATGAGGAGGTGAGCGTTGCTTCTGCATCTCCCGGATCCATTCATCTGGTGTTGCGGCTTCGAAGGCTGCATCCGATGCTGGCATGAGAAGTGGGTTCGTGACATGCCGAGCACATGCTGGGTATCCAGAAAATTGCGATATGTGGCCATCAAGAACGTAGTGACCAAGGATGCTTCTATTTTGAACTTCCTTGGCAGCCCATATTCTCCAACACTCGGTTTTCTCCTCGTCAGAAGCTTCCAAAGGGGGGACATTGGATGAAGCACGGTTCATATTAAACACTAGACAATGATTAGCAGCCAAACTCCTCAGTGGGTCATTGCACAGATGGACGAGTAAAATGCGGATGAAGCATAACGGCAACGACAGAGATTCAGAAAGGTGGATTTCAAAAATATAAGACCACTTACTACCACACTGTCTAGCCCAATAGAAGCCGAGTCCATGAAATGTCTGGCTCGTCATCCTCAGGCTCTCATTCTTAGACATCAACGCATAAGTCTGCCCCAAAACTGCAGTCAAAACAAGTTGAACGCCCTCGCAGGAGTCTTGAGGACCTTTTGTTGCCATCAAGTGCTTCCAGTTTGTCGCTACAGCGATATGAGCCAATCTCCATAAGGCCTCGCCCTTTGGAACGGCGTCCTTTGCTCCGCAGAACAGAGTGCCTAAGGCAATAATATTGAGTAAGAGCGGATGACTTGACTCTCGGACCGCGAACGTTGCCTTATGTAACACCGGGAAAGAAGGTATGAATTTATCGAAGAAGACATGCATGCAAGTGTCCAGAAAGGAGGAAGTGATCCCCGTGTTCTGTATTTCGGCTGTCAAATTCGAAGACAGCACAGAAATCAATTTACTCATCTGTTGCATAGCTTGATGTCCCTGACCATTATGATGGCTATGACCAACCTCAGGAGGAGAAAGTGTGGAGCTGTTCGCGTTACCAAAACCCGACGGATCGAAATGTGTGACTGGCAGCGTTACAGGCCAACTAAAATCGGATGTTAGAAAATCGAGCATGTCGTCAGTATCGGTCCAGAACGGGAGCGACGTGTTATCATGCTGATGGAACTGCTGAGTATTTCCAATAAATGGTTCTCCTGGTAGATTTGAGCTGATGGCAGAAGCAGTAGGGCTGAAATTGTCCGCGCCTATGTCGTGAACATCTTCGACGATAGGACCCGATAGGGCAACTGGGCTGCTGCTTCTGACAGAACCACGTTGATGAAGTTTCCTGTGCCTGGCGAGGACATCTTGCCTGCCAAAATCTTTCGAGCACTCTGGACAGGAGAATGGTTTGTGCTTTGAATCTGGAGACGTCAATTTCCTCTCAACAAGTGAGATAAGTGTGACGCTACATACGGCTTCTTTGATGTCTCTGATTCTGGACGTCAGCAATTTACAAGATTATATATAGAGAAATGACGTACCACCAGATGTTCTGCTTTCGCAAAGGCTCGTTGGCATGTATTGCAGAGGAACTTCTTTGAGGCACGTGACTCTAGGTCTTGCTGGGCTGTGGAGCTGTGACTGCCACTCATAGCCCACCTATCAACACGGGTACAACGTAATTCCGAGACTCGAGTACAGGGTAGTGGCCTTGTTGATTTGCTTCTTGTGTTGCTAGGACGCAGGTACTGTGAAGACTCAAGAGTGGAAGAGCGGGGAAGACAGCTCAAAAAGAGAATGCGCCCAAGAGTAAGGGATGTCTTGATGAATACACCGATGAGCGTCAGAACAGCAAGGTAGACGCACTAAAGAAAATCTCGAGATATCAAATATCGTAAAATGTTTGTAGCTCTAAAAAGAGGAAGTGAAGCTCCAAGACGAGGGACGAGGAGGTTGTGACGGTGGTCCGTGTAATGGTCCGTGCACGCGCCTCTCCATTCTCATCTCTCTCTTCTCTCGAACTACTAGAAGTCTCTCTGAATTTTCATCGCTCTCCCCAATTATTACCTAGAATCGGATACCTCCTTCCGGCGGCATCCGAATTCGACAGTACCATACAATACTACCTCTACACTACATCCACGAGATACTGCCGCTCTTGCTCACCGACGTACAATACATTCCGAACGAAGAGCGAGAGAAAGGTTTCCAAGCTAATCCCACACTTACTGGACATAAGTATGTCATAACAGTAGCTGATTCAAGGAGGAAGAGAGCTATGGTTCGCTCTAGCAGACTCGGAGTCAATTCTAGAGACCGAATCACGAACATGAAGCCTCTCACATCCGAAATCTGGGATGGAACAAGGTGAATGCCGAAGCTGCAGAGCAGAATCAATCCAACTGTGCATACTGCATGGCAACTACCCTTTCAGTCAGCCTACCTACACCACCCACAGAAACATTATGGTCGTTGGGTCAAAGTAAAAAAGAGGAGATTGCATCTCTCCACATTGCTTCTCCACCTCGCATCGATTTCCCCACATCCACCTGCAACATGTAGATCCACCTAGAACTTTTATCAACGTGGGGAATGCCTCGACCAGCATTCCTTCGTCATGGGGTCCGGACTCGGAAGAGAGTTCCAACTGGAGGATTCATGCGTGGTATCCCCACCAATCCAGCCCTGCATTGTAGAATTTATAGTTATCCTTGTCGTGCCGTCGCGGAAGCCGAAAAGTTGCGGAGATCTGGAGTTGTGGTTCGATATACTCGACTAGCAATGGTACTTAACGACGCCTTAGAGCTTCATCGCCTCGATCATTCTTCCCCTAGAATTTGGAAGAGAATTCATAGTCCTCACAGCCAGGAGATCACTCTTTTATCTTTGGAATGGCTCCCCACTCTGACCACGAAGCGGATGTTTCTACTCTCGAAACACTGCAAGATGTAGAGGTTCCAGTTCTGATAGTTGGCGGAGGTCCGACTGGATTACTTCTTGCGCATATGCTCTCACGACTTGGAGGTTTGTGCGATTGACCAACGCCAGAACATACACTTACGATCAACAGTCCAATCTCTGATAATCGAGCGATATCCAACACGTCTAGCTGCACCGAAAGCCCATGCGCTCTCACCTCGGACCTTGGAAATATGTCGGCAATTTGACTTGGATGTAAATGAAATCAGAAAACTTGGGACGAACAAAGACGATGCTTATTGGGTCAATTTTGTGACCAGCTTGACTGGCAAGTACGTTGGGAGTCTGCCGTATGAACGAATGGATGCGGAAGTACTGGAACAGAGCCCAACGGTAAGCTCATGTTGGCTTGGACGACAAAGCTCAGATTTTATGCTGATTCATCGTGTTCTATAGATGATCCATAATGTTCCTCAGCCAACATTCGAACAGTTCGTCGCAGCCCGTCTGAAGCGAGATGGGAAAGTTGAAGTACGGAAGAATCACTCGTACGTGGGCTGTGAGCAGGTAAGGAATTATGAAGGAGTATGGATCTGAAAGCTGACATTTGTTGAAGGTTGGGGATGAAGTCTTGACAAAGGTAGAAGATCGGGAAATTGGCAGGATCTATGAGATCCGCTCTCGCCACGTAGTGGCATGTGACGGAGCCAAAAGCAAAGTGAGAGAAACATTGGGGATCGATTGTGAAGGAGAATCGTCGTGTGAGTTTCTAAGACTGCTGCAACATAATGTCCGCTGACGCACGATCAGACGAAACTATGATGACTATCCACTTTAATGCAGATCTTCGTTCAGTGCTAGGAGAGCAGGTGGGAATGCTACACTGGGTCATGGATCCAGAAGTCTCTGGCTTCATCATCGGATACGACTTGGACGGCAATCAGGTCCTAATCTGCAACTTTGATGTGAGTAAAAGCTCTTCAAATCCTCATTCAGCAAGCTGACATGACAAAAGTCGGAAAAACATCCAGTCAAGAGCTGGAACGAACAGCACGCACGGAAAGTAGTAACAGCTGCTATCGGAAAGCCCGTCCCATTTGACGTCCTCAGCTGGCGACCCTGGGTCCTCAGCAGAAAAGTGGCTGAAAGCTACTCCCAAGGCAACGTATTCTTGTGAGAATCATCTTCCTCACCACCACAGACACTTAATTGACCGTCACAGAGCCGGAGACGCAGCCCACGCCTTTCCACCAACAGGTGGACTAGGTCTTAATACTGGCCTAGCAGATGTCCACAACTTAGCCTACAAACTCGCCCACCTTCACCACAATACCGCCAACAGCCCCCTCCTCTCAACCTACCAATCCGACCGTCGACAAATCGCCTTGATCTCCGCCCAACAAAGCGTCAAAAACGGACAACAGATCTTCGGACTTCTCAAGACACTGGGGACTACCGACCCCGACATCGAAATCGCAAAGAAGAATCTATATCAGCGGATCACAGACCCTACGACCCGACTTGAGGTTCTGAAAGGTATTGAAGGACAAAGAGAACACTTTGATAATCTAGGTCTGCACATTGGATATGTGTATGGAGATATTGAGTACCCGGCAAGCGCGTCTCTGTACGTGCCTTCTTATCGCGCTGGTGCGAGACTTCCTCATGCTTGGTTACTGCATGCTCCAACTAGTTCGCACTTGCCTAAACTGCCAGCTATCGACAATTCGTATGTATCTGAGCTCTCAGAGTCTGCGTTGGAGCAGAAGCAATATTCGACGCTGGATCTGTGTGCTTTCGATGCTTTCACGCTGATATTTTCTTCAACGTTCGCCTTGCATTGGGAGGAGGCACTTGCTCAGCTCCGGTCAAGTCTCCCGACACCGTTGAAGGTCAACGCTGCTGTGCTAGGAAGGGACTTTGAGCTCGTGCCTGGTGCGAGGAAGAGCGAGTGGGTGATGGGTTTGCAGCTCAATCACGGCGCTGCGGTGTTGGTGAGGCCGGATCAACACCTCTTAAATTGTTATGGGAAGGAGACGAGTGTCGAAGGGGTGATTAAAGGATTGAAGGGGCACTTGGGACTTTGACATGTCGGAAGGTGGTATTTTTGTGTTGCAGTGATCTTGATTACCAAATTGTCCTAACTTGTAAGCAGCTAGGGACAATGGTGATGGTTTCATTTCTTAGCATATTAGATAAACGACTGCTAGAATGTTACCTGATGTAATAATTACAACCCCAATGGCAAGCTGATGCGATAGGAGCAACCTAAAGATGTCCCATAGAGTCATTTGAACAGGCTCAAAGTCCATCCCCACGAGGTTCACTGACACCCGCCACGAAGATAGTCAATCTGATGCCATCAACCCTGCTTCGCTAGTTTTTGTTGCATTCGGACCACATATTCACGCTTCTCGCTGGATACCAAGCCAAAGCATGCAGCTTCATGCAACGCCCACCCGTGCCCATCCTTTCCATTAGCTGCTCCTTTTTGTGTGAAGAATTTGACAACTTGCAGCATTCCATTCCTCGCTGCCGTCTCGAGAGAAGGGGGGAAACATACAGGAAGACCCAATGGATGGCTTAATAAAATCCGTTCCTAGGTCGACAAGCTCCTCCACAACAGGCAGAACACCAATTTCGGCAGCGAGGTTGAGGGTCATCCTCGCCCACTTAATTGACTGGTTTCTCGTATTCCTCCACAATTGGTCGACCAACTCAAGGTGGCGTCCACGGAGTGCTCCTTCGATAGTGGTTGCGAGATACTTTTCTCTGAACATCTTTTGTGGATTTGGATCGTATTTGAGATCCAAGATTAGCTTAACAATGTCATCGTGGCCCATTAGCGATGCAATCCAGAGTGCCGAAACGGGGTCTCCTCTGTGCCCATTCTCACTCTGATAGAGTGCTGCATCGTATGCTCCTGTTGTAGCCGCCGCTTTAAAAGCAGTGGCAAAGTGAGAGTATGGTTTCTGCTTGACCCACAGCATAGTAGAAGGGTAAGAGATGGATGAAGAAGTTGGGGGGCCTTGTGCTATGAGCTTCTGTACGGTGGATGCATCATTCAAAAACGCTGCAATCACCGTTGCGCCGTGCGAGATATCCGGACCAGGTGCGCCGTTCGTGAACCTTTTGGCTTTATCATCAGGAACATCGAATAGCTTGATTATGCCGGACCAAGAAGTATCGACCGATTCTAATGAGTTTGCGACCAGCTGACTTTCATCGATGTCCCGAGTCTCGAGGGACTGCAAGAAGAGGTCGATTGATCGATGTACCAAAAGACTCAGGAACACCGTGCGGTCTGTATCAGCATCTAACCTTCTTTGGGCGACCCGAACGAAGAAAGGACGAGCCCTCGGAATCGGATTTGAATCCGGTTTCATCACCTTCGACGAGGTCTTTCACGATAACTCGATCGAAGATCTCTGATAAAGGTTAGCAAATGTACTACAAAAGCAGGGACATCATGAGCAACTCACCATTGACCACTCTCAGCTCCGATGCTTTGGGCAGTCCAACAACTCCGACTGCCTCGACGACGACCATCTCTACCAGCTCGACTGGCAAGCGCATCAACTCCACCTTGAGGCGTTCAGAATGTCCCTCCGGCATCGGGACTTTGTGATGTTGGAGAATTGCGGGGGGGCTGTCAATGTTGTCGATGAGGAGGAAAGGAAGTTCGAAATTGAAGTTGGTGTTAAGAGGAAGCTACGTCAACAAGAAGGGAAGGAACACTGATTCGCCTCACTCACGTACCAGTACCACGTCGGGCGTTCCTGTCATATCTGAACCCATTTGACAAAAGTTCATCCTTTAAGGCCTCCAACCCGTCACCCATAAATATCGCCGCTCACTCCCGTGCTCTCAATATCCCAACCTCATCGGAACACTCAAAACATTTCGACTTCAGCTGAAGCTTCACTCAATAATCCCTCGAAATACCATTGACACCTCAACACTCCCATCATCAACAGCCCCAAACTCCCCCCAGCACACCCACAAGCCTCACCATTCCCCCCTTATCAGCCTTCCTCAGCGCCTTCATCCCATGCCACTTCGTTTAGAACCTCGCCTCCATCCTCAGAAGCACCCCAACCGTCTCCTCACACCCCTCTTTCGAAAGTCTCGACGCACATCCTAGCGGCGTAAAAAATCTTAACGGCCCTTCTTTATCTCTAGCATTGACATCTGCTCCATCTTCTAGAAGCAAGTTCACAATCTCCGCTTTCCCATTTTGAGCAGCGTAGTGGAGCGCATTTCGTTGTTTGGTTCCCTTTCCACCTGGTCCTTTCTCTAGCAAGAATTTGACGATTTCGTATCGACCTTTGATGGTTGCGATTTTGAGAGGGAGTTTGGAGGGTCCCGTATATCACTCGGGACCTTCGATAAAGCTCGTCGCAGCATCAACAAGCTCCTGCACGATTTCCAAAACGCTGTTGCTCGCAGCGTATTCCAGTGTTCTCCGTTTCCATCCCTCGATATCGTTCCCCTCCCCAAAGCGTGTGAACCACATCATAATGTCGGCTCTTGATCGCTCCTTGGATGGCATATGATCGATTCCCCCACACCGAGTCGCGGATACAGGGCCTTCTTGGTGTCGGGTTCAGAATAAGGCTAAGCACATTTCCATGCCCCCCCAGTCCCGCAGAAAAAGCCTGCTCATGACGCTAAGTTGCTTCATTGAAATTATGCCCCATTGGTAGTATTGATTTTCTCAATCGTGTTATCGAGTAAATAGATGATAGCTTCAACTGCGTCGCTTCTAGATGCTGCGATGCTAGCTTCACCGAAATACACACTCATAGAAGTTATCATAGCGCCTCTTTTCGCAAGTTGCTGCACGCCAGAGACATCATTGCTAGAGGCTGCTGCGACCATGGCTCCGTGTAGGACATCCTCTTCTAGCTTGGTCTCGTCGAGCTTTTCTTGTTCTAATATACGATAGACGAGCTAGGTGTTTAATCGATTGGCTTTGAGTTTTCCTGGTGTTGGTTCCCAGTTATCGGCGACTGACTCGATTAAGTTCATTCTCAAAGGTTGCCTGCTTGGTTCATCGGCTGAGGATTGCACCGAGAGCAACATATCTATTGACCTCTGGATCAGGACATCCAAGAACGTTCCTCGCCGGTCATCGAGATCAAATTTGCTCTTCAAAAACTTCGCGAAGAAAGGTCGTTGTTCAAGGAGATAAGAACGCTCGTAAGGAGGAATTATTAGAAGTGGGTGATTCAGAAGTGCGTTTGTTATTAATTCATCAAAGAGCTCTAAATTTGTCAGAAGGCCTAGTGATTCCTGAGCAAGAGTTACTACAGACAAGCCTTGGGTTTAAAGCCTTGAGGACATTAGCATCTACCTTCAGAACCACAGTATCTCGCACGATTTCTTCCATTACTTGCTTCAGCAACTCGATCGGCAACTCGAGTAATTCCATCCTGGATGGAATGTTACTTCAAGACTTGTGTTTGTGATTTGAGAGAGATGGTTGCAAGTAAAAGCAGAATTTCTGGAGAAGAAAGGTTGAAGATGCGGCTGCCTGAAAATGTGGAAGCCCTTGCAAGTAAGGGTGCTTGAAGCAGGGGTCTCACATGTGATTCTTGATTTCAGCATCCATCTTTTCAAGAATTAAGAGAACGATGGACTCCTTTAAGTTTCAGAGAAGAGATCAAAAGCATAGTCCATTGACATGGTTAGATCTCAGTAGAGCGACCAGTCCCCGACTGCTCACTGTGAATGCTAACAACACAGCCAAAGAAATTGTCATGCAGAAGGAGAATTGGAAGCATCATGGAGATTTCGCAATAGTCGGCTACTAGCCATGCGATACAGTATGGGCTATGAGTTGAAGGTGGTATCCGGAACGAATTCACCAGATGCTACAAAACTAAAAGGGAAGAGGCAAAAGATCATAATGCACAATACAATTGAATTGCACACTATCCCCCATCCTCCACCAACCTTCACGCGAAGACCCGCTCGTAAGCAAACCGCGCAGCAAGTAATCGCAGAAGCAAAACAATAACCAGGTATTCGCAAAACCCATCTAAAGCACCAAGCTATCCTTCCCATGCCGTCCATCAGCAGGGTAAGCTATGCAATACACCCCATAACCGATAATATCATAACCCATACGCCTAGCCATCCTCCCCTATGTACAATGCTTACTGGTAAGCTAGGGTAGGCTATGCGTCTGTTGCACTAAAAGTGCACCGAAAACGTAGTAGAAACAAGAAGAGGGCAAGCTATCCTTCCCATACTAGGGTAAGCTATGCGTATGCACCAGCGCCGAGAACCACCCTATCCAGTCAACACGCCGTCATCATACAACCACCGATAGGGAAAGGAGCGGCGACCACCACCAAACTATTGCAAACTTCCCCCAGCGCAGGTTCAGACTTAGATCAGCTCAAAGTCCTCACCATCATCGACCAGGCTCTTGACAGTCGAGGGCTCGTTCTTCAAGATAGTAGCCTTCTGCTTCGGGCTCTTGTTCTTGTTCTTGCTAGCCAACACCGTGGTCTCGCCATAGTTATCAAGCACCTCGTATTCACCCTTGATGATCTTCTCGGTCTGCTCGGCAACCCACTTCTGCTCTGCGATCTCAACGAGGTTGCCGAGATCTACCTTTCGGCCAGCGACACCTGGGCTTGGTCCCTTGTTATCAAAGCTGTAGAGGATATCGGCATCGGTCGTAGAGCGGATGGCCGTCTGGATTGCAGAGTTCGTGTTATTGACATGTTGTGGGAGAAGCTCGAGGAGGGATTTCGAGAGCGCAGAGGAAGCATGATCGTTTGCGTCGACGAGGGCATCTGCCTTGTGTGCGAGACGCGCTTGGCAGTAGTGGCCGTGGGGCTTGGGCACCTTGTTGGCGTGGGACTTGCTTCTGACAAGAATGTCAGTGATGAATACAGCATGGCAGGAAGATAATACGAACGGTAGACCCCATTGCTTCATAGGGCGGACCTTCTCTCTTTGTCCTTCGCTGGGCAGCCAGGTGAGTTCATCGTCCATGTAGTGAAGTCGGACACCAGGGCCTGGGCGAGAGCCACTGGACCATTTGTGGTTGTGCTCTTTGTCGCGCTTGAAGCCGAGGCCTGCAGATCGGATATCCTTGTGGTTGAGAGTATCAGACATAGTTGAGAGCGATGAGAAGTCAATGGTTTGTGGTGATGTGAGAATTGGGTGAGAGTTGAGAAAAAGTGATGCTTGACGTGATGCTTTGAGGATGAGTCAACGAATGTTCCAATTCGAAGATCCTTTGTTCTCAAATTCCCAGATTCCGAGACAGGCTAAAACGTTCCGATCTGGGCCTCTTTCAGGTCGAGTAAGTGTTGAATAGAAAACAAGAGATACGTAGGTAGCGGAGTTGCAGGTTGATAAGAGACCGTCTATCGAAACGGGGGAAGTCACAAGTCACACCGGATGACTGTACCTTCTGAAGAACCGAGTCACAGGAAATTGATGGCTTCGTTTGTCGATGTATCTGAGAAGGCACAGACCACACACAGTCAAGTGGTGATCGGGATGACGAGCTTGCTGCAAGACAAAGAGATTGGGGATGGTGGCCGTGTCGGGTCCGGCGAGTGAGTCAACGAGGCTGAGTTGATGAAGAGAGTTGGATAATTGGCAAACGAATGGAATTATCCGCGAATTGAGAAACGATTATAAGAAAGAAATGTGGTTGTGATAGCTGGTATTGTTGTATTCTTGGTTTGATGGTTGATGGTTGAGAAGGGGAGAGGGGAGAGAAGAAGAGAGCAGAAGAGGAGGGTGGGACGGACGCGTCTCTTATTTCCCTTACCTTGATCGACCAAGGCACGCAGCGAGTCCGATCCGATAACGATACGATACGATACCCGCCGTCATCACTGCCCCATTCCAAGGCTGGTAAAGCTGATGACCTCGGTGTCACCGGGTCGTGATCGTGCCCTCTGCGATAACAAAAGGCACACTGGCCTGTCGCCCTGGCACGAGTTGTGGGATGGGGGGATGGGGGAATGGGATGGTGTGTGAGATTGCGACTCTTGCCGCGGGGTGTTTCGGAGCTCAGCTGCGATAAAGCTCCAGCTCCTGTGTGATGGAATCCTGCATAAATATGCAGCGCGATAAGGACCTTGCACAAACCAACAGACGAGACATGTGCAATGCTGTACAGAGAGGCATGCTAGCCGAGTCCGAGGGGTAATGCAGGACGTCCGAAGTGCAGTTAACTCACTGTAACATTTGATTTGTACAATACTATACCATAGTACTATACTATACGAGCAACGACCGAAGTAGCTGTTCACGACGAAGGAATTGCATCCTGGCAGATTTCAAGTGACCGTATCACGTGAAGCTTACTCATCTATTTTTAGCAGCATCGACGTCTTATCATCAAACGCGTTCCGCCTTGCTTTGCTTTGCTTTGCCTCAACCGGGAAACCAGTCAGAACAGCCACGCCCAGAACAAGTACTCGGAGCATACGCAGTTCCTTGCATCCGCCTGAAAGGACGTCATTCGAATAGCCTGAATGATTTGTAGCTTGTATGCTGCAATCACCACCGGATCTGGTACATCACTTTCTCCAAGACCGTCCCACTCAAGCCACCCGCAGCTTCAGGTCAACTGACCCCTGCTATTTAGACGCCTCCTAGGTCCTTGGACCAGGTCACGAGTCCAAGACATATCGTCAGAAACAGAAGACTGAGAATGGGAATGGGATCTCCTACCCAAGATCTACGTATGTTGACGAGTTCGCGAATCACTTCTCCTGCAGAGAAACCAGTCTCCTACACGTGACAGCCGACGCTGCCAACGACCAGTTGAACATTATCTCATAGATACTAGTCGCCAGTGATGGCATAAGAGTTGTAGGGGGATGACGGGCGGACTCCGCTCGTTAGCAGCAGGGGAGGGACACGAGGCGGTGGTGAATTTACTGCTCTTGACAAAGGGCGGCGCCAATCCAGACTCTGAGCACAAACACGGCCGGACGCCATTACCATTCGCGGTAGAGAGCGGGAGCATGGCGGTAGAGCCAGCGGTGTATGCACCGGCATTATCGGGCAATGGCGAGAGAGCAATGCCAATACGTTCCGCGAAGGGCGCTATTGCTCTAGAGGCAACTGCACCGGATAAGGGAGAAGAAGCTTTGAAAGCAGCAGAGTTATTGGAAGAAGAAGACGAGATCGAGCACTGAACCAATGGGACGCTCTCTGGGTCAACCTCACTGGCTGGCCCTTCCGCTTTGCCGCGTGGTGAAGTAGAGTGACCGAGTTGCAATCTATCTCTCCATTTGTCTCTTTTTCGTGAGAAATTAAAGAATACATACCGTACCCAGCTCCCAGGTGTAAATGGCCGCGCTATTCCAGCCGCCAATTAGTTGCAAGAGGCCTTGGAAGGATAAAGAAATGCTTTGTATCATAGAATTAATTATAATTTCTATAGAAGTATAAGAAAGATATAAAATAGTTTAATGAACGAGATTAAATTAATAGGATTTGGGCGTTTTTAGGTTTAACCTTAGAAAAGTTAAATTCTTATAATAATATTTCGAACCTCTTTAATAATTACTTTTAATTAAAAATATACTTTATAACATGCTTCTCTCGTTCCGAAAGAAAGGGCTCCGTCCGCTCTGATTGGCTCGACGAGCGAGCCAGCAGACGGCCCCCTTTCTTCCTCTACTCGACGCGCATATTGCTCCGCAGGCCTCGCAGGGGCGCCCTTGCGGGAGGCTACAAAGTCTTCGACTTTACTAGGAGGAGACCCTTTAAAGGGGGCCCCTCAAAAGCTGTGTAGCTGCGTAGCTACGTAGTTATAGAGTTATAAAGAGAGTAAGATTTTGGTGTTCCAGCTTCTGGTGCCTAGTAGCCTTAGTGCCTTAGGCAGAAATGAGCTCCAAAGCCTCCAAATACTCCAGGGGGACACCCCCTGGGACCCCCCTTAAGAGATACGCAACTGTAGAGTTAGAGAAAGAGTAGGATTTTGGTATTCTAGCGTCTGGTGCTCCAGCGTCTGGTGGCCTTAATGCCTCAGGCAATAGTATTCTGGTGCTCCAGCTAGTGCTCCAGCGTCTGATGGCCTTAGTGCCTTAAGCAATAGTATTCTGGTGCTCCAGCTGGTGCTTTAGCGTCTAGTGCTCAAGCAGAAACATACTTAGGAGGTTTTGCAATCGCGATTTGCAACGCGCGATTACTTATTAATTAATAACGTAATAACAAATTAATAGTTTAACTTGAAACTTGGAATATAAATATATTTAATTGAGTTTTAATTTATTTATAAATATAAAGTAATTTATATAAAGGGTTATATTGATTTTTAGAATATAAATAAAAATAAAAAGATTTTAATATTCTTTGGCAATTATTTTCTTTAATATTATATACCAAGGATATTTTTTTTTATTAACTAGAAAACTATATTTAATATTCTTATTAAAATTTAAGAAAATCGATTTTTTTTTAAAAAAAAATTTATATAAATTTTTTCTCGAAAATTTTTATATTAATTTTTATAATA